>JAIFGZ020000164.1:0-491116 GCA_019925245.2 Oryza australiensis
TTGCGCATTTGCGGGGGCTTGGTGCGAGTGCTCGATCGGTGGCGGGGTCGAGGCCGACGACCTCGGGGCAATCGGCGAGGTCGACCGGAGTTAGGCGACGGCTCTATCGGCGATAGCCGATTTTCTAAAGAAATGAAGATTGTAAAATGTCCGACCCTGTGAGGTCGGCTTGTGTTTCTCCAACATGTGTTTTGCGATGCTTAGGATAGCCTGTATTAATCGTGCTTGTAGAGACAATCGGCTATGTTTGTACGTAGGACTGCCCCTTGGTTGTGTGCGATGTCTTGACTCGTTTAGTTCGAAATCACTCAGAAGTGACGCCCCAACCTTCAACGTCTATCTCTTGGTTATTCGACTCTCTAGCCATCGGCCGGTAATACCCGATTACGTCGTCGTCCTGTCTTCGTAGGCCGACCCCCTCGAATCTGTACTCCGGGAACCCGTGAGCCCTGGGCTATAGGTATCCATACTTGCGCAGTCGCTGGCTTTCAACGATTCCTGACGCTCATAATGATGATCTCTTTGACTCCCGGGTTGGCAGCGACCTTTCACATCTAAGAACCGTATCTTTTCTTTCTATAAATGGGCTCCTCCGGCTCTTCCGAATAACTCACGGCCAAAGGCGACGAACTTTCAATAGTGAAACACCCAGTCCTTTAATTCTTCGGCTAGGCTTCTCATGGCGTCTTTGAGTTCATCGGTGAACCAGGTGGTTTCTCAACTCTACTCTACTCTCACCGATTTCTATTTTCGAAAACTCGGGGACGGAATCCATTGCAACCGCCTCACCCGCTTCGGGTGATCCCTGGGAATCATGGAGACGTCGTACAGAGCCGGTCGGCGCCAGACCGACGAGTGAGGGCGCACCCGAGGCGCTGTCGGGAGTTGGAGGCTCGTCACCCGGCGGCAGCCGCCTTTCCATCTTGGTGGCATCCCTTGCTGCCCCCATGGCGTACCCGACGCTCGCGCGCCTCGACCGGCTGGAGGGTAGGCAAGTCCAACTCGCCCACGAGTTACCGATCACCACCACCGACATAAGGGTCACTCGGTTGGAGCACCTAATCCTAGATGCTCTAGAGATGGAGACTGCGGAGCCTCGTCGAACGAGCTCGGCGGCCATTAGGGAGTACCGGCAAACATGTAATCCAAGACGGCCGCGCCGATTCCGAATAAAGCTCGGTTTAACGTTCCGGGTTCCGTCGACTTGGGGTTTATTCAACTCCCGGCTTGATTAGTCAAAAATTGGCTTTGATGTTGGTCTTTTCGACTATGTGTATGTGTATGCCCCCAAGTTTTGTAGATAGCTTCGATGTCGACAAAATTTGTGAGTCCGACGCGATTATTCAATCCGATCTCTGCCGGGGTCGGAGCCGATCATGGGGTGTGGGAGGGGAAGCGAGTGCCTAAAGGCGATGCCTTATAAGGCATCGGTGTCGTGGGTCGGCCTATTGTGACGATAGCCGACTCACGCATTGATCCACACGCTCGGGTAGTATCTCTTTAGATATTTTTCGTTGAGGGCCCTTCCGAATACCTCCCCATCTAGTCCTTTCAGCATGTAGGCTCTTTGGAGACGCATTTGTGCATCTTGAAAGGCCCCTCCCAATTCGGCGACCATTTGCCGAATTTGTTATCTCTAGATCCTGTTAGTGATATGCCCTAGAGGCAACATGGAGATGTTGGATATCACGTCAATGTTTATGTATTTATGAATAAAGTGTTATTCAGTTCCATGAAATAGACATCTTGTATTGATCAATAAGTACGTGACTTATTTATGAGACTCTATATGTATGAATCTATTTCTAAACGATCCCTGATCATATGTCATATTGTTGGAACAAATATGATTCTAAGATCGGCATGTTTATTGATTGATGATCATGTCTCATAGATCATGGGTATGGAGATACCAAATCAATAAACATGAACATATGTGTTGGAGAACACATTGTTGGATAGACCCACTATGAGACACTACAGGAATTAATGTGCCATTAGTTGGTCTCAGGTAGTGTTGGTACAAAGTCCTTAGACCTGAGATCACCATGGATTCCAACATGTGTAGTAGCCTACTTTGCGACTACCAAACGCTATTCCGTAACTGGGTAGTTATAAAGGTAGTTTTCGGGTTTGCTATGAAACATGGAGTGGGATGTGAGTGATCAAGATGGAATTTGCCCCTCCTTTGGAGAGATATCTCTAGGTCCCTCGAGGTAATGGATTATGGAAATGCATGGCCATGCTAAGTTGATTGAGGAGTCAATCAACAGACAGATAATCCAATACGGTTCGAGTGAATGGTTAAGCTATTGAAGGGATGGCACACATCTTGCCTATAGCTTAACGGTATCGTGAGGCAAAAGGATTTGTGTACACATTACGGTTCGAGCTGATATTATTCTTGTATACTATGGTGTCAATATGTGCCTGCTAGGCGTCGCTGTGACGGTCGGTGAGTTAGACTCGAGCCGACGATCGGCTAAGTTAGACTATAGCCGAAACCGAGTATACCTGAACCTACTGGGTCGCACGCTTAAGGGGATAGAATAGATATTCGAGTTGGACTCGGATACGGCTCGATCGGATAGGGATCCGATCGATAGAGTCCTATGGGCTTACGACGTATGGGCGGCCAACTCTATGAGATACGGATGAGATCCGATTCAAAATAGAGTCCTAATCACCACTAGTCCCGGTCGGCCAACTCTATATAAAGGAGGGAGGGGTGGAGAGCTGGATAGACGTCAATTGCATCGCGTGCAACGAAGTCGCCGAGATCAATCTCCACGGAAACCCTCCCCACTTTCGAGCCAAACCCTAGCCTTGCATCGCGTGCTAGCACACGGGTGTACGGCGTTCGTCCCCGACGTGTGGATACCGGTAGAGGCGCGCTACGTTGCGCGCTGTTGATCGGCTTCAGATCGGCGCAATCGGAGCGATCGGCCGTGGTGGAATCGGCTGCGGTCGGGCGCATCGGAGCGAGGCGTGAGAACGCGGCCGACGACTCGAATCGGCGATTGGCGAATCGGCGTCTCCGGGAATCGGCTACACTGTTTCGGATCGGATTGCCACGATTGGCTATTCCGCTACACTCTACTCCAATCGGTAACGATCTATCGACCCTTACTTGCAAGTGTTCCTGGTTTGCGCGGTAAAAGTTTTTGTTTTTGGCTAGCGTAGCCTCCGCGTAACCCTACAAGTGGTATCGAGCTAATCTTGCTTAGTTCGGGTTTTAGATTGGATCTGGAACAAGTTTTGCGCACGGGTTGATTAGATCAAACGGTTTAACGGGATCTGTTGAGGAGAGTTCATGGTAATTGCGTTCCTTGATAGTGTATCGGAACGGCGTAATGTGATTACGTCGAAGCAATTTCCATATA
Source organism: Oryza australiensis (assembly GCA_019925245.2). Taxonomy (NCBI): domain Eukaryota; kingdom Viridiplantae; phylum Streptophyta; class Magnoliopsida; order Poales; family Poaceae; genus Oryza; species Oryza australiensis. Next base: position 3,384 of record JAIFGZ020000164.1, read on the forward strand.
ACTCGGTTTGAGTTGGGTTCGAGATAGCGTTCCTTGATAGTGTATCGGAACGGTATAATGTGATTATGCCGAAGCTATCTCGTAGTCCGATCTTGTTAGCTGCCTCGCGCCTACACAAACCATCTCCCTTGATAGTGTATCGGGACGGCATAATATGATTATGCCGACATGGTTTCCGTAAGCGAATTCATAGATTGGATCCATGAATTTCGTGGGGTGTTCCGGGTGCCCCCTTATAGGTCGTCTCGATGCCGTAGCTCGCGATAAGTAGAAAACGTTTCTACGCCTAACTTGTTTTTGCAGAGAATTATTTGAGATGGTATGGCCCTATTGTATGTATGAGATGTATGAGATGCATGTGATGCATGTAATATTCTTTCATATGTGCAATCCCTGTAATATTCTTTCATACGTGCAATGCTTGTAATGTTCTTTCACAACCTGCGAGTCGATGTAATCTTCAATTAGAGCTTCTATAGTAGTAGCTTAGTTTGAAGATATCAAGCATTCGGCACTCGGAAGAACGGTGATGAAGATGGAGATCCTCTACACCGGCATGGAGATAGAGATCACCATGTGAAGGGGGCCATACTATTTCATGCTATTCTACTTGCTTTCATATGTGATATGTTTGTTTGATAGGATAGCATCCCTCGCAAAATTAAGTAGTAACGATGCCCTTCCAAATGTTGCACCGTCACCGTTATGCTCGTCAATGGTGGGTCTGCCAAAGCAGAGTGCCATTCTCTATCATAACACGAGGGGGTATATGTCGGACATATACAGCAGGAGCATTTGGTTTACTTAACAAGGCTATCAAAACAGTTTTGGGCCTTGGGGCATAGGTTGGGGCCGGGGCATGGAGATGCCACACCAACAACAAGAGTCACATAGAGATGTGATTAGCAAGGAGTTGCTTACCGATGTTGTTAATCTTCTAGCAGTGATGCCAAAGCTCACTAGAAAATTAATTAACATGTGGATCTTGACCCAATACGTAACCTAGAGGGAAGGTGGAAAATACGTAATGGGAGTCTTATGTTAAATTGTTTAACAAAAGACATAGCATAAACATTGTGCTAAACTTTGCTTTTTCTCGTTGTAGAATAAATGGCGGCTAATACTACACCCAAGTACCTTTAATTTGCGATCTATTCTCGAAAAGGAAAAATTAAATGGAACAAACTTTATGGATTGGTATCGCAACTTGAGAATTGTTCTCAAGCAAGAGCGTAAGGAGTACGTTCTTGAAGTACCTTATCCGGAGGATTTGCCAAATAATGCCACTGCAACTGCACGGAGAGCTTACGAGAAGCACACTAATGATGCCCTAGATATAAGCTGTCTCATGCTAGCTACAATGTCCCCAGAGCTTCAGAAGCAATATGAGAGCAGCGATGCTCACACTATTATTAAGGGACTGCGTGGCATGTTTGAGAACCAAGCTCGGGCCGAGAGGTTTAACACCTCAAAGTCCTTGTTTGCGTGCAGGCTTGTTGAGGGGAATCCCGTCAGTCCGCATGTGATAAAGATGATTGGCTATATCGAGAGTCTTGAGAAACTAGGTTTCCCTCTTAGCCAAGAGTTGGCTACAGACGTGATTCTCCAGTCGCTCCCTCCGAGCTTCGAGCCATTCATATTAAATTATCACATGAACAATATGGATAGAACCTTGGCTGAATTGCATGGGATGCTAAAGACAGTGAGGAGAGTATCCAGAAAAAGGGTCATCATGTGATGATGATGTAGAAGGCTAAGTGCAAACCACCGTGAAGAAGCTTTGCACCAAGAGGAAGTTAACTCCCGATGAGATCGTGAGTGCCTCCAATGCAAAGAAGGGCAAGAAGGGGTCGGCGGCATCGATGCCGTTTGCTTCTATTGCAAGGAGACAGCCAATGGAAGAGGAACCGCAAGAAGTACATCGAGGATCTCAAAAAGAAGCAAAGTATGATTTCTGCTTCAGGTATTAATGTTATAGACATTAATCTTGCTACTTCACCTACTAACTCTTGGGTATTTGATACCGGATCAGTAGCTCATATTTGCAAGTCGTTGCAGGGAATGAGAAGAAGTAGAGGATTGAGAAGAGGCGAGGTGAACCTGCGCGTCGGCAATGGAGCAAGCGTTGCTACAGTTGCTGTCGGCACAATACCACTTCATCTACCTTCAGGATTAGTTTTGGAATTAAATAATTGTTATTGTGTTCCAACACTATGTCAAAACGTTATTTCCGCTTCATGTTTGCAAGCGGAAGGATATGATTTTAGATCAATGAACAATGGTTGTTCAATATATCTCAGAGATATGTTCTATTTTCATGCTCCATTGGTGAATGGATTATACGTTTTGAATCTTGAAGCGTCTCCCATCTATAACATTAATACAGAAAGGCAACTCTCTAATGATATAAACGCCACGTTTATCTGGCATTGTCGCTTAGGCCATATAAATAAGAAACGCATGGAGAAGCTCCATAAGGATGGATTGCTTCACTCTTTTGATTTTGAATCATTTGAGACATGTGAGTCTTGTTTACTTGGTAAGATGACAAAGGCACCTTTCACGGGACACAGTGAAAGAGCAAGTGACTTGTTGGCACTCATACATACTAATGTATGTGGACCAATGAGCTCAACGGCCAGAGGTGGTTATCAATACTTCATTACCTTTACCGATGACTTTAGTAGATATGGTTATATCTACTTAATGAGGCATAAGTCCGAATCCTTTGAAAAGTTCAAAGAATTCTAGAATGAAGTACAGAATCATTTAGGGAAAACAATCAAGTTTCTACGATCAGATCGTGGAGGGGAATACTTGAGCCAAGAGTTTGGTAATCATCTGAAAGATTGTGGAATTGTTCCACGCTTGACTCCGCCAGAACTCCACAATGGAACGGAGTGTCCGAACGGAGAAATCACACCTTGTTGGACATGGTGCGGTCGATGATGAGCCAAAGTGATCTTCCGTTATCCTTCTTGGGATATGCTCTTGAAACATTGCGCTCACACTAAATAGAGTTCCATCTAAGTCGGTTGAAAAGACGCCATATGAGATATGGACAGGGCAACCCCTAGTTTGTCTTTTCTCAAAATTTGGGGATGCGAAGCTTATGTAAAACGTTTACCGACAAGCTCACACCCAAATCGACAAGTGCTTCTTTGTGGGATATCCTAAGGAAACTAAGGGATATTACTTTTATAATCGGGAACAAGGCAAAGTGTTTGTCGCCCGACACGGTGTCTTCTTGGAGAAAGAGTTTCTTTCAAGAAGGGTTAGTGGGAGCAGGGTGCATCTTGAAGAAGTTCAAGAAACACCGAGAAAATGTTTCGGCGACCACGTAACCACAACAGAGGTGCAAAGTGTTGCGCCACCGGTTGTAGATACACGAGTCCCACGGAGGTCGAAAGATCACGTCGTGCACCGACAGTACACGTGCGGAACAACGTGATATATTGTTGTTGGACAACGATGAACCTAAGACCTACGAGGAAGCGATGGTGGGACCCGATTCCAACAAGTGGCTTGGAGCCATGAAATCCGAAATAGAATCCATGTACAACAATCAAGTTTGGAACTTGGTAGATCCACCTGATGGTGTCAAAACCATTGAGTGCAAATGGGTTTTTAAGAAAAAGGCCGATATGGATGGAAATGTTCACATCTATAAGGCGCGATTGGTGGCGAAAGGTTTTAAACAGATTCAAGGAGTTGATTATGATGAAACCTTCTCGCCCGTCGCAATGCTTAAATCTATTCGGATTATCCTAGCGATTGCTGCATATTTCGATTATGAGATATGGCAGATGGATGTCAAAACGGCTTTCCTAAATGGAAACCTAAGCGAGGATGTATACATGATACAACCTCAGGGTTTTGTCGATCCAGAATCGCCTGGAAAGATATGCAAGCTACGAAATCCATTTATGGATTGAAGCAAGCATCTCGGAGTTGGAATATTCGTTTTGATGAAGTAATCAAAGGGTTTGGTTTCATCAAAAACAAAGAAGAGGCTTGTGTTTACAAAAGGTCGTGGGAGCGCAATTGTATTTCTAATCTTATATGTGGATGACATATTATTGATTGGAAATGATATCCCTATGCTAGAATCGTCAAGTCTTCATTGAAAAATAGTTTTTCCATGAAAGACTTAGGGAGGCAGCATACATATTAGCATTCGGATCTATAGAGATAGATCCAAGAGGCTAATTGGATTAAGCCAAAGTACATACATTGACAAGGTGTTGAAAAGGTTCAACATGCATGATTCCAAGAAAGGTTTCTTGCCCATGTCACATGGCATTAATCTTAGCAAGAATCGGTGTCCTCGACACATGATGAGCGGAATAAGATGGGTATGGTTCCATATGCTTCGGCAATTGGATCCATCATGTATGCCATGCTTTGTACACGCCTGCATGTCTCGTACGCTTTGAGTGCTACGAGCAGATACCGATCGATCCAGGTGAAGGTCACTGGATCGCCGTAAAGAATATCCTTAAGTACTTGAGAAGAACTAAGGATATGTTCCTAGTCTATGGAGGTGAAGAAGAGCTCGTTGTAAGTGGTTACACCGATGCTAGCTTCCAAACGGACAAGGATGATTATAGATCGCAATCGGGTTCGTGTTCTGCCCGAACGGAGGCGTAGTCACTGGAAGAGTTCCAAGCGGGATACCGTTGCGATTCTACAACGGAGGCCGAGTACATTGCCGCTTCGGAAGCCGCAAAGGAGGCTGTTTGGATCAAGAAATTCGTTTCGAGCTTGGTGTGATGACTAGTACGACGGTCCAATGTCTCTCTATTGTGACAATAGTGGAGCCATTGCGCAAGCCAAGGAGCCGAGGTCACATCAGAAGTCCAAACACATACTTCGGCGATATCATCTCATCCGCGAGATTGTGGACAGAGGTGATATCAAGATATGCAAAGTGCACACGGATCTCAACATAGCCGATCCGCGACAAAACCACTCCCTCACCGAAGCATGAGGCGCACACAAGAGCAATGGGTATTAGATACTTACATGATTGACTCTAGTGCAAGTGGGAGATTGTTAGTGATATGCCCTAGAGGCAACATGGAGATGTTGGATATCACGTCAATGTTTATGTATTTATGAATAAAGTGTTATTCAGTTCCATGAAATAGACATATTGTATTGATCAATAAGTACGTGACTTATTTATGAGACTCTATATGTATGAATCTATTTCTAAACGATCCCTGATCATATGTCATATTGTTGAAACAAATATGATTCTAAGATCGGCATGTTTATTGATTGATGATCATGTCTCATAGATCATGGGTATGGAGATACCAAATCAATAAACATGAACATATGTGTTGGAGAACACATTGTTGGATAGACCCACTATGAGACACTACAGAATTAATGTGCCATTAGTTGGTCTCGGGTAGTGTTGGTACAAAGTCCTTAGACCCGAGATCACCATGGATTCCAACATGTGTAGTAGCCTACTTTGGGACTACCAAACGCTATTCCGAATCGGGTAGTTATAAAGGTAGTTTTCGGGTTTGCTATGAAACATGGAGTGGGATGTGAGTGATCAAGATGGAATTTGCCCCTCCTTTGGAGAGATATCTCTGGGCCCCTCGAGGTAATGGATTATGGAAATGCATGGCCATGCTAAGTTGATTGAGGAGTCAATCAACAGACAGATAATCCAATACGGTTCGAGTGAATGGTTAAGCTATTGAAGGGATGGCACACATCTTGCCTATAGCTTAACGGTATCGTGAGGCAAAAGGATTTGTGTACACATTACAGTTCGAGCCGATATTATTCTTGTATACTATGGTGTCAATATGTGCTGCTAGGCGCCGCGTTGTGATGTGCCTGAGTTAGACTCGAGCCGACGATCGGCTAAGTTAGACTATAGCCGAAACCGAGTATACCTGAACCTACAGGGGCGCACGCTTAAGGGGATAGAATAGATATTCGAGTTGGACTCGGATACGGCTCGATCGGATAGGGATCCGATCGGATAGAGTCCTATGGGCTTACGACGTATGGGCGGCCAACTCTATGAGATACGGATGAGATCCGATTCAAAATAGAGTCCTAATCGGCCACTAGTCCCGTCGGCCAACTCTATATAAAGGAGGGAGGGGTGGAGAGCTGGATAGACGTCAATTGCATCGCGTGCAACGAAGTCGCCGAGATCAATCTCCACGGAAACCCTCCCCACTTTCGAGCCAAACCCTAGCCTTGCATCGCGTGCTAGCACACGGTGTACGGCGTTCGTCCCCGGACGTGTGGATACGTAGAGGCGCTGCTACGTTGCGCGCCGTTGATCGGCCGGATCGGCCTGCATCGGAGCGATCGGCGTGGTGGAATCGGCGCGGTCGGGCGCATCGGAGCGAGGCGTGAGAACGCGCCGACGACTCGAATCGGCTGATTGGCGAATCGCGTCTCTCGGAATCGGCTACACGTCTCCGGATCGATTGCCCGATTGGCTATTCCGCGCACTCTACTCCAATCGGTAACGATCTATCGACCCTTACTTGCAAGTGTTCCTGGTTTGCGCGGTAAAAAGTTTTTGTTTTCGGCTAGCGTAGCCTCCGCGTAACCCTACAGATCCGATTGGGAGTATGAGCTTCCAAACGAGTTCGCCTTCTTCAAATGATTTAGGGACGACTTTTTTATTGTAATGTCTGGTTACCCGTTCCTTATCTTTCTTTACTTTTTCTAAAGCTCTCATTCTGGATAAGGCGAGATCCTCCGAATCGTCCATCATGAGGTTATAATAGTCGTCGGCCGTGAGTTGGTCCAGAATCGAATGCGTCTTGAGCCGATGACACTTTCCTATGGAAGTACGCTTCGTGTCCATAGACCGGTTTGTATGGAGGAACTTGGATGGACCCATGACATGCCATCCGATACGCCCACAATGCTTCGGCCAATCGGGTGTGCCATTGCTTAGGATGCTCAAATATCTTTCTTTTGATCAGCTTGATTAAGCTTTTGTTTGAAGCTTCGGCCTGACCGTTGGCTTGCGCGTAATACGGCGAAGAGTTAAGCAGCTTGATACCCATGCCGTCGGCGAACTGATGAATTCGTCCGAAACAAAGATGGACCCTTGGTCGGTCGTTATCGTTTGCAGAATGCCGAATCAGTAGATGATGTGTTCTTTGACGAACTCGATTGCGTCTTTAGAATCCACTTTTCGGAGGGGAATCACTTCTACCCATTTTGTGAAATAATCTGTGGCCACTAGTATAAACTTGTGCCCCTTGCTTGAAGGTGGATTGATCTGGCCGATCATGTCCATGCCCCACCCTCTGAAAGGCCATGGCTTAATGATTGGGTTCATGGCCGACGCCGAGGCTCGTTGCACCGTGCCGAACTTTTGGCAGTCTTGGCATCCTTTATAGTATTTAAAACAATCTTCTAGCATTGTCGGCCAGAAATACCCGGCTCGGCGAAGTAGCCACTTCATTTTGTGTGCCGACTGATGTGTGTCGCAGATTCCTTCGTCTACCTCCCCGATAGCCACTGTGGCTTGATCGGCGCCCAAACACTTGAGCAGTATGCCATCGATTGTCCGATAGTATAAATCTTCGTCGAGCAACACGTACCGCAGTGCCTTGTATCGTAGTTTCCTTGTGGTCGATTGAGAAGGGTTTTTGAGGTAATTATAGACGTTGAATCTCCAGTCGTCGGTTGTGATGGTGGCGACGCCTATGTCGATTTCTCTTAGCATCGGCCGGTAGCCTGATGCCCTTTGAGCCAAGTCATTGGCCTCCGTGTTCTGCTCCCTAGGAATATGCTTCAAAGTGACTAGCCGAAAGCCTTCCATTAACTCCCGCCACCGTTGATGATAGATCATCAGTGCGTCATTTTTGCACTCATACTCGCCGACAATTGATCGATGACGAGCAACGAGTCTCCCATTATCTCGACCGCGTCGGCCTCCATCTCCCGAGTAGGATTAGCCCTTTGAGAACGGCTTCATACTCGCTTGGTTATTCGTAACGTGGGGTCGATGGTGAAGGCGAACTCGAAGCTTGCCCCTTGGGTGAGATAAGAACTAAGCCGATTCCACGCGTTGGTGCACACCGAGCCATCGAAAGTCAGGGTCCAAGGCGTGATTTCTACGGAGCTGATTGAGTCGTTTCTATGTTCCACAATGAGATCGGCTAGGGCCTGTCCTTTTACTGCTCTTGGAGCCTGATACCTCAGATCGAACTCGGTCAACGCGAATATCCACTTTCCGATCCTCCCTTTGAGCACTGGAGCCGATAGCATGTACTTGACTACGTTGGCTTTGCAAGTTACAAGTGCATTCATTGGACAAGCAGATAGTGCCTTAACTTCGTGCATGAGAAATAGAGGCACGACATAACTTTTCGACGGGTGAATACTGGTCTCGCATCTAGTAGCCGTCGGCTAAGATAGAAAATGGTCCTTTCCTTGCCATCGACTTCTTGGATCGAACGAGCCGATTGACTTGTCGTCGGCGGACAGTCAGCTTGAATGGCATTCCTTTTTGTGGGGGCATTAGAAGCTGGAGGGAGCTTAGATAATTTTTTATGTCGTCTAACGCCTTCGTTGCTCTCCCCCATGTGAATATCTGATCGGCCTTAAGCCGAAGCAATGGTGTGAACGGCTCCATTTTCTCGAGAGGTTAGCTATGAACCGTCTAATGAAGTTTATCTTTCCGATCAATGACTGGAGTTGTCTTTTATCCTTAGGGGTTGAATTGTCTTAATGGCATTAATGCTCCTTGGTGTTACTTCAATTCCTCTTTCATGAATGAGGAACCCTAGGAATTGCCCACCGACACGCCGAAGGCACATTTAAGTGGATTCATCTTCAATCCATATTTCCTCGTCTCGCTCAAGCACTCGCCTCGATCTGCAATGTGGCTTTCTATCTCTCTCGACTTGACGACGACATCGTCGATGTATATCTCTACTAGTGTGCCGATCATGTCGTGAAAAATGTAATTCATCGCTCTTTGATATGTTGCCCCAGCGTTCTTTAAGCCGAACGTCATCACCACCCACTCGTAGAGGCCGATCGCACTGGGCATCGAAAAGCCTGTCTTATGGACATCCTCTTCGGCCATGAATATCTGGTTGTACCCGCATTGCCGTCCATGAAGCCGATGATTTTGTGGCTGAGGCAGCGTCGACAAGGGTCGGCTATTGGCATTGGGTATTCGTCTTTTGGGGTCGCCTTGTTTAGGTCTCGAAGTCGATGCATACTCGAAGTTTGTCGTTCTTCTTCAATACCGGGACGATATTAGAGACCCATTCGGCATATCGGCAAGGCCGAATGAATCTGCGTCGTATAGCCGAGTGATTTCGGCTTTAATTGCATCATACATGTCGGCTTTGAACCTCCCGGGAGGTTGTTTGAATGGCCGATATCCTGCCTTGATTGGCGGTGATGGACCACTATCGATCGGCTTAGACCGGGCATCTCGAAGTATTCCCAAGCGAAGCAATCTTTATATTCTTTTAATAATTCAGTAAGTTGGGATCTACAAAGAGGAGATAAATTTTTACTAATGTACGTCGGCCTTGGCTTGTCGCCGAGATCCGATGTCGATCTCTTCTAACTCATCGGCCGACGTGAAGCCTTGTCCTAACTTGCCATCGTCTTCGTCCGCGGTGGCTACGCCGAGCACGCCGGAGCCCTCCACCATGTCTTGTTCAAAGCAAGCATCTGGCTCGTCACTTCCGATGGGCTGTATTGTTGAATTGGACACGTTTAGAAAATCGGCTTGCCAGATTTTCCCGATAAACATTCGATGCCTTCGATTTCCCAAAGTGGCAAATCGGCACTCACGATACTAACCGACTCGTCACTGGCACGATCTCGATCTTGTCGCCGTTCCACCGGATGAGGCTCGGTGCATTGTAGAAGGGATGCAGCAGTTAGCGTGGATCCAGCCCCTTCCGAGCAAGAGCGTAAGACCCCTTCCCATCGATGACAAAAACGTTGTAGGCACGCTTTGTTGCCGATGGTCGGTTCGACGTTGAGAACGCCTTTGGTCTCGATGGGTTGCCGCCGAAGTCCTTGAGTACCATGTTGGTTTTGATCAGGTCTTCGGCCCCTTTTCCAAGCTTTCTAAAAGTTGCGTAAGGCATGAGGTTGACTGCCGCTCCCCCGTCGACCAGCATTTTGGAAATCAGCTTGCTGTTGACGAACCCTTTAACGTATAACGGTTTCAGATGCTGATTTTCGGTCCCTTCGGCTTGTCAAAGATGGCCTGGTCTGGTGAGGTCATTAGTTTTGTCGGGTCATCTTCGATAGTATCGTGTCGGCCGGGGCACTTAATTCGGCGGGCAATACGAAGACCATGTTAACCGATGCGGTAGCTTTACTTTTCCCTTTGGCTGCCCTTCCGGCTTGGTCGGCGGGCTTTCTTCGCCTTGTTCTTTGGTGGCCGTAGCGTTCTCTTGCTTGGGTACCCACCGTCTCTTGATCTTGCCCAGCCAACGGCATTGTTCGTATATCATTTGTCTCACCTCGTCCTCTCTTCCTTCACGCTTAAGCCGCTGAATTCTCCTCTTCTGGGTCTTCGTAAATAGATCGGACGGGCACCATTGGGGATTGGCCGATCCCTCATCATCGGCTTCCTCGTCACCGCGATCGTCTTCATCCTGATTCTCGTCGATGAAGAAGTCTTGATGGATCGGACCGAGCCGATCGTGGACCGGTCGCCGTCTTTGGTTTAGTTGGACGGCTCTGGGATGAACCGGACTGGGCTTGCGGATGACGAGCTCCCGTGTTCGTCATGGTTATGATGATCGTTACATGCGGGCGTCTTCCAGTGTCGGTAGTCTCATGCCAGATTCCCAGCAATGCCTGAAGAAGCCGCAATGCCAATGTGGATCATCATGGCTCGCTATGTTCCGCGGGCTTTGAGCTCTTGGCTCGTGCCGGCGAGGTGCTTCGTCATAAATTTCTTCACGCCGAGACCGATATTGATGGTGGTATCGGCTTTGTTCGTGGATCGGCTGTCGGCCAGCCGACCTGATAACTGGGTGCACCATGTTGATCTGTGCGGCGTGGTTTCCAATCTGGTCCTCTCTGTTTCGGCTTCGATCACCGTATCGGCTAAGCCGTACGCCATCCTCCCGCCGATCGCTCGCCCGAGGCCGGCATGGACTGTGTTGACCGGGAACGGATTGCCGTCTACTTTCATGGGCCGACTTGAGTCAGCAAACTTTAACTTCCCGGCCTCGATGGCCGACTGGATTTGTTGCCCGAAGACTTTGCAATCGTTCGTGGCGTGAGATGTGGAGTTGTGCCACTTGCGGTATTTCTTCTTTTTCAATTCTTCGACCGATGGGATCACATGATTTTCGGGCAACTGAATCTGTTTCTCTTTGAGTAGTAAATCAAAGATCTTGTTGGCTTTAGTGATGTCAAAATCGTATTTTTCTTCTTTAGCCGTCTTCACCCACGCGACGATGGCCTTCTTGTTCTTAGCCCATTCGTCTGCCACTTCTATTTCATCGTCGTCGGATCCGTAATCGAATCGACAACGACTTGCGTTATGGTTTTGACGGCCTTCCTGGTCTCTTGGAAACGTTGTTCATGGGCCGTTACCTTCCTGGTCGCGTGGGCTAGAATATCGAAGTCCTGTGCAGAGAATCTTTCCCTGATCGGCGCGATCAAACCATGGAAGGCTAAATCGGCCACGGGCGTCCGATAGCACCAGTCGTAGCATCGGTTTCTCATTTCTCGAAGCGTTGAATGTAGTCCTGGACCGATTCATTATGTTTTTGCTCGACGGTGAGGTCCGACAACTTCATTTCATGGTTGCGAATAAAAATAGCTGTGGCTGTTTCTCAAGATCGGCCCAACTCGAATTGAGTTGTAAGGCAACGAGGAGAACATGGTGAAGGCGATCCCGAAAGAGAAAGGGGAAATAGCCGAACTCTCAAGGGTCGATAGCCGATGCTTCACCACATTGTGCCAAGAATCGGCCGATATGCTCATAGGTAGAGACGTTGTCTTGTCCCGAGAACTTGGAGAAGTCCGGGATTTTGTATCGGTTGGGCAGTGGGACCCTTTCGAAATGTTCCGGATAGGGGTACCGATACATGTTTCCTGAGTCTTTCGGTTTGAGGCCGAACTGATCCCGCATAACGTCTGCAATTAGTTCGGCCCAGGCCCTATTATCTTGTTGTATCGGCTCGTATGGGTCATACGGCATGTGTGCCTGCCGATACATCTGTGGTGGTGTCTGAGGCCGGTAATGGTGATCCCGACGACCTCTTTGGTACTGGTAGCGACGATCGGCGGGCGCGGCCGAGGTTCTGTGGTGGCGTTGGCGGGTGCAGGAGCATTGTCGGCCCCAGGCATTCGCCGTCGCCATGATCAATCGGCTCCTGCCGATTATGATGGAACATGTCGAGTTGACCTTGAGGCAGCGGCTGTTGTCGGTTTAAAATAGTGACTACTGGTTTCACGGCCGTCCCGCTTGGACTCAAGTGGCCGACTCCTCCTGGCGGGTTGGGTTGCGCTATTAGTGGAAGCGGCCGATCTTGGGTGACTAGTGTCCTGTAATCAGGAAACTGGCCATCCGTGAAATATGTGGGGCCCCGTTGCAGCTGCTCGGCTACCTTGGCATCAACCATGTGAGAAATCATATTATTGAGGGTGTTGACCAGGATCGCTCGGTTGACCGGCGTGATGGACAGCCGAGTCGATCCGATCTTGCAAAGAGTACACGGCTTGATCATCCTGCACTTGGGTTGGCTCTTCCACTTTTTGTTTGCCCTTCGCATCACATGACGAGGATGCTATGGTATCGTTGAGGCTGAACTTGTACTTTTGGTGCACCGTTCCAGACCTCGTTTGGGTGAAGGATTGAAGATAATTCTTCTGGAGTTCCTCCACCATCTTCTTATACTCGGCTTGCTGTTCAGCCGATAGTTGATCCATCTTTACAGGTATGACATTGTCCTGTGTGATGCCAGGGATCTTGGGGTCGACCATCTTGCCGGCTGAGTCTATTCGTCCGAGTCGAGCCGACAAAGATAGTCCCACTGGGCGTGCCAAGAAACATGTTGACGAGAAATCTCTCTCACGCGCTGGCCTGGGAGATCTGCTTGACTCCAGTGCAGGTCCTTCTTAGCTGCCTACAATGTGTTGAGCGTGCCAGTTGATTTGATCTGCCAATCAACAAGAAAAAAGACAAGAAAGTGTTAGTTAAGGGTTAGGTCAAGTCCCCGCGGGATCGGCCAAGGAAATCCATGAACGTATATATGCTATTCCAGACCATATTTGGGCCAAACGACCAAAGCGCATCGGCTATACCAAGACGATCATCAGTCGTCCGATCCAAATATAACGAAGAATAATAAATATACGGATCAACGGACCAACCGATGCTGGGAAACTAACATCAAATCGGCTGGTATTCCAATGAATCTGGTGCAGACGCAACATTCCTAGATCAAAGATGTAAGCAAGAAAAATCTAGACATAAAATACAGCCCTATTACAGATCTAATTACAATTATGTTCAAAGAAATACATTAGGGTAAGTAAGGTCGGCTGAAACCCCGACGCTATCTCCGGATAATGTAAGTCCAAAAGAATAGATTACCAACGATTCTAAAGACGACTCAATAGTTCAGTCTTGATGCATTAAGTATCAAAAGAAGCATCCAATCTATTACTTTCGACTTACACTCGTAAGATGGTAGATATTACATACGAACCAACTAGCCCTTAAACCTAGCTTTGTTGACCACATACCCCCGAAAAGATGAGTCAACTACAAGATAGATCTAAGCACCGAATTGGTTCATATGCACTATATGATATATATCGTAGTGAAACTATTGAATCCAATGTGTCATTGCGATGGAAGCATCAGAAACAAGTAATCTCACCACTAATGACAAACATTTACCTGAGTTTGGGGATCGAGACGATGCAGCCCAAAGCCAAACAGGGTGTTCGTCTAAAAAGGAAAAGGATGGCGATGCGCCGAAGATTAGATTGATTGAATCGTTTTTCATACAGAGGGTCTCAGGTCCTATTTATACCCAAGATACAAATATTTGTAACAACTTTGGACTCTATCTAAACTACTTTCTAAACATCATATCATCCCTAACGAGATCCATAATGCATTACAACTAACAATTTAGCAAACTCCTAAATTACAGATACAACTGCCATTACAGGACTCTATCCATAAGCGGCAATATCTTTAAACGCGCAATTAACCTCCGAATCTCCACTTATCCTCAAGTTTCTGCATTGGACACGATTTTATCTCTTTCGAACTCGGAATCGGCGTCGGCTGTTCCATTCAACCCATCCTCAGCCGACTAGCCCTGTAGCCGATCACTCTTTTAGCCGATACGACTTCTGCCCTCAGCCGATCCGATTCCACCTTGCTTTCTTAGGACTTAGGAACCCCATTACCAAATTCCAGTGTTAACACATACCTTGCTATTGATTACCTTTAGAATTACTCCTTGTAACTCTCGATGTGATACAAACAACCGGAGAATAACTTCGGAAAATTGATTAGCCATGCTATACTTAGACTCATGCATACTCATGACTTTATGAAAAGCTTTGTGCTTGGGCAACTACCTTAGGGAAGGTAGTTGAGATGCGGCCTGTGGAGACATGAGTGCCACATGGCCATGAGAATGATGAACTAAGTTTGATGAAAATTGAAAGTACTATACAAATGTTTTAGACTGGGGCGGCTGGATGATTTGGGTGGATTCCGGAAAAGGCGAGTGCCAACCCTGGTCAATTAAGGACCGAGCCATGAGATAGCCGGGAAACGAGCCAGTACAACCGTACTTCTCGAGTGGGTATAGACCTAGCGGAGTAGATGTTAGTGATATGCACTAGAGGCAACATGGAGATGTTGGATATCACGTCAATGTTTATGTATAAATGAATAAAGTGTTATTCAGTTCCATGAAATAGACATCTTGTATTGATCAATAAGTACGTGACTTATTTATGAGACTCGATATGTATGAATCTATTTCTAAACGATCCCGATCATATGTCATATTGTTGGAACAAATATGATTCTAAGATCGGCATGTTTATTGATTGATGATCATGTCTCATAGATCATGGGTATGGAGATACCAAATCAATAAACATGGACATATGTGTTAGAGAACACATTGTTGGATAGACCCACCATGAGACACTACAGAATTAATGTGCCATTAGTTGGTCTCGGTAGTGTTGGTACAAAGTCCTTAGACCTGAGATCACCATGGATTCCAACATGTGTAGTAGCCTACTTTGGGACTACCAAACGCTATTCCAAATCGGATAGTTATAAAAGTAGTTTTCGGGTTTGCTATGAAACATGGAGTGGGATGTGAGTGATCAAGATGGAATTTGCCCCTCCTTTGGAGAGATATCTGGCCCTCAAGGTAATGGATTATGGAAATGCATGGCCATGCTAAGTTGATTGAGGAGTCAATCAAGATGGATAATCCAATACGGTTCGAGTGAATGGTTAAGCTATTGAAGGGATGGCACACATCTTGCCTATAGCTTAACCGGTATCGTGAGGCAAAGGGATTTGTGTACACATTACAGGTTCGAGCCGATATTATATTCTTGTATACTATGGTGTCAATATGTGCTGCTAGGCGCCGCTATTGACAGTCGGCTGAGTTGGACTCGAGCCGACGATCGGCTAAGTTAGACTATAGCCGAAACCGAGTATACCTGAACCTGCGTGGTCGCACGCTTAAGGGGATAGAATAGATATTCGAGTTGGACTCGGATACGGCTCGATCGGATAGGGATCCGATCGGATAGAGTCCTATGGGCTTACGACGTGTGGGGCGGCCAACTCTATGAGATACGGATGAGATCCGATTCAAAATAGAGTCCTAATCGGCCACTAGTCCCGTCGGCCAACTCTATATAAAGGAGGGAGGGGTGGAGAGCTGCGTGACGTCAATTGCATCGCGTGCAACAGAAGTCGCCGAGATCAATCTCCACGGAAACCCTCCCCACTTTCGAGCCAAACCCTAGCCTTGCATCGCGTGCTAGCACACGGGTGTACGGCGTTCTGTCCCCGGATGTGTGGATACCGGTAGAGGCGCTGCTACGTTGCGCGCTCTTGATCGGCTGCGGTCGGGCGCATCGGAGCGAGGCGTGAGAACGCGGCCGGATGACTCGAATCGGCTGATTGGCGAATCGGCTGTCTCCGGGAATCGGCTACACTGTTCTGGATCGGATTGCCCTGATTGGCTATTTCGCTGCACTCTACTCCAATCGGTAACGATCTATCGGCCCTTACTTGCAAGTGTTCCTGGTTTGCGCGGTAGAATTTTTGTTTTCGGCTAGCGTAGCTTCCGCGTAACCCTTCAAGTGGTATCGAGCTAATCTTGCTTAGTTCGGGTTTTAGATTGGATCGGAACAAGTTTTGCGCACGGGTTGATTAGATCAATCGGTTTAACGGGATCTCGTTGAGGAGAGTTAATGGTAATTGCGTTCCTTGATAGTGTATCGGAACGGTGTAATGTGATTACGTCGAAGCAATTTCCAAATAACTCGGTTTGAGTTGGGTTCGAGATAGCGTTCCTTGATAGTGTATCGGAACGGTATAATGTGATTATACCGAAGCTATCTCGTAGTCCGACTTTGTTGCTGCCTCGCGCCTACGCAAACCATCTCCCTTGATAGTGTATCGGGACGGCATAATATGATTATGCCGATATGGTTTCCATAAGCGATTTCATAGATTGGATCTATGAATTTGTGTGTTCGGCGCGCTGCCCGGAGCCCGCGAGGCGGCTTCCCCTCGACCCCCGCCCGCTAACCGGCTAGCGGGACCGCCGTGTGCGTACCCCTTATAGGTCGTCTCGATGCCGTAGCTCGCGATAGGTAGAAAACGTTTCTACGCCTAACTTGTTTTTGCAGAGAATGCTTTGAGATGGTATGGCCCTATTGTATGTATGAGATGTATGAGATGCATGTGATGCATGTAATATTCTTTCATATGTGCAATCCCCTGTAATATTCTTTCATACGTGCAATGCTTGTAATATTCTTTCACGACCTGCGAGTCGATGTAATCTTCAATTAGAGCTTCTATAGTAGTAGCTTAGTTTGAAGATATCAAGCATTCGACACTTGGAATATGGTGCCGAAGATGGAGATCCTCGCGCGCGACATGGAGATGGAGATCACCATGTGAAGGGGGCCATACTATTTCATTATATGCTATTCTTCCTGATTTCATATGTGATATGTTTGTTTGATAGGATAGCATCCTCTCAAAATTAAGTAGTAATGATGCCCTTCCAAATGTTGCACCCGTCACCGTTATGCTCGTCAATGGTGGGTCTCGCCAAAGCAGAGTGTCATTCTCTATCATAACACGAGGGGTATATGTCGACATATACATGCAGGAGCATTTGGTTTACTTAACAAGGCTATCAAAAACAGTTTTGGGCCTTGGGGCATAGGTTGGCGCCGGGGCATGGAGATGCCACACCAACAACAAGAGTCACATAGAGATGTGATTAGCAAGGTGTTGCTTACCGATGTTACTAATTTTCTAGCAGTGATGCCAAAGCTCACTAGAAAATTAATTAACATGTGGATCTTGACCCAATACGTAACCTAGAGGGAAGGTGGAAAATACGTAATGGGAGTCTAATGTTAAATTGTTTAACAATAGACATAGCATAAACATTGTGCTAAACTTTGCTTTTTCGTTGTAGAATAAATGGCGGCTAATACTACACCCAGTACCTTTAATTTGCGATCTATTCTCGAAAAGGAAAAATTAAATGGAACAAACTTTATGGATTGGTATCGCAACTTGAGAATTGTTCTCAAGCAAGAGCGTAAGGAGTACGTTCTTGAAGTACCCTATCCCGAGGATTTGCCAACTAATGCCACTTGCAACGCACGGAGGGCTTATGAGAAGCACACTAATGATGCCCTAGATATAAGCCTGTCTCATGCTTGCTACAATGTCCCCCGAGCTTCGAAGCAATATGAGAGCAGCGATGCTCACACTATTATTCGGGATTGCGTGGCATGTTTGAGAACCAAGCTCGGGCCGAGAGGTTCAACACCTCAAAGTCCTTGTTTGCGTGCGAGCTTGTTGAGGGAATCCCGTCATCCGCATGTGATAAAGATGATTGGCTACATTGAGAGTCCGGAAAACTGGTTTTCCCCTTAGCCAAGAGTTGGCTCGATGTGATTCTCCGCCGCTCCTCCGAGCTTCGAGCCATTCATATTAAATTATCACATGAACAATATGGATAGGACCTTGGCTGAATTGCATGGGATGCTAAAGACAGTGAGGAGAGTATCCAGAAAACGGTCATCATGTGATGATGATGCGAAGGCTAAGCGCAAACCACTGTCAAGAAACTTTGCACCAAGAGAAAGTTAACTCCCGATGAGATCGCGAGTGCCTCTAATGCAAAGAAGGGCAAGAAGGGGTCGGCGGCATCGATGCCGTTTGCTTCTACTGCAAGGAGACAGGCCACGGAAAAGGAACCGCAAGAAGTACATGGAGGATCTCAAGAAGAAGCAAAGTACGACTTCGCTTCAGGTATTAATGTTATAGACATTAATCTTGCTACTTCACCTACGACTCTTGGGTATTTGATACCGGATCGTAGCTCATATTTGCAAATCGTTGCGGGAATGAGAAGAAGTAGAGGATTGAGAAGGGCGAGGTGAACCGCGCGTCGGCAATGGAGCAAGCGTTGCTACGATTCTTGTCGGCACAGTACCACTTCATCTACCTTCAGGATTAGTTTTGGAATTGAATAATTGTTATTGTGTTCCAACACTATGTCAAAACGTTATTTCCGCTTCATGTTTGCAAGCGGAAGGATATGATTTTAGATCAATGAACAATGGTTGTTCAATATATCTCGAGAGATATGTTCTATTTTCATGCTCCATTGGTGAATGGATTATACGTTTTGAATCTTGAAGCGTCTCCCATCTATAACATTAATACAGAAAGACAACTCTCTAATGATATAAACCCCACGTTTATCCGGCATTGTCGCTTAGGCCATATAAATAAGAAACGCATGGAGAAGCTCCATAAGGATGGATTGCTTCACTCTTTTGATTTTGAATCATTTGAGACATGTGAGTCTTGTTTACTTGGTAAGATGACAAAGACACCTTTCACGGGACACAGTGAAAGAGCAAGTGACTTGTTGGCACTCGTACATACCGATGTATGTGGACCAATGAGCTCAACGGCCGAGGTGGTTATCGTACTTCATTACCTTTTGATGACTTTAGTAGATATGGTTATATCTACTTGATGAGGCATAAGTCCGAATCCTTTGAAAAGTTCAAAGAATTCCGAATGAAGTACAGAATCATTTAGGGAAAACAATCAAGTTTCTACGATCGATCGTGGAGGGGAATACTTGAGCCAAGAGTTTGGTAATCATCGAAAGATTGTGGAATTGTTCCACGTTAACTCCGCCAGAACTCCACAATGGAACGGAGTGTCCGAACGGAGAAATCGCACCTTGTTGGACATGGTGCGGTCGATGATGAGCCAAAGTGATCTTCCGTTATCTTTCGGGGATATGCTCTTGAAACACTGCGCTCACACTAAATAGAGTTCCATCTAAGTCGGTTGAAAAGACACCATATGAGATATGGACAGGGCAACCCCCTAGTTTGTCTTTTCTCAAAATATGGGGATGCGAAGCTTATGTAAAACGTTTGATCGACAAGCTCACACCCAAATCGACAAGTGCTTCTTTGTGGGATATCCTAAGGAAACTAAGGGATATTACTTTTATAATCGGGAACAAGGCAAAGTGTTTGTCGCCCGACACGGTGTCTTCTTAGAGAAAGAGTTTCTTTCAAGAAGGGTTAGTGGGAGCAGGGTGCATCTTGAAGAAGTTCAAGAAACACCGGAAAATGTTTCGGCGACCACGTAACCACAACGAAGGTGCAAAGTGTTGCGCCACCGGTTGTAGATACACCAGCCCCACGGAGGTCGAAAGATCACGTCGTGCACTGCAGTACAGTGCGGAACAACGTGATATATTGTTGTTGGACAACGATGAACCTAAGACCTATGAGGAAGCGATGGTGGGACCCGATTCCAACAAGTGGCTTGGAGCCATGAAATCCGAAATAGAATCCATGTACGACAATCAAGTTTGGAACTTGGTTGATCCACTGATGGTGTCAAAACCATTGAGTGTAAATGGGTTTTTAAGAAAAGGCCGATATGGATGGAAATGTTCACATCTATAAGGCGCGATTGGTGGCGAAAGGTTTTAAACAGATTCAAGGAGTTGATTATGATGAAACCTTCTCGCCCGTCGCAATGCTTAAATCTATTCGGATTATGCTAGCGATTGCTGCATATTTCGATTATGAGATATGGCGAGATGGATGTCAAAACGGCTTTCCGAATGGAAACCTAAGCGAGGATGTATACATGATACAACCTCGGGTTTTGTCGATCCAGAATCGCTCGGAAAGATATGCAAGCTACGAAATCCATTTATGGATTGAAGCAAGCATCTCGGAGTTGGAATATTCGTTTTGATGAAGTAATCAAAGGGTTTGGTTTCATCAAAAATGAAGAAGAGGCCTGTGTTTACAAAAAGGTCAGTGGGAGCGCAATTGTATTTCTAATCTTATATGTGGATGACATATTACCGATTGGAAATGATATCCCTATGCTTGAATCCGTCAAGTCTTCATTGAAAAATAGTTTTTCCATGAAAGACTTAGGGAGGCAAGATATATATTGGGCATTCGGATCTATAGAGATAGATCCAAGAGGCTAATTGGATTAAGCCAAAGTACATACATTGACAAGGTGTTGAAAAGGTTCAACATGCATGATTCCAAGAAAGGTTTCTTGCCTATGTCACATGGCATCAATCTTAGCAAGAATCGGTGTCCTCGGACACATGATGAGCGGAATAAGATGGTTATGGTTCCATATGCTTCGGCAATTGGATCCATCATGTATGCCATGCTTTGTACACGCCCGCATGTCTCGTACGCTTTGAGTGCTACGAGAGATACCGTCCGATCCAGTGAAGGTCACTGGATCGCGTAAAGAATATCCTTAAGTACTTGAGAAGAACTAAGGATATGTTCCTAGTCTATGGAGGTGAAGAAGAGCTCGTTGTAAGTGGTTACACCGATGCTAGCTTCCAAACGGACAAGGATGATTATAGATCGCAACTGGGTTCGTGTTCGCCCGAACGGAGGCGCATCATGGAAGAGTTCCAAGCGGGATACCGTTGCTGATTCTACAACGGAGGCCGAGTACATTGCTGCTTCGGAAGCGCAAAGGAGGCCGTTTGGATCAAGAAATTCGTTTCGAGCTTGGTGTGATGACTAGTACGACGGTCCAATGTCTCTCTATTGTGACAATAGTGGAGCCATTGCGCAAGCCAAGGAGCCGAGGTCACATCGAAGTCCAAACACATACTTCGGCGATATCATCTCATCCGCGAGATTGTGGACAGAGGTGATGTCAAGATATGCAAAGTGCACACGGATCTCAACATAGCCGATCCGCCGACAAAACCTCTCCTCACCGAAGCATGAGGCGCACACAAGAGCAATGGGTATTAGATACTTACATGATTGACTCTAGTGCAAGTGGGAGATTGTTAGTGATATGCACTAGAGGCAACATGGAGATGTTGGATATCACGTCAATGTTTATGTATAAATGAATAAAGTGTTATTCGGTTCCATGAAATAGACATCTTGTATTGATCAATAAGTACGTGACTTATTTATGAGACTCGATATGTATGAATCTATTTCTAAACGATCCTCGATCATATGTCATATTGTTGGAACAAATATGATTCTAAGATCGGCATGTTTATTGATTGATGATCATGTCTCATAGATCATGGGTATGGAGATACCAAATCAATAAACATGGACATATGTGTTAGAGAACACATTGTTGGATAGACCCACCATGAGACACTACAGAATTAATGTGCCATTAGTTGGTCTCGGGTAGTGTTGGTACAAAGTCCTTAGACCTGAGATCACCATGGATTCCAACATGTGTAGTAGCCTACTTTGGGACTACCAAACGCTATTCCGTAATCGGATAGTTATAAAAGTAGTTTTCGGGTTTGCTATGAAACATGGAGTGGGATGTGAGTGATCAAGATGGAATTTGCCCCTCCTTTGGAGAGATATCTCTGGGCCCCTCAAGGTAATGGATTATGGAAATGCATGGCCATGCTAAGTTGATTGAGGAGTCAATCAAGCACGGATAATCCAATACGGTTCGAGTGAATGGTTAAGCTATTGAAGGGATGGCACACATCTTGCCTATAGCTTAAGCGGTATCGTGAGGCAAAGGGATTTGTGTACACATTACAGGTTCGAGCCGATATTATATTCTTGTATACTATGGTGTCAATATGTGCTGCTAGGCGCCGCTATTGACAGTCGGCTGAGTTGGACTCGAGCCGACGATCGGCTAAGTTAGACTATAGCCGAAACCGAGTATACCTGAACCTACTGTGGTCGCACGCTTAAGGGGATAGAATAGATATTCGAGTTGGACTCGGATACGGCTCGATCGGATAGGGATCCGATCGGATAGAGTCCTATGGGCTTACGACGTGTGGGCGGCCAACTCTATGAGATACGGATGAGATCCGATTCAAAATAGAGTCCTAATCGGCCACTAGTCCCGTCGGCCAACTCTATATAAAGGAGGGAGGGGTGGAGAGCTGCGTGACGTCAATTGCATCGCGTGCAACGAAGTCGCCGAGATCAATCTCCACGGAAACCGTCCCCACTTTCGAGCCAAACCCTAGCCTTGCATCGCGTGCTAGCACACGGGTGTACGGCGTTCGTCCCCGGACGTGTGGATACCGGTAGAGGCGCTGCTACGTTGCGCGCTCTTGATCGGCTGCGGTCGGGCGCATCGGAACGAGGCGTGAGAACGCGGCCGGACGACTCGAATCGGCGATTGGCGAATCGGCTGTCTCCGGGAATAGGCTACACTGTTTCGGATCGGATTGCCACGATTGGCTATTCCGCTGCACTCTACTCTAATCGGTAACGATCTATCGGCCCTTACTTGCAAGTGTTCCTGGTTTGCGCGGTAGAATTTTTTGTTTTCGGCTAGCGTAGCTTCCGCGTAACCCTTCAGTAGATAGCCGAGCGGAGGTGGTACCCTTTCATAGTGGTTCTTGTGGATGAGATGAGATGTGAAAGAGATGATGATAATCTGAAATTTATTTCAACTTGATGAATGAAATCTCCCCTTACCCCGGGAGCGCCAGAACTCCTCTCACTGCTAGAAAAGGACGGCTAGAGTGCATGAGGGCTTAAGTTCATGGAGCGGGTACTGCCAAAGTGAGGTTATCGAAAGGCTTTGCCGTGACCGTCCCGTATAAAGGGATATAGGCTCAATCAATGGGCAGTCACAAAGTACGGGTAAAGTGTCATCCACTGCAGTGTGAATGAATCAATCTATTCGAATAGTCGTGCTCACGGATATGGAGCATCGTCACAAGACTTTCGCTTGGCTAGACTCTAAACTTTAAAATGTGGGGATGGGTTTGCATGATGACTTTTATTCACTGGTGGATCAACTTCTCGAGATGCGAGAAGGGGTGGACTCCCCAGAAAACCATGACGAATCGAAGGCGGGAAGCCATCCTTGGAATCACGATGGATGGTAGACAGAACCGTCGCCGAATTAATGAACTATGAAACTAAAACCTGACTTGGCTAGTTGTTAGGCTTGTGAAAAGATTTGTGAAAATTGGCTTTATGCAAAAGAGCACCAGCCACTCCTTGAATAAACCTATCATATGCATCATTTCCGTGTTGGCTTGCTGAGTACGGTTGGTACTCACCCTTGCTATACGCACAAACCTTCAGATGGTGGGAATGAAGAATCGGAGGATCCATATGCCTACTACCAGGAAGGCGAAGAAGCTGACGGCGCTTACTAGGTCTTAGTCCCTGGTCGTTGCCTGTGGCAACCGACATGCCGCTGCCTTTATTCCGCTGCCTCATCTAATTTCTGCTTTTGTGTTGTATCCGGACCATGAGGTCCTATGTGGCGAACATTGCCTTCGGGCCTATCATTGTAATAATTTCGTTGTAAGACTATTCGTGCATGTGCACCTGGTTATTCAGTACTGTATTTCGTGGGTACCAACTACTCGATCCAGGGAAATGGTACTAAGAACACGAAAGATTCTCATTCCAAAAATGGGGGTCCACAGGAAGTTAACAAAACGCATGCCCCGGCCCCGTGCAAGGTGAGTGAACCATCAAAGTTCATCACCCAGTGCGCGGTTCCTTGGCCGCGATTCTCCGTACTCTCGGGTTCACCCGGGGGTGGATCGCTATCGGCCGTTGGCGTTCATTCTGCCACGAAATCGGCCAAGGCCTGGCTCTTGATCGCGTGCCGGCTTCAAAATGCAGATCAAATTCCGACAACTCGATGGCCCACTTGACTACCCGTCCCGTGCCCTCTCGGTTATGCAGGATTTGCCCGAGAGGGTAGGACGTGACTACCGTTACCTGATGCGCCTGGAAATAATGGCGCAGCTTCCTGGAGGCCACGAGCATGGCGTAGAGCATTTTCTGGGCCTGAGGGTAACGTGTCTGTGCGTCCTGTAGCGCCTCGCTGACAATGTAGACCGACCGCTGCACCTTGGTGCGGGCCTTGGCTACCTTGCTAGGGGCGACAGGTTCGGGTGCACCGGGGCGGGTTACCTCGGTGTCCAGGGCTGCCGGGCCATCGCCTTCCCCGGGGCCCTTAGGGCCGCTCTGGGTGGAAGGGGCCTCGGGAGCCCCCGGACTAGGGGGCCGGGCGGCTCCCTGAAGCTCGGGGGGCCATAGGCCGCCTCCGGGTTCGGGCGCTTCCTCGGCCAACACCGTTCCGAGATTTCTGCTCAGTGCACCGGGGCCACGAAAATAGCCGCCAACGCCCGATCCAACAGGTGGCCCCTGGTGGTTTCTCCAAATCGTGGTGTTAGCCACCCAAAACGTAGCCGGTCGGCCCCGCCTGGCAGACGCCGGGTTCCCAAGGCTAGAGCCAATCAAAGATGAAGAAGGCGGTCAGATCACCACCAGGCGATGCACGAACTATGGAGAAGCAGCTGCTGCCCATACAGGTTCAAGACAATCGGCTGAGCTGTTGGCCGATTGGTTCACAGCTTTTTACGACGGGCTATCCCGCGACAACCGTACCTGGTACTTCTACCCCGACCAAGGATCTTTTGAGCTGCCGATCGACTTCAAATGGGATGACCTCAACTCAACCAACAGTCCAAGGTGTAGAAAATTGTTCTTCGCCTCTTTATCTCCCTGCATTCTGTCGACCGGGGTTCACCAAGGCTGATCGACAGCCCGGAGTCCGGGTGCACCGGGGCGGGTTACCTCGGTGTCCGGGGCTGCCGGGCCATCGCCTCCCCTGGGGCCCTCAGGGCCGTTCTGGGTGGAAGGGGCCTCGGGAGCCCTCGGACTAGGGGGCCGGGTGGCTCCCTGAAGCTCGGGGGGCCAACGGCCACCTCCGGGTTCAGGCGCTTCCTCGGCCAACACCATTTCGAGGTTTCCTGCCTCCGGGTTTGATGGGGTTGGGGGTGAGTGAGAGTCTAGCTCGTCGTCGCGCTCCACAACCAAAGCCGCACTAATCACTTGGGGGTCTCCGCTAAATATAAAAGGAGGGGTTCTCCTTCCCGGGGGGCTACCAATACGGGCGGTGAGGAGAGATAACGCTTGAGCTCGGCCAAGGCTTTCTCTGCTCCGTCCGTCCAAGTGAAGGGGCCGGTTCGCTTTAGCAGCTTGAATAGAGGGAGTGCCCGCTCTCCTAGCCTTGATATGAAACGACTCAGGGCAGCTACTCAACCAGTGATTCTCTGCACGTCCTTGAGTTTCCTAGGGGGTGCATTTCCTCTATCGCTTTTATTTTTGCAGGGTTGGCCTCAATGCCTCGGGCAGAGACCAAAAACCCCAACAGTTTGCCTGCCGGTACCCCGAACACACATTTTTCTGGGTTCAGCTTCATGCGGGAGGACCGGAGATTATCAAATGTCTCGGCCAAGTCTGGGAGCAAAGTTCTTTGGTCCCGGGATTTGACCACGAGTTCATCGACGTACGCCTCAACATTGCGCCCTATTTGGTCTTTCAACGTGATGCGGACACCACGTTGAAAAGTGGACATTGCATTCTTCAAACGAAAGGGCATAGATATGTAGCAAAAGGTACCCACAGGGGTAATAAATGAAGTTTTCTCCTCATCCTCTATAGCCATGCGGAACTGATGATAACCAGAGTATGCATCTAGAAAGCATAAAAGGTCGCACCCCGCAGTGGAGTCGACTATCCGGTCTATTCGAGGTAGAGGATAGGGGTCTTTAGGACATGCCTTGTTGAGGTTGGTGTAGTCGATGCACATGCGCGGCTTGTGGTTGGCCTTCGGGACGACCACGGGTTCGCCAACCAATCCAGATGCAGCACCTCCCGGATGAAGCCGGCCTCCTGGAGCCGTGTCACCTCTTCACGGATGAACGCCTGCCGCTCCGGGGCCTGCCGCCTCACCTTCTGCCGGACCGGTCGTGCATCCGGCCGCACTGCAAATCGATGCTCAATCACCTCCCGGGGGACTACGGGCATATCCGACGGCTTCCAAGCAAACATGTCGGCATTCGCCCGCGGGAAGGAGACGAGCGCGTCTTCCTATTTGGGGTCCAAGTTGCCGCCAATGTTGGCGGTCTTGGACGGGTCGTCACCCAACTGGATAGACTTGACTACCACCTCATCGGCTGAGGTGATATGCTGTTTCGGGGCCCGGGAACCCGAGGCCTCCCCTTGAGGGTCCTCGGGTTCAACGCGGTCAGCTGCTGCGATGTCGTCCACGCATGCTTCCGCACAATCTAGCACGGTTTTAACGTCGGCATGGACGGTGATGGGGCCTCTGGGGCCCGGCATCTTAAGCTGGCAGTAAGCATAATGGGTAGCCTCCATGAACTTCACCAACGCCGGCCTCCCGAGCACGGCGTTGTAGGGCAGATTGAGGTCCGCCACATCGAAGTCGATCCGCTCGGTGCAGAAGTTAGTGGGACCCTCAAAGGTGACCGGCAGAGCGATCTGCCCGAGGGGCCACACCTTCCTGGGCGTCACCCCAATGATGGAATAAGACGGCCCGAGCACCATCCCCGGAGCCTTGATCGCATCAAAGGCCTTTGGGGATAGTATATTGAGGGCCGCACCTCCGTCAATTAAGACTCGGGCGACCTTGACGTTGCAGATGGTGGGGAAGGTCACGAGGGCCAAGTGGCTGCTACGTGCGATGCTCCCCGGGTGATCGGTCTGGTCGAAGGTGATGGGCACCTCCGCCCAGCGCGACCTTCGGGTCGCCTCGTGGGATGGCACAGCCGCGAGGAGCTCGCACCTCATGGACTAGAGGCTCCGGCGGGACACTTGAGCGCCTGCCCCACCATCGATGGTGGCGACGACGTGCTTGAGATCTTGGTAGCCCAGGTCGTCATCGTCATCTCTGACGGGGGCCACACCTTTGGCCTCCTCTCGTCGGTTATCCGAGCGCTCCGCCGGGGCCTTGCCCTTGCGGCGGATTTCCTTCTCATTCTCCCTCCGCTCCTGCTCATACTTTTGTACCCGTTCGGCAAAGTTCTTGACCGAACGGCATTCGGAGAGGTCGTGGTGGGGGGTTTGGTGCACCATGCACCATTTGTCCCCGACCCGGCCCTGGGGGTGAGGGTCCGAGGAGCGCCTGCGGTTGCCTGCGGGCTTGCCCTTCCGCGAGGGCTTCTTGGCACCGTTAGCGGCGAGGACGTGGCCCTCCTCGCCACCGCGCGATGGCCTGCGCTTCCGCCGCCGCTCGCGTCGCTCTTCCCAGGACGCGGAGGGGGCAGCGCCGGTGGAGGCTGGGGCAGGATTCCAAACCCGAGCCTCCTCCTTGTGGGCCACCCGGTCAGTGAGCTCAAAGAGCTCTGTGGTGGTCCGGGGGGCCTTGGACTCGATCTTCTCCAACATAACATTGTGGCATACACCACTCCGAAAGGCGAAGATCACTACATGGTCAGCGATGGAGGGTATGGTGTTGCGTACCTGGCAAAAACGTTGGATATATTTGCGCAGGGACTCGTCCTCCCCTCGTCGGACCATGTGAAGGTCTGCCTCCACCCCCGGGCACGGGTACGTGCCCTGGAAGTTGGAGGTGAACTGCCGGCACAAGTCATCCCATGAGGTGACCGATTGAGCCGGCAGGTTCATTAGCCAGGAGCGGGCCTGGCCCTTGAGCGCCATGGGGAAGAAGTTGGCCATGACGAGCTTGTCACCTCCAGCAGCCTCGATGGCTGTGGTGTAAATCTGGAGGAACTCGGTGGGATTCACCGAGCCGTGTATTTATCCGTAAGGGCCGGCCTAAACTTGTTAGGCCAGCGTACATTACGGAGGCTGGCAATGAAGGCCTGGCAGCCGTTGCCAGCCGGAGGGGGCGATGACGGCTGTGGGGCCCCTTTGGGCGCCGTGGAACCTCCTGCTCGCGGCTGGGCCATCATGGCCGCTCACCGTCCCCTGAGGGGCTCCTCCTACGGGAGGGCCGCTGCGGCCGCTCGCCGAGTGGTTGCGCCTCCTGACGAGGAGGCACAATCTTGAGCCCGCCCCATGCGACGCTCGTCACGGCGCTGCTCGATGCGAAGGCGGGCGTCCCGTTCTGCATATAGCAGATCTCGGGGCGCCTCTGGTTGGGCTGCTGCCGAGAGGCTCTCTTCCGCCCTCGCGGCAGCCGCTGCCCTTCGAGCCCGTCGTCGAGAGGACGAGCTCACCGCGGTATGTGAACCGCGTGGTTGGTGGCTGGAGGAAGCGAGGTCAGCGGCCAGCTGATGCTGGGCCGTGCCTACCAGCTTCGCCACGTCGTCGAATCAATGCTTGGCGTTGGATCCCTCGCCCAGGGGTGACCGGGGGTGGTGCAAAAGAGCTCCGCCGCCCGGAGGGCGCCGGCGTGCCAAACTCCAGTGCGATGATGGACGTCTCCCGCGAGGTTCGCCGCACGCCCGCTGGGGCCTGGATCCCGCAGAGCGTTGGCGATCCCGCGGATACCCGGCCCCCTCCGCCCGCGCCCGCCGTTTCGTGGGGGCGAGAAGGTGGCGCGGCCCCGGCTGTCGCCGTTGCCATCAGAGGCGGTGAGGGAGACGAAGGTCCTTCCCCCCCTGAGCGGAGGTGGCGGAAGGTTGGGCTATGTCCGCCCGTGTCAACCTCCTCCGCCGCCTTGTTGGCCAGGTCGCACTCGCGGGTAGCGAGCGAGCCTGACGCGGACCGCGGAACGTGGCCGTGAACCATGGCGGAGACGGGGAGAGAGGGTTTCCCGCGAGAAATGAAAGGAATACGGGAGTTTAAACCAAAATGCAGTGCGCTCCCCCTACCTGGCGTGCCAGCTATCGATGTCGGGGATCAACACGCGGGGATCCGAGGGACCCCATTTTTGGTTCGGCACAGGGAGCGGTTAATCTAGGCTTAAACTCGCGAGGAAGATGGGATGACGCCAATAACCGGGAAAAATCAAGACTACAAGGACGCAAGGGTTTATACAGGTTCGGGCCACCTACGAGGTGTAATACCCTACTCCTGTTCTTTGTGTGGTATGAAGGATGGATTACAAGGACCAGTGACGGTACTCTCCCCTCCCAACGACTGATGGATCGAGCGTTGCTAAGGGCTAGCAGAACAGAGTCAGAACCCAGAAGCTAGAACAGACAGAACCTAGCCCCAGAGCCAGAACCCCCTTTAAGATGGACTTGGGCCTCCTTTTATAGTGCAAGGGGACACCACAGTAGTCCTGATTTCTTCTACTTCGCTCCACGTGATGGAACTGCTCTTGCCTTGTCTTGTCGGAGAAGCCACCCCCATCTTTGTTCCTGTTGCCGCGTCATGGGAGTAGGCGGAAAAAAGCGGGCGTCGTGGCAGCCATGCTGCTGACGCGGTGATAACGGCCTACCTACTCCGATGGGCCCACTGGTCAGCAGCCCATCTCATGGGTAGGTGCTAACACAACACCTCCTGCGTCGTACTCTCTCTCCCACGCGGCCGCCCAATGCATTAAACGCGACTAGATGGGGCGTGAGGGAGGCATGCGCAGAGTGCGTGTGCTGCCATACCGCGGTCGCAGTCAAAGACTTTAGGCCCCCTTTGCCTCGTGACAGGCAAAAAGGGGTGATGATGAGAGCGGCTGACAGGCGCGCCTCGCATCGCATTGAATGCGGCGGGGCAGGCGCTCAGCCTCTCTCTTTTTAGGCATTAAATAAGGTGGTTGGCAGTTGGACTCGCCCCTTTCTCAGAGAGGTGCGGGGTGAGGGATGGGGGGTCCGGGTGATCCCGGACCCTGCCGCTTGGGAGCACGGCGGCCTCCGGGCCGCCTCCGGGCCAGGCCCCTATTGGGGCAGCCACGTGGCCGCCCATGGCCGGGACTCACTTGGGCCATTCAGGACATGTCTTTGGCGCACCTTGACAGGCAAGGGCGCCTTCCTTTTTTCAAATATCATACCTCTGACATACCCCCAGGCCCATATCACCGATAATCCAGCTTGTCAAAGCAACCACTTCATTTTGTGAGCCGATTGATGAGTACCACATATACCTTCATGCACCTCGCCCATCACAACCTTTGCTTGATCGGCACTCAAACATCTTAGCAATACTCCATCAATCGTCCGGTAATACAGATCGTCATCCAGCAAAACATATCTCAAAGCTTTGTAACACAATTTTCTCGAAACCGATTGAGAAGAATTCATCAAATAATTAAAAACATCATCCCTCCAATCATCGGCTGCAATTGTAGCGATTTTCACCTCGATATCTTTGACCATCGGTTTGTATCCCGATGCTCCTTGAGTCAAATCATTGCCTTCAACGTTCTGCTCTCGAGTAATATGCGTCAAAGTGACTAGCAAAAAACTATCCATTAACTCTCGGCATTTCTCATAGTAGATCATCAATGAATCAATCTTGCATTCAAATTTCCCAGCTAGCTAATTGATGACCAATAAAGAACCACCCATGATTTCAACAGCATTGGCTTCAACTTCCTTTAAGAGTTGCAATCCCTTGAGAACTGTCTCATACTCAGCTTGATTATTGGTGGCATAAGGACTAATAGTGTAGGCAAATTCAAAACTTGCCCCCTAGGTGATATTATGACCAAGTCGATACCACAACCATGAATACAAACCGATCCATCAAAAAACAAATTCCAAGGCACTATGTCGACCGAGCCGATTGAGTCATCACGATGTTCGACAATAAAATCGGCTAGGGCCTGCCCCTTCACTACCTTGGGTGCTTGATATCTGAGATCAAATTCTGTTAAGGCATAAATTCATTTTCCAACTCTGCCTTTCAATACCGGAGTCGATAGCATGTACTTAACGATATCGGCTTTGCAGACTATGGTGCATTTATTGGATAATAAATAATGCCTCAATTTTGTGCAAGAGAAATACAGACATAAGCATAACTTCTCCACCGGAGAATACCTTGTCTCTGTATTCAGAAGCCTTATGCTTAAATAAAGGATTGCTCTCTCCTTGCACTCAAATTCCTGGATCAAGACCGAGCCGATTGACTTCTCATCGACTGACAAGTACAACTTGAAAGGTACTCTCTTTTGTGAAGGAATCAGAACTCGATGGGAACTCAACTATTCCTTAATGTTATCCAAGGCTTTTTGTTGCTCTGCCCCCAAGTAAATACTAATTGGCTTTCAATCTGAGCAAAGGTATAAAGGGCTCTATCTTCCCAAATAAATTAGAAATAAACCTCCTGATGAAATTCACCTTGCCAACCAGAGATTGCAACTGCCTCTTGTCTTGTGGAGGTTGAATATTCTTGATCGCATTGATGCTCCTTTGTGTTACTTCAATCCCCCTTTCATGAACAAGAAAGCCCAAAAATTATCCAGCCGATACGCCAAAAGCACACTTTGTGGGATTCATCTTCAAGCCATATTTCCTTGTTCTCTCCAAAAATTTCCTCAAATCGGCTATATGGTCTTCGACCTCCTTTGATTTTACTACCAAATCATCAATCTAGATTTCAACCAACAAGCCGATTAGATCATGGAATATGTAATTCATGGCTCCTTGATATGTAGCTCTAGCGTTCTTCAAGCCAAAAGTCATTACAACCCACTCATACAAGTCGATTACACTAGGACACCAAAAAGCAGTCTTATGAATGTCTTCTTCTGCCATAAAAATCTGATTGTATCCAGCATTGTCATCCATAAAACTTATAATCTTGTGCCCTGAAGCAGCATCAACCAATAAATCGGCAATCGGCATTGGGTACTCATCCTTAGGGGTAGCCTTGTTTTGATCTCGAAAATCGATGCAAACCCTAAGTTTATCATTCTTCTTAATGACTGGAACTCTATTGGAAACCCACTCAGCATATCGGCATGGCCGAATGAACTAGCATCATACAAACAAGTGATTTCGGCTTTAATCGCATCATACATATCGGCTTTAAATCTTCTAGGTGGTTGTTTATATGGCCGATATGCTGGTTTGATAGGAAGCCGATGTTCTACAATCGATCGGCTAAGTCCTGGCATCTCAAAATATTCCCAAGCAAAGCAATCTTTATGTTCTTTCAAAAGTTCTATTAGCTCGGTTCTAAAATGAGAAGACAAATGTTTACAGATGAAAGTCGACCTAGGCCTATCTCATGGACCTATATCAACTTCTTCCAAATCATCGGTCGACATGAAGTCTTGTCCCAATTTGCCATCGAGATCATCTACAGTGTCCTTGGTGTAGAAACTTGAACCCTCCACGACGCCCTCAAAGCAATAATCGGGGCTCTTCATCTCCAATTGGTTGTATGTCATAATTGGACACTTTTAGATAATCTCCTTGCCAAATTTTTCGAGACAAGCAATCAATTCCATCCATCTCCCAAAGAGTTAAATCGGCATTGGCAATATTGACTGACCTGTCGGCTGGCACGATTTCCACCTTGTCGCCTAGCAATTGGATTAGACTCGATGCATGGTCGAAGGAATACAACAATTTGCATGAATCCAATCCCTTCAAAGCAACAGCTATATGAACCCTTCCCATCAATGAAAAGAACGTGGTTGGGACAGTTTTGCTGCCGATTGTCAACTCTACATTCAAAACTCCTTTGGTTTCCGATGGGTTGCCACCAAAATCCTTGAGAACCATGTTGGTCTTGATGAGATCATCTGAACTCCTGCCAAACTTCTTGAATATAGCATATGGCATCAAGTTCACCACAGCTCCACCATCAACCAACATCTTGGACATCGGCTTGCCATTAACAAATCCTTTGACATACAATGGCTTGAGGTGCCGATGCTCTGTCCCTTCTGGTTTCTCAAAGATAGCTTGTTATGGGGATAAAACCAACTTGGCTAAGGATTCTTCCACAAGATCTGCATCGGCTTGGCTAGCCTCATATTCTGCTGGTAATACAAATACCATGTTAATCGATGCAGAAGCAACAGCCTTTCCCTTAGCCATTCTTTTTGCCTTGTTGGCTCTGACCTTATCGGCTGAAAGCACCTTGCTCTTGACACGCCACTCTTTCGTTGAGTGTTCTTACTTTTTCTTCTTCAGCCGATGATTGATCTGCACTTGGACCTCCTGGAAACTCTCCCTGCTTCTCATCCTCTGAACCCTCCTCTTTTGGTTCTTAGTGAAAATACCAGAAGGGCACCATTGTGGGTTCATGGTCTCCTCTTCATCCTTATCAAAATCCTCCTGTGAAAAATCCTGATGAATTGGACCCAACCTTTGATGGACAGGCAAATTCCTTTGTGTTAGCCGATTTTCCTTTGGATAAGATCGGCTTGGTCCTCCAACATATTCCTCATTGTAGTTGTTGCATGCTGAACAATCTTTTATCAATGGCAGTCTCATCCCTTCATTCCAGCAAAATCTGAAGAATTTGCAACTCCAATAGGGATCAAAACTGTCATCTTCCTCATAGTATCTCTCTTCCTGCCTGTCATGCTCCCTTTGATATTTATCGATGATTCTGACAGAGTTGGGCTTCTTGGACCGATAATCCTTTCTATCGGCTGCTCTCCCACTTGTGTGAACCATGTTGACAGGAAAATGATTACCATCAACTTTCATCGGCCTTTTTGAATCTTCAAATTTTATCTTCCCTGCTTCAATAGCCGATTGGATCTACTGCCTGAAAACCTTACAGTCATTTGTGTTGTGAGATCCAGTATTGTGCCATTTGCAATACTTCCTCTTCTTCAGTTCATCAGCCGATGGAATCACTAGACTAGTAGGAAGTTGAATTTGCTTCTCTCAAAGTAGCAGATCAAAGATTTTATCAGCCTTGGTAATGTCAAAGTCATATTTTTCCTTCTTTGCGAATTTTTGACCCATTGACATGTAACGACCTTCTTGTTTCTTGCCCACTCGGCTGCTGTTACTTCGGAATCATCCTCATCTTCTTTGGATTCAGAGGTATATGCAACGTGGCTAACCTTTCTCAAAGATTTCTTGGCTTCTTGAAATCTTTGTTCATGTTCTGTTACCTTTTGAGCCAAGTGAGCCAAGCTTTTAAAGTCTTGAGCCGAAAACCTTTTCTTGATTGGTGTCAATAATCCTTGGAAGGCAAGATCGGCTAACTAGAAATCTGACAAAATTAGGTTGTAACATCTGTTCCTCATGTCTCTAAACCTCTAAATGTAATCTTGAACAGATTCATCATGCTTTTGCCTGATAGCTGTCAGATCGGACAGTTTCATCTCATGGATTCCACTGTAGAAGTACTTATGAAACTGTTTTTCTAGATTGGCCCAACTTTGGATAGAATTATACGGCAAAGATGAAAACCATGTGAAAGCCGATCCAGATAAGGACAAGGGAAACAATCTAACCCTCAAAGCATCAGTAGTCGATGCCTCACCACATTGAGCCAAGAATCGACTGACATGCTCATAAGTTGACACATTGTCTTGCCCTGAAAATTTTGAAAAATCTGGTACCTTGTATCGGTTTGGCAATGGTACCCTCTCAAAGTATTCTGGATATGGATGCTGATACAAGTTACCAGTATCCTTAGGCTTCAAACCAAATTGTTCCCTCATCACATCAGCAATCATATCAGCCCAAGGCTTCTGTTAGGGTGCTCCTTGGAATTGCTGCTGTATCGGCTCAAACTGATTGATTTGAGGCAAGTACTGGGGTTGAGGTGGTGTCCCCTGCCGATACTGCACCTGAGGTGATTGAAGCTAATATTGGAAATTAACATTGCCCCCCCATGTGATGTTGAGGAGGCTGATGCAGCATATGGGATTGTCGATCGTGAACAAACTAAGAACCGATAGGCTGACGTTGTTGTGGGATCGATGTCGGCTGCCTCATCGGTATCTGCTAAATCGGCTCAACGACTGGTTGGTTTGTTCGGAACATAGCTGCGACTTGGTACTGGGAAACCTGAGGGATGTTGTATCCAATGTGCTAAGGTTGTCGTTTGACCAACAGAAAACGATTGAACTCTAGCTGCTTTTGTGCTGATGATGATGTAATCAGCTTTCCAGGAGCCGATGCCGATGCCATCGGCTGTTCTGGGACCACACCCGAAGCAGGCTGTTGTTTGTTAGTAGCCAGAGTCCTATATGGCGAGAAATTGCCTTCAGGAAGAAATATCGGCCCCTTGGCTTGATGCTTAACAATCCTGCTATCAACCACAGAATTGATCATGTTGTTAAGAGTGTTAACCAGGATCCCCGATTGGTTGATTAGCGCATGGTGCACGGCATAATCGATCCGATCTTGTAGATTATTGAAATCTGTAGGGCCTTCTTTTGCTTGATGTCCTGAGGTTTGCTTTCCTTACCAGAACTTGACTAGGGCTCGTCATTGCTCGGGAAAGACACCTTGTACCGTTGAACAACTGTGCCCGAGCGAGTTTGAACAAACGAGTGCAAAAACTAACTCTGCAGTTTGTTCATCATCTCTTCAAACTCGGCCTTCTGCTCTGGCATTAATTTGTCCATGGTGATGGGGATGATGTTCTCTGGGTCGATTTCAGATGACTTGATGTCCACCATGATGTCTTGTCGTGTCCCACTGGGCGTGCCAAAAGCGTGTTGACGGTAAAAATGTCACGCACTAGTCTGAGAGATCTGCTTAACTCTAGTGCAGGTCCAAATCTTGCTTTTGAGGTTCGTAGGCGTGCCAGTTGGTTTGATCCTGCAACCAAAGAGAAACAAAGAAAGAAAACAGAGTTAGTCCGTAAAAGATAGCCGATCGACTAATGGCCGATGACATATCGTTCGATATTGAGCCGATGTTGTATGCATAGAATCGGCAATGGGAAATTAGATCTAATCGATCAGCTGTAGATATTCATAATATATAATCTAAATCTAAAAATAATGTTTAAACCAAGTGATTGGGATAGATCGACAGTGTGCCGAGACAGTATAAATCACTTATGTCCAAAAGTACTTTAAGACAAAGATTATACATATTTATAGCATAGCCGATGTCATAAATCTAACATGTATCAGCTAATACTCCGATACCACTTTATACTATGATATCAATATAGATTAAATACATTAAACAGGAACCGATCAAGTGTTAAGATAACCTAACAGATCGCATAACAAGCTTAATATATTTTATCACAGAGAGATCTTAATATAAAGGACAGATTTAGCATATCAAGTAAAAATAAAAGAAACAAGATAGCTAAATCAGGTAAAAACGGCTGAAACCCCGATACTATTTCTAATAGCAATCATGAGACATGATAAATATTATGATTCTAAATAAAACTTAGTAGGTCAGACGCAACCGATGCAGTAGTACATAGAAAAAGAAGCATAAGATCTAAACAAGTCTATGGAAGTCTTTCGAGATGGTGGATACACTATATAATTT
The DNA here is from genome assembly GCA_019925245.2 of Oryza australiensis. Classification (NCBI taxonomy): domain Eukaryota; kingdom Viridiplantae; phylum Streptophyta; class Magnoliopsida; order Poales; family Poaceae; genus Oryza; species Oryza australiensis. The sequence continues at coordinate 40,319 of JAIFGZ020000164.1, forward strand.
AGGTCGACGTTGATATCTATCCTATCAGCTATTGTGTGGTGACAAATGCTAGTCGATTAGGGTTAAACAGCAACATCAATCTAGATTATATAACGTATATGATAACTAGACGATTTACGTAAACAGGATTAGAGTGTCATAAAGATGGAAGCACTAATTAATACCCAGATACATGATTTAGTTCCAAATCTGATGGTTAGCCAACCATCATATTTGGAATTAAAGCTAAAGCGGATTTGGAGGAGATCGTGGTTCTCGGAGATAGAGTGCGCATCGGCTGAGACCGAATCAGCTAAGGTGTTCATCGGCTAAGACCGAGTCGGACAAGGATAGACGATGTAGCCAATTCTGATAAGGATAGCCGGTGTAGCCAATTCTGGTAAAAGGACATTAGAAATCATCATCGGATTCGTTTGAAGTGCTTCATGAGGATTGTCATGTATGGATAGAGTCCAAGAAAGGCAATTGTATCTATTAATTAGGTTATTTTAAATAGTTTCCTTATAGATTGTGCTGGTAAGAGTCCGCCTAAGAGTCATGTCCGACAAGGACATAGTTTATATCTGGGTATAAATATGACCCAAGACCTTGTAAAATCGAACAACAATCAATTCAATACACCTTCGGCGCATCACCACCTTTTTACTTTCATTACTTCGACGAGTTCAATTACTTCGACGAGTTCTTGCTTTGAGTTGGGCTGCATTGGGTTCAATCTCCGACAAGAGGTAAAGCTTGTTATGGCGGCTTGCGCTCTCGGGATTAGTGCTTTCATATTTATGACACTCTAATCATGTTTACGTAAATCGTTGAGTTATCATATATGCTATATAATCTAGATTGATATTGTTGTCTAACCCTAATCGGCTAGCATATGTCACGAGACAACAGCCGATAGGATTAGATATCAACGTCGACTTAGATTATATAGTGTATCCACCATCTTGAAAGGCTCTCAAAATGATATTTAGTGTCGGCTGGTAACACCAATTGAGACTAAAGATCCCCGATTGGTGTTACCAACAGGGACAAAAGATCTCTGACGCCCTGACAGCCTCTGACAGGAATATAACCGGGACTAAAGATAATCTCTAGTCCTGGTTGGTAACATCAACTGGGATTAAAGATCCTAGAGAGACATTGCCTTTTTTAACCGGGACTAAAAACTTTTTCTAGTTTTGGTTTCTATTGCAACCGGGACTATTGTGGATTTTGGTCAGTGGAGCAAAGATCATCTCTCCAGTAGTGCAGCAATAGCTAGCTGCTTGCAACCGAGTTTGCAGTTACAAAAAGGTGCAGCAAAACTAGACTCCACAAATTTTGTCAATAGTGACAACCAATTATAACTACCACTAAAAGATCCTATCATCGGAATTAGAATCTCCAAAGAACACAATCATTAACACAAGTTGAAGCTTATTGCAGACCAAGAATCAGCAAGAACAAGTCTGCTAATCTCTGAACAAATAGATCAAATGTAAAGGTTTGAAGAACTGGCCACAACAGGCAGACTAGTATTTGCAGAACTAACAGAGCATGGCAGAGCAAGTTTTTTGTTTTTAAAGGTTTTAACGTTTTTGTTTTTTAAACGTCCATTATACGTGGTGAAGGTCACGACGGTTCACGTTTCCTAGCACACGGTCTACTTGGCGGTGCACGAGATGGGAGGAAAGGAGCAGTTGTACTTCTTTCTCGAGTCTGTTTGGGCCTCGTTTGGGTTTCCAGGCCTCACCACTCATCCAACGGATCCCGTTTCCAACTATTCTTCCTTTTCCCCTTCTTCTATATCGATCTGCATCAACAGTTCAACATCGATCCCCAACAGTCCAACACCAATGCCTCGAAAGAAAAGGGAATAAAAAATTAGGAGATAGAAGAAAACCCTAGGTCAGCAATAGTGAGACGCAGCCCATGCCATCCTGGGTGGTGTTGGATCGTGTGGTTGGTCTCCACAAGGTGGATGAGAGGACGGAGCCGGATTGGGTGATCATTGAGTGCTCGGAGACAAGGACTTACGTCACTCTAGAAACGAGGACGAGTGCCCTGACGGGATGTCCCCGTGCAGGCTGTCGCCGTTCGACGGCCTGAAGCTTCTCATGTGTGTCACCGACCCTTCGTATCCCTCCGTCATGTCCATCCGCCTCGACGGCGACCCTGACAAGGACGAGCAGCGTGGATCCCTCGACGACGTCCTGCTCACCGACGACGGTGGCTTCGTCGTCCTCTCCTCGTGCTTGCCCGACGTCCGCAGCTCCAACTCATACATCGTCCATGCCATGCCACTTATCAATGCCCCATGGAACAAGTAATCCACTGACTCGAATTTAGCCTTCTTCTCAAGTGAAAGAGGTCGTTCGGTCGTCATGCCAGTGAAACAAAGAAACACTGCATGACTGTCAACCACAATAGTGCACGTGCTTTTCATTTTTTATAACGTGAACCATCAAATACATGTGGTTTCAGTGATGCAGCAAAGCCAACTACCAAAAAAGACCTATCAAGTTTTAGGATTATGGAAAATCTAGTCATAATTCGGCATAATTTAATCCAGAAGAACATGATACTAAACACTACATGTGAATAAAAAGTGTCGACGGGTGGTCGGCAAGTCCTCCCAGGGGGTAGCCTAGGGAGGTGAAAGAGTGGTCGGGGCGTCTACTGATAGATCCGATGGTCGACTCGAACACAAAGCGAGCCAAGAGACAAGGGGGTTTATACTGGTTCAGCCCTCCCGAAGGATAATAGGCCTACGTCCAGTGTTTTTTGTTGGGGTGGTGTATGAACTATGAATAAGTATAGTGGTTTCGAACTCTACAGCCTAGAAGCAAACTACCAGGGCTTCGCCTCAAGCTCCGAAGAATCGATCCTCCCTAAACCCTCCATCTACCCTTCCTTTTATAGCCCAAGGGGGCAGTTACAAGAGGACTTGAGGATCAAGAAAGCTATGCCCTAAAGCAAAAAGAGAGTACAAGAAAATATCTCAAAAGCACCACACACGCTAGTCTACGGGACCTAATCAAAGCACACGCCTTGTGCGCAGTCTTGTCGGGTGACGTCATCCTTGGTCGAGTTGTCCCCTCCTAGTCTTCCTCGGCTATCCCTTGGGTAAGAAGCCTCCTTCCCAAGGTGGTGGACTCGGTCTTCCAAGGTCGGTGTCGATGCGGGGGTCTAGACTCGGGCGTCGAAGTCGCCCTTCGAGCTGGGGTCGGGAGGGCCGACTGCTGAAGGGGTCGAGGTAGCTGCTCCCGACCAAGATGGTTGTGGTCGACCCTAGCGCGGGTCGGGTGGTTAACCCAAAGGTCAAGGCCTTTGGGCCCACTTCAGCTGATTGTCACTCCCTTATGTGAGCTACCCTGGGGTAACACCCCCCCCCACAGCAGCCCCCGAGCCTAAGGACGCATGGAACATTCGCCCTTAGGGTCTGGTTTCCTCAGGTCAGATCTCCAAGCCAGCCCTCTGAGGCCTCGGATCATTCTTTGGCAGGCGCACCACTCAGTGCATCTGCCAGGTGCAGCCCCCGAGCCTGTGGTCAGATGGTACATCTGGGCCTAGGGTCAAATTTAGTCTTGAGTCGAAGTTGTGAGTTTGTACTTGGTGGGTGCACCGACTAGGTGCCCCTTCCAGGTGTAGCACCTGAGCCTAGGGTTGGATGGTACATTCAAGTCTAGGGTTAGACTTGAAGTGTTGCCGACTTAACCCGTGCTCGAAAGCTAGTAGCGACTGGTATAACCTTGGTAGTGGAGGTCCTCAGCCCAGAGGCTGGAGGTCGACAACGGTCAGGGATGGACCACAGCCCGGGAGCCAGTGGTCAAGATGCTTTTGTCCGCAGATCATGAGCGGCCCAAACCGAACCGTTGCCTAGAGGCAACCGATTGGGTCACCATGGCCCGGAGGCAGATGGTGGATGTTGACGAGGATTGGAGTCCCTGACTCGAGAGGTGATGGTCGGGCTACCAGGTCCCGGACGTCGAGGGTGTGGTCGATGCGTGACATTAGGTACGTCAGTCGACGGAGCGATGTGGGTATCTGGGGGCTCGTGTTGCACGCGTGGGCTGTTGACGGTTTGAAGCAAAGTGCCCGTCACGTCCCATCAACCCCGTGCAATGCAGGGTTGGGTAACGGCTGACCAAATGCCAGCAGTTCCCTACCATGGCCGAATGTCTTGATAATCTAATGGCCGGGATGGGTTTCCCAAGTGTCGTGGTGGGTCCAGAGGACCCACTCATCAGGGCACATCTCATGTGCCGTCTTCCTCCGCCTGCTTCGGACGGTACAGGTCTCCTATCAGGCTGAAGTGGCAGTTAGGGAGGCGAACGGGTCGGGATGCTTCAGATGCAACACCCACGCCGTTAAGAGCGTCGCACGTTCCCCAAGAATAGCACAACTAGGGCAATCATTCTCCCTTTTTAACGCCTTCATTCACCTTCTTCTTCCTTACGCTCTCCCCAGAATCTTGCCAAACCCTCGCGCCCATGTTCTCCTTTTCGTCCTCCTGGTTCCCAATCGCCCAGGAGCTCAAGGCCGGCGCCCACCTAGCCATTGCGTGTTTCGCCATCGTAGGAGTCGACGCTCGTCCTCTCCGACGCCGATGGCACCGACAAAGAAGATCTCGAAGAAAGGTGTCAAGGGCTCCACCGACGATGAGGTTGAGCCCTCCTTGGGTTTCACGCCTTCGTGCATCAGGAGCGAGGTGTTGCGTGATTTGGAGCAGTTCGGCGTCCTCCCATCACGGGAGATCACGCAGTGGCGCCCAGCGCGGGGTAAAGACTTCCCGACCCCCGACTCCGGGGAGTTGGTCGTTTTCTCATCGTTCCTCCTCCGCAGCTTCGCGGTGCCGGCCCATCCTTTCATCCGGGGTCTTCTGCGATATCTCTCTCTGCAACCTCAACCCTAACTCTATCCTCCAGCTCTCCATCTTCATCCACCTTTGCGAGGCCTTCCTCGGGATAGGCCCGCACTTCAGCCTATTTCGCCATAATTTCTGTCTTCGGAAGTCGTTCGACGGCGTGGTTGGTGGGGTAGGGTTCCAGTTCTGGTAGAAGACATCGCAGTGCTACATCACACTCGACCTTACTACGTCAAATAAGGGATGACACAACGAGTAGTTCTATATTGGGAACCACGTGTCGGCAATCTCCTCAGACACGTACCGTAAGCCAGTCCTGACTGCTACTTGGATGGCTCCTTACCCTGAGGCCGACCGTGACCAGGTGGAGGAGCTGGTGACCCGGATTGAAGGTCTCCGGGACGAGGGTCTGACTGGTGTTCGGGTGGCCCTGAACTTCACCATCCGAGGTATACTGCCTTGTCAAGACAGGGTTATACCGGCATACGAGTACTCGGGATCTAGCGACCTGTCCCATGAAGAGAAGGCGGCTCGAGATCGATTGGGGAAAAAATTGATGACTTTTTTCTCCAGCTCCGTCAGTCTCAAGCGGGGAGGTCTGAGAGCCTTCAGCATCAAGTCCCTGAGGCTAGACGTGAGTCGATCCCTGGCCTTAACTCGTCTACCATTTTGGTTTGTTTTGCTTGTTTTTGCCCACAGCCTCAACTGGCAGGTGCATCAACACGTGACAGGGGTTGGACACCTTCGTGTCTCTGCCGCCAGTCTCGAGGGAGGCGGTGGCCAAATTGGGGAGACCGGTGATTTGGCCTCCCCACGAAACGCAAGACCCAAAGGGGAAGAAATCCGAGCGCCCAAAGTAGAAGCCAGAGGCGCAGAGGGCTCCACCGGGGAGCCTCAAACTCCCTGGTGTGAAGAGAAAGTTGATGATCTCCTCGGACGAGGAGGACTACGGAGAGCCAGATGTCAGGCCCACGTCATCCTCGTCAGGGTCGGGGAAGCCGCCAAGGCCGGGGATCTTGGAGCCTCCACGAAAGATGTTGAGGCTTAGCTTTGGCTTTTTGTCTTTAGCCAAGTCCGTTCCATGCCCTAATCTTGCCCCCCACTCTTTTTTCCCTTTTTTTGGGCTCTCATGGGCTACGCTGAACAGGCCAGTCGATGACTCCGACCTCAGCCCCGAGGTCCCGATTGGGGCGGTCGAGACCTCCGCCCTGACGGCGCCCTTCATCACTGAGGCGCCCGAGGCCATCCTGGGCGAGGTCATCACGCCCACCGAAGGATTTCCAGTAGGGGCCGTGGGACCCCTCCTGTAGAGGACGGAGGAAGAGGTGGCCGAATACGTGATGGGGGTTTTGGCTACGCTTGATCCAACCGAGGCGGTGGCCGAACCGACCACCGAGAACACCATAGAAGGAGCGACTCAGGATGCCAATGCCATCTAGGCGAAAAACACATTAGCCGATGAGGGGACCAAGGATGACGCCGGCTTGGGCCTCGAAGGTGGCCCAGGTGAGGACGTGACGGGGAGGAGGATCTCCGGTGTGGGGGAGTTTTCGGGTATAAACTGGGATGCCATCTTTTCTTTCCTCGATTCTAACATGTTTCCAGCCTTCTCGATTATGGCAACAGCCGGGGTGGGTCCCCTGGGGTTCCAAGGAGCTACCCATCGAGGGTGTCGGGGGTGGGCTTCCCTCGCACCCGGTGATCGCATTCCAGCCCAACGTCGGTGATGAGTCGACGGTTGAAGCGTGGGTTGCCGCGTTCGAGCAGGGAATGCATCGCGTACGAGAAGCCTTTTTGGTGAGTTTTCTGACCTGTCATCGTGTTGTTTTGTCTTTTTTTTGCGTGATATTTCATGGATCTTGCTCTTAGGGGGTCTTCCGGGCCTCGGCCTCCGTCGATGTGACTCCCCAGCCCGAGGCGAGACCGGCTGATGCCGTCTAGCTAGAGATGGCAACGGGTACCCATAACCCGAGACCCGATGGGTTTTTACTCCATTGGGAGCCAAATGTGTTCCAAATATTGTACCCATGGGTCTTTTATCGGACAAAAACTTCACCCATCGGGTGGGCCGGGTCGTGGAACATTCTGTACCCACCCGAACCCATTAACCCATGGGTAAAACATACCCATAGGCCTCAGCCCAGAAAATATGTGAAGCCCACCAAGGCCCATTAACAAATCTAACCCTAGGTATAAAAACCACCCATTTTCTCTCCCTCACTCCCTCTCTCTCCCCTCCCCTGTAGCTCAGATCCGGTTGGCCCCCGGCGCGCACATGACTGGTCGGGACGGCAAGTGAGGGGAGAGCGGGGCAACGACAGAGGGGTTTGCGGCTGGGATGTGGGACCTGGCGTGGAGGCCCAGGACGTGGCGCGGGCTGGCAATACGGGTGGGGTAGGTCGCCTTCGCCGGTTCCTCCATCGGCGTCATGGCATCCAGGGGCCAGCTTCACCAACTACACGGCCTTCTGGTATGGTGCCATCTCATGTTCCCATTTGATTTTGGGGCAGAGTTTTGTCTTGTGGTGGTTGATCCATGTAGTGTCGTCCCTCTCTTCACCTGGAGCAATGCAAGTAAATGATGGCAGATTGGGTGGGTAATTTTGGTCGGCGCCCAGTAAAGAGCACAAATTTTGCGCTCAATGGTTTTGGAATAATTAGTGAGTAATTGGCTTACGGCCTTCCAAAATTGGTTAGTGAGGAGTGGATGATTCACAAGGAGCTTCACTAATTCACAAGTAGAATCGTAGAAATGTAAGCCTTTCACAGTTTCACTATCAAGTGGCAGCTATGCATTAGTTGGGATGGTGCTTTACAAGTTACAACCTCTGAAAAGATCTGAATAAAAATAAGTTATCCAGTTGTTTATGTGCATGAGGTATATGCCTTAATGCCTAGGTGATAACTTATAACATTGGTTTTTGTTGTTAATTCTGGTTATATCGGTAAAGATAGTTGATAATCCCCATTGGTTTATGTGTTATTTCCTATCTTTCTTATGATGCATGTGGATTTGGTGCACCTTAATGATTCGTATTACAATTCTAGGGCAGCGATGACCTTTTCTCGGTAACTTTGTATTTAGACGGTTTTAGTAGCTATCAATACAACATTCCTTCCCTCAAATGGGTATGGGTATGGGGGAATTTTTCACCCATGAGCGGGTGTGGGTAATGGAGTGGACGCATTTCAATCAAATGGGTATGGGTACGGGGTAGGTGAACCCGTTGGGTACACACCCGTTGCCATCTCTACGTCCAGCGTCAGAACGCTCACCTCCTCCCTCGTTCCCTTCCTCCCACGGTTATCGCCATTTGATATCGTTTACCGGGCAGGGCTGAAAGGTTCGAGGAGGTGCGGTCGGCGGTGGTCTCGGCAAGGGACACGGCCGTCGCCACGCTGGCAGAAGTAGAGCGGGCTCGTCAGAAGGCCGAAGAGAAACTCTCGGCTGCTGAAGCAGTGAAGGTCGAGGCCGAGGCAGCCTATGCTGCGCTAGCCGAGGCGAAGGCCGAGGCCGAGGCTGCCCTAGCAGCGTCATCTAAAGCAACAGCCGAGGCCAAGGTCGCATTGTCGGCCTCGGAGACGGTGCGGGAAGCGGCGGAAAAGGAGCGGGCAGCCGAGGACACTTCCAAGGCCGACGTCAAAGTCGCGCTCGCGACATCGGAAGAAGCAAGGCGGGAGGCGAAGAGTAAGTGTCGGTATCGATCGTTTCTCCTCCCGCATCCACTCTCCCTGATGTCATCAGCTAACTTCCTTCCATATAGCTCGATGGAGGACTGTCCGTGCATAGGTCGGCAACCTCGAAGCTCGCCTGCAGGCTGCTATGGGATGGTGGGAGCTCTACCGTGAAGGGGCACGAGCCCTCCTGGCCGAGGCCGACCCCGAGGTGGTGCCCACCGACCAGTCCGAGGAGGAGCTGGTGGCACACATTCGGAAGGGCCGAAGCTCCTCCGGAGCTTTGTTCGTGTTGCGGCAAAGACGGTGGCCACCCATGTCCTTGGGGTGATTCACCGATCCTACCCTCGGGTCAAGGTGCAGACCGTGACCGATGGTTGGCCGGCCGGGGTGTCCGAAATGGACATTCCCGGGATATACGCTGAAGTATATCCTGTCGCAGAGGAATTATTTCCCAAATGAAGTTTTAGCCGCCATGTACCTAGGAGATGAAATCATATTAGTCTGAGTCATGAATTGTAAAGTTCTAACTTTGTTTTTATTTTAATAAAGTCTTGACTTCTCTCATGAATCAGATTTTAGCTTTATAAAGAAAGCTCTTTTTTTAAATTTTATCATCTACTCTATGTATGTTATGATTGTCGCGTTCGGGCAACCTGAGTCCCTGACGAAACGGATCCTAGGGGGACGGGCAATTGATCTAAACGACTTAATCGCCTGCACACCGAGTAGGGAAGAGGCGAAGTAAAATGAGAGTCGGTGTAGCCCCCAAGCCCATTCACAAGATCCCCGACCAAGTCACAATAGGTTCTAACCCTAGCCAACTTCAGCGGGGATGGATCCGCTCACACCGAAGGACGTCAGGCGTCAAACCATCATAGTTAGCCGAAGAAGCTGTGAAGGAGTACTCAGGAGAGGCTGTCGAGCCCCTGGGTAGCACGGGCATGACCAACAGGCTCCCTTCCGGAGAACCCCAAGCATGGCTAGTTGGGGACGCGTGGCTCAGGGCAGACCGTAAGCATAGCGAAGGAGGCGTTGGGGAAGCTCTGACCGCTCAAGAGAATGATCCGAGCCTCCGAGGAGACACTAGCACATTCAATAAGCCCCCTTCCAGAGAACGCCGATCATAGCTGATTGGGTATGCGTGCCCAGGGCAGACCATAAGGCGGTGAAGAAGCTTATTGAGCTTGCATAGGCTATCCAGAAGTCGGATGAGGAAATAAACGGAGATGTAAAGTTCCTGCAAGCAAACCAAAATAGGAAATGAAATCGAAAAAAACTAGGCAAGGAACACTTATCTGATAAAGCACGATATCGACATGGATAGTCGATTCTTGCTCGTCTTATCATCGAATCGCTCCGATCGGCGAAGACAACGCCCCTACCTGGCGCGTCAACTGTCGACGGGTGGTCGGCAAGTCCTCCTAGGGGGTAGCCTAGGGAGGTGAAAGAGTGGTTGGCGTGTCTACTGATAGGATCCGATGGTCGACTCGAACACAAAACGAGCCAAGAGACAAGGAGGTTTATATTGGTTCAGCCCCCTGAAGAAAAATAGGCCTACATCCAGTGTTGTTTGTTGGGGGTGGTGTATGAACTATGAATGAGTATAGTGGTTTCGAACTGTAGAGCCTAGAAGCAAACTACAGGGTTGCGCCTCAATCTCCAAAGAATCAATCCTCCCTAAACCCTCCATCTGCCCTCCCTTTTATAGCCCAATGGGGCAGTTACAAGAGGACTTGGGGATCAAAAAAGCTATGCCCTAAAGCAAAAAGAGAATACAAGAAAATATCACAAAAGCACACACATGCTAGTCCTACGGGACCTAATCACCGTAGATGCCTTGTCCACAGTCTTGTTGGGTGACGTCATCCTTGGTCGAGTTGTCCCCTTCTAGTCTTCCTCGGCTATCCCTTGGGGAAGAAGCCTCCTTCCCGAGGTGGTGGACTCGGTCTTCTGGGGTCGGTGCCGATGCGGGGGTCTAGACTCGGGGGCCGAAGTGACCCTCCGAGCTGGGGTCGGGAGGGCCGACTGCCAAAGGGGTCGAGGTAGCTGCTCCCGACCAAGATGGTTGTGGCCGACCCTGGCGTCGGTCGGGTGGTTAACCCGAAGGTCAAGGCCTTTGGGCCCACTTCAGCTGATCGTCACTCCCTTATATGAGCTACCCTAGGGTAACACCCCTCACAAAGAGTGATACTTTGATAGTGCTAAACATGAACATGCTAATAACAAAAACAAGATCATCTAGTAACATGTTCAACACTAAGGTTAATAGAGTTACATACCCAGAGTGTGGGGGTGTCACCCGGGGTAGCTCACAAAGCGGACTCAAGGATAACTGAAGTCAGACTGAAAGTCCTCGGGACGTGGTCGGAAGCCCGACCTCCTCTTGGGGTCGGTCACCCCGACCTTCCCCCAGGTCCGACCTTGGCATCCCTTCTCGATCTCATCTCATCGGCCCGACCTCAGATCTCCTTGGGAAGGAAGGCTTACTTTGTAAGGATTGCAGAGGAGGTAGGGAGGGGACAATCCGATAGGAAATGACGTCATCCAACAAGATTGCACGAAATGTACCTGCGGAGGACAGATCCCAAGGCAGGATAGAGCACGAGATACCCACGGCATGCAGGAACCGGAGCATCTCTATGGACTTTTCAGATGTTATTTGTACTTGCTTTTTAGATCTTTTTTCTTAGCTTTCTTGGCCCCCAAGCCCTCTTGTAACTGTCCCCCTTGAACTGTAAAAAGAAGGGCAAGGTGAATGGACCAGTGAATCAATAGATCAATCTTTGAGACTCTTCTTCGCAAGCTTCTTTCAAAGCCCCAAGAACTCACACCATTGTAATCTCAGTTCATACTCTACCCCATCAAAGAACATAGCACACTGGACATAGGCCTATTATACTTCGGGAGGGCTGAACCAGTATAAACTCTTTTGTCTTTTGGCTCGTTTGATACTTGAGTCGATCATCAGATCCATCGGTGAGACGCCCGACCAATCTCATTCACCTCCTTGGGTAGCCCCCTCGGAGGACTGTCGAGCATCCCATCGACACGGAGAACGCTCCGGAAGATGAGGCATTATTGTTGTTAGCTCCATTGGTGTTGTCATTCTCTACTTCTTCATTGTTGTTGTTTTCTCTATTGGTTGACATATGATCCGAGAGTTGTTGATGCAGAGGAAGCAAAGCTGAGAGCAGTCGCGCGAAGAACACACTCCCCAAAAACTTGATCGCCCACTTACCCATGCAGGTACTCAAATGGACGAATGTGGACCCCCAATTTTGAGGCGGGAATCTTTCGTGTTCATAGTACCATTTCCCTGGATCGAGTAGTTGGTACCCACGAATACAGTACTGGATAATCGAGTGCACATGCCCGAATAGTCTTACAATACCATTATTACATTAATAGGCCCGAAGGCATTGTTCATCCCACAGGACCTTATGGTCCGAATACAACATAAAAACAGAATTTAGATAAGGCAATGGAAAGAGGCGGCGGCTTGTCAATTGCCACGAGCAACGACCGGAGCTAAGGTCTAATATGCGCCGTCGTTCCTTCGTCCTCCCGGTGATATGCGTATGGATCTTCCGGCTCTTCAATTCCATCACTGGAGGTTTGTGCGTATAGCAAGGGTGAGTACCAACCGTACTCAGCAAGCCAACACTGAATTGATGCATATGATAGGGTTATTCAAAGAACATGGCTAGGGTTATTTTTGCGTAAAGCCGTTTCACAATTCTTTTCACAAGCCTATCGACTTGCCAAATCAAGTTTTAATTTCACAGTTCATTAACCCGGCGACGGTTCGTCTACCATCCATCGTGATTCCAAGGATGGCTTCCCGCCTCCGGTTCGTCATGATTTTCGGGAGTCCACCCCTTCTCGCATTCTCGAGAAGTTGATCCACCGAAAAATCATCATGCAAACCCATCCCAGCATTTTTAAGTTCAAAGTCTAGCCAAGCGAAAGTCTTGTCACGATGCTCAATATCCGCGAGCACGGCTATTCGAATAGATTGATTCATTCACCTGCGTGGATGTACACTTTACCCGTACTCGCGACAGCCCAACAAATGAGCCTACGCCTCAACACATGAGACGGTCACGGCAAAGCCTTTCGATAACCTTGCTTTGGCGCACCGCTCCATGAACTTAAGCCCTCATGCACTCTAGCCGTCCTTTTCTAGCAGGTGAGAGGAGTTCGCGCACCTGGGTAAGGGAAGACTTTCCAACTCTTTAAGTTTAATTAACATCGTTTAATCCCACCATTCATAACAAAGGCCGCAGCCTCATTCGCATCCTTTAACCACATCATAGAGAACCATCTATGCAAGGATACTGCCTCCGCTCGGCTATCTAGTCAGCTAGGTCTATACCCATTCGAGAAGTACGGTTGTACTGGCTCGTTTCCCGGCTATCTCATGGCTCGGTCCTTAATCGACTGTGGTCGGCACTAGCCTTTTCGGAATCCACCCAAATCATCCAGCCGCCCAGCCTAAAACATTTGTATAGTACTTTCAATTTTCATCAAACTTAGTTCATCATTCTCATGGCCATGTGGCGCTCATGTCTCCACATGCCGAATCTCAACTACCTTCCCTAAGGTAGTTGCCCAAGCACAAAGCTTTTTCATAAAGTCATGAGTATGCATAAATCTAAGTATAGCATGGCTAAGCAGTTTACCGAAGTTATGCTTCGGTTGTTTGTATCACATCGCGAGTTACAAGGAGTACTTCTAAAGGTAATCAATAGCAAGGTATGGCATAGCAAGTGTAGGTAATTCTGTAAAGCATGCATGTTTAGAGTTTAAAATAACATCATTTCGCAATTGGGTTCGATATGTTCAAAGGGTGTGAAGACTTGCCTTGCTCGCACGCGGGTCGAGTGGGGTCTTCCGCGTAGTCAGTGTTCACCTCTTCGGACGCTATCCGTACGTGCGAAAAGAAGGGTTGAATCCAGTTAGAATTCAACAACATCAACGAAAAAAAAGAGATCTCAAAATGATCGCGGAAAGCGGATTCCAAACACAACCTCAAACTTCGGAAATCTTAAGAGTTGAATCAACGAAAAGGAGTTCGTTAAACCGAGCGAACCATCTTGTAATTAATATGTATTTTGCACTTAAATTTGAAGATATCCTAGAATAATTAGGTTTCTAATTTTTATATCTCCAATAATTGATCTTTAATGTTGCAATTATATTTATTAGGTTTTTGAAATTCTAACGACAGGATAATGTCATCCATGCTTAACCAATATTTAAAAAGGTCTCATGTGAACTTCGATAACAATTTAAAGGTTGGACAATATTTGAATTCATAAAAAGGAAAAATTTAATCTATAAATCATTTTCACAAAGTATTTCTTTTTGGAAGGGAAAAGAATATTATACTTATTCCAAAATGATAATATTTCAAAAACCTTATTTTATCCTAAAATATTTCCAAAATAATTTATACCTTTACCCCTATTCCTTTACTATTTTTCTTTTCCTCTTTTTTTCTTTTCCTTTTTCCTTTCTTTTCTTTTTTTTTCCTTCTTCTTATTTCCTCTGTTTCTTCCCTCCTTTCCCTGCTCTGTTTCCACCGGCGGCCGACGGTGAGGGAGGGGGCGCCGACGGTGAGGGAGGGCCGGAGCTAGGGAAAAGAGGGGCTTTTCACCATCTTGGGACTACGGGGGTTCCATTTCTCCACTCGGCCGAGACCGGGAGCGGCGGAGAGGGGCGAGGCGGCGGGGTGGTTCGGCGGCGGTGGCGCTCGTCGGCGCAAACTCCGACGAGGTTCGGCCAAAGTAAGGGGTCTACGAGCATCGGTGAACCCTAGGGATGCTAAAGGGGGTTTGGTTCGGCGGGAGGCGCTGCAGCGTGCGCGACGGCGGGGTGGCGGCGGCCGAGACAGGGAATTCGAGGGGCTCGTCGCGCCGATTTTCCGGCGACCATTTGGCTCGGAAAGCTTAGGGGAAATAACACTTAGAGCACGGGGATGATGATGGTACCTTCAATTCGGGAAGAAATCGGCCGAGGGTGACGAATTTCGGAGTGTTGCACGGGCGGTCGAATTAGGGTTCTTCCGGCCGAGCTCCGATCCTTCCCAAAATTCACGCAATGCAGTGGCTAACTTTTGGGGGAAATCGGGGGAAAAGCACGAGTGAGCACTGGGGAAGATTTGCTATGTGGTCAGCTGGGTCTGGGGAGGCCGATTTATAGGCGATCGACGGTGAGATGGTTCGGGCGACCTAGTGCGGCGGTAGGCTGACGAGCGCGCGCACGTCGCGGCGACGTGCGGCAACTGCAGCCAACGCGCGCGTGTACGGCGAGCGCGGTGAGGCAGTGCGCGAGGGCGGGAGTGCAGGCGCCGCGGCAAGGACGGCGTGGCGCGGACTGTGTACGCGCGGCGCTAACGCGAGCGGCATGGCTAGCGTGTACGGCGTCGACTTTGGGGGCAATCGGCATGGCGCGACTGCACCGGCGACTCGTGCGTGACCGAGCCGATGACGTTGGAAACGTGCACGCGTGAGGTCTCGTGTACGGCGGGTGACGCGCGGCGGGCGCGAACGGGCGGTGTAATCGGTCGAACACCCGCCGATCAATGAACAAGGCGCTTTTCCATTTTTCCCGAATTTAAAATCCTATTTTCCATTTCCATTTCTTTTATTCCTAAAAACCCCAAATAAATTTTGGTATTCACAGAACAATTTCTAAAATTATATTTTCCACATTTCCCTACTTTTCAAAATATATTTTTCATATTTATTTTGTTTCTTCTCTTAAATTCAAGAAAATGGGATTTTGATTGAAGACAAATTTCAAATTTCATTTCTCCTTTTCAATATATATTTTTTTATCCAAATTCCAATTATTCATTATCATTCCCTCATCAATTAGGGTTTTAACATTAATATATTCTTCTTGTGATGCACCATATTATATACATATATATATCTATGTGCTCTTTTCAAGGTACACTCATGTATATTTTGAAATTGTTTTCACCGGCTGGGATTGCAAAGCTTAGGGTTTTATTCCATTTTACCTCAAAGTAATTCTAGAAGAAAATCTTATATCGCTGAACTGGCAATTAAGATCGAAAAACACGATAAGAAGTAATGATTCCAAAAAGTTTTTGTGAGTTCCGATTTTCACGTTCCGAATTCCACTCCTTCGATTTTCGGGATGTTACAAACCTACCCCTAACAATAAATCTCGTCCCCGAGATTTCTTACCGTTGGTGAATAGGTGTGGGTATTCTGTCCTCAGAAACTCTTCACTCTCCCAGGTAGCTTCTTCTTCTGTGTGATTGCTCCATTGTACTTTGTACATGCGCCACGACTTGGTTCGTGTCTTCTTTTCTGCCTCGTCTAGTACCTTGATTGGATGCTCCGGGTAGGTAAGATCACTGTGGACATGGATGGTTTCTAAAGGGGCTTGCTCTTCTGGTATCCGCAGACATTTCTTCAGCTGCGATACGTGGAATACTGGGTGGACATCGGAGAGACTCTCGGGCGTTCCAATTGGTAAGCCACTTCTCCTCCTAGCGCTTATCAAGAATGGGCCCACGTATCGTGGTGCGAGTTTCCCTTGACTTTGAATCTCTCGTGTTCCCCGTAGTGGTGAGACCTTTAGATACACGTAGTCACCTTCTTTAAATTCCAATTCTCTTCGTCTGTATCCGCGTAGCTCTTTTGTCGTGATTGAGCAGCTTGTAGTCGGTCCCGGATCGCGAACCTTTTCCTCGCCTCCTTGATTATGTCAGGCCCGAATACGGTTCGTTCACCGGTTTCGACCACATCAATGGGGTTCGACATCGGCGACCAAATAGAGCTTCGTTTGGCGACATCTTCAGCGGCTTGATAGCTATTGTTGTAGGAGAACTCGGCGTACGGCAAACATTTTTCCCAATCCTTGGTGAAATCCAATGCACAGGCTCTCAGCATATCTTCCAATACTTGATTCGTCCTTTCAGTTTGCCCATCGGTCTGTGGGTGATAAGCGGTACTGAAAGCGAGATGACTTCCGAGTGCCTCGTGGACTTTGCTCCAAAATGAGATGTGAATTGGGTACCACGATCCGATATAATCCTCTTTGGTACACCGTGGAGACATACAATCCTACTCATATATAGTTCCGCTAGCTTGGCACCGTTGTAGTTAGTTTTCACGGAATAAATGGCGTCTTGGTGAGCCGATCTACTATTACCCAAATGGAATCGTAACCGCCGTAGTTTTGGGTAGTCCCACTATGAAATCCATGCCTATCTCGTCCCATTTCCATTCGGGAATCTTGAGTGGCTGCAGCAAGCCAGCTGGCCGTTGATGCTCGGCTTTCACCCTTTGGCACACATCGCACACGGCTACGTATTCGGCTACATCTCTCTTCATATTGGGCCACCAGTATTCTCCTTTCAAATCCTGGTACATTTTCGTGCTTCCGGGATGTAACGAATATGCCGACTCGTGGGCTTCTTTTAAGATCAATCCTCTCAAACCGCCTCGTTCAGGCACACAGATTCTTTTCTTGTACCACAAGATTCCCTTGTCATCTACTGAAAACTCCTGAGCGCGTCCAGCGGCCATGCGTCCCTTGATTTCCTGGGTTTCCTCATTCCCCTTTTGGGCTTCCTCTATTTGAGTTCTCAGTAGGGGTTGGATTTCCAGCGAGTTTACTCCTCCGTGAGGAATCAAGTGTAGATTGAGTCGAGCCATTTCTTCTTGGAGCTCATTAGCCACACCTCCCAATTCCATGTGGTTGCATTGGGCTTTGCGGCTCAGCGCATCGGCCACTACATTTGCCTTGCCGGGATGATAATGGATTCCTAGATCGTAATCCTTGATCAACTCTAGCCATCGCCTCTGTCGTAGGTTGAGATCAGGCTGAGTAAAGAAATATTTTAGGCTCTTGTGATCGGTATACACATCACAGTGGTTCCCGATCAGATAGTGTCTCCAAATCTTCAATGCGTGTACAACAGCGGCTAATTCCAGGTCGTGTGTGGGATAATTCTCTTCGTGTGGTCGTAACTGTCGCGAGGCATACGCTACGACCTTCCCATCCCTGCATTAATACTCCTCCTAATCCTTGCCGAGATGCATCACAAGACATCACGAAATCCTTCCGGTTGTCGTAAGGTTAAGATTGGGGCGTGGTTAACTTTTCTTTCGTTGGTCGAAAGCATTTTGACACTTCTCGTTCCATTCAAACTTCTTTTCCTTCTTCAGAAGTTGAGTCATAGGTCGGGCTACAGTGGAGAACCCTTCGATAAACCGTCGGTAATAACCGGCCAAGCCCAAGAAACTCCGAACTTCCGTCACTGACTTGGGTGCCTTCCATTCCATAACGGCTTCGACCTTGGCGGGGTCACGCTACTCCTCCGGCTGAAACCACGTGGCCAAGAAAAGCGACTTCCTTGAGCCGAACTCGCATTTGCTGAACTTTGCATACACTGGTGCTCTCGTAGCTTTTCCAAGATGAGCCGTAGATGTTCCGCGTGTTCCTCATCGTTCTTGGAATAGATAAGTATATCGTCGATGAATACCACTACGAACTTGTCCAGGTATTCCATAAATACCTTGTTCATCGGTTCATAAAGTATGCAGGGGCATTGGTCAATCCAAAGGACATCACCGTGAACTCGTATAAGCCGTAACGTGTAGAGAACGCCGTCTTAGGAATATCTCCAGGCTCTAATCTTCAACCGATGATATCCCGACCGTAGATCAATCTTTGAGAACACCTGCGCACCTTTAAGTTGATCGAATAGGTCATCGATTCGAGGTAGCGGATACTTATTCTTGATAGTTACTTCATTCGGCGATCGGTAGTCCACACACATTCTCATACTCCCATCCTTCTTTTGACGAAGAGTACCGGGCTCCCCAGGAGAAGAGCGGGGCGTACAAATCCCTTCTCTTGTAGTTCCCTTATTTGCTTCTTGAGTTCCTCTAACTCGTTGGCCGCATTCGATAAGGCCTCTTGGATATTGGGGCAAGTACCGTGCATTAGATCGATGATAAACTCTACGTCGCGATCCGGGGCATTCGGGTAATTCCTCGGAAACACATCCGGTATTCTTGTACTACGGCATTCCGCCTAGGGGTAGCATGGTGAACACTCCCGCAGCTTGATCACATAGCTTTGGGTTTTGATCCATAGTTATGCTCATCGGTGATCCCCATGGGGTGGATACCGTGACTTCCCTTCGATCGAGCCTATAATTCCATTATTTTTGGTCAACCAATCCATTCCGAGTATAACATCTATGGTTTGGGGTGATAGCACCATAAGGTTTGAGAGAAACACCACGTCTCTAATCCGTATGGGCACATTAATGCGAGGCATGGGGTACGGTTATGTCTCCCGTGAGTGTACCAAGATAGGTCTTCTAAGTGCTACTTGGTGTAGGTGGTGTTGTTTGCTTACTCGGGAAGATATGAATGAATGTGAGGCTCCGAATCAAATAAAACTTTAACTCGGTGCGAGTTGATAGAGAACATACCCATCAATACGCTCCGGTCCTCCCGAGCTTCTTCAGCCCGCACATGATTCACCCGGCCACGTCGAAACCCGGTGGCGCCTCGTTGGTAGCGGGGTCCCGAATGCACCTCGTCCCGCCGCAGGGTGGGGTTCCTCGGACGGGCGTTGCATTGGCGCCGTGCGCACAGGGCGTTGCGTGGTTTTGGGAAGCTATTGGAGTAGTGCCCGAATTCTCCGCAATTGAAGCGCTCATATTCTTTCTTCCCGGAGCGGCTAGGGTTGGTGTGGGTGTACGAAGCCGAGGTGTAGCGACGGTTGACATGGTCGAAAGCGGGAGAACGTCCGGCTGCTCGGAACATTTGGCTTCCATGCACGGGGTGGCTCCCTTGGGGCGTTGTGGCGTTCCCCGAAATGGGCGAGCCATAGCGAGCCTCCTCTTGCGGTTATTGTCTACCACCTTTTGGTCATGCTCAAGTCGGACGACCTTGTTGATGAGGCTTTGGAAACCGGTGTGATCCCGTCCGATCATTGGTCCCCCGGTTCGTCATTTAGTCCCTCAATGAATTTGTCTATCTTTTCTTCTTCGTCCGCAGTCACCGGTGGCGTAACGGGCAAGCTGGGTGAACTTGTTCGATATTCTTGTACCGAGGTGTTCCCTTGACGCATCGCGGAACTCGTTTTCTTCATCCTCATAAGCTGCATGGCACGAAATTCTCACGAACGCACCGTGAATTCCTCCCATGTTGGTTCGCCGCGTCTTCGCTCGTGTTTCCTTGTAGGTGTCCCACCGGCCACTTGCGGGGCCCTCCACGTGGTTAGTAGCGAAGACAACTCTATCGCCTTCTCGGATTCGACGAGGGTTAGCTTCTTCTCTATCACTCTTAGCCAATCTTCAGCATCCATAGGCTCTTCGGCCGTGGAAAAAGTGGGCGGCTTAGCTCTCATGAATTCTCCCAGACTCGATCCTCCTCGACCTCCTTGATTATTAGCAATCGCTTGGAGTAGCCGGGTCCGCAAAGCCATGACCTCCGCCGGTGGAGGGGTTGGGTTCCGCGGGTTCTCGTTGGTTGCTGCGGCTCGCGGCGATGTGCCATCCGAAGAAGGTAGATGAATTAAGAGATCGGACTAGTTTAGGTTATAGTTTCCAGGGGGATTTTTCTTCAAGTTCTTTTGAATGATCTTCAATCAACAGACAGGGTGAAATAATAATAAGCTTACGAACTAAGACACCGCAAAGCGATGCTCAGGTTTATCATATTACATAGGTACACTGACCGTACACACACAGTCCTTCATGCCAGATAGCAACAATAATTATATCGTCCAACTACATCAACTAATTAAGGGGAAATAGGGAGTGGTTCGTGCCGCCGAACCGGGAAGGTCCTCCCGCCTAGTCATCCAACCATCCGCAAGAGCCGGCGCCGGAAGTGGGTGGTCCGCGCTGAAGCAAACCGAAGTCCCCATGGCTCGGAGGTGGTGGCCTTGGAGTCACGCCGAATCTTCCGACTCGGTGGCCGCGTACTCTTGCGAGCGGTCCGGCGGGTGAGGGGCCTCCCGTGTGAGTCGCGATGAGGGGAGCTTCCTCCTCCATTGGGTCGGTGTCGCTAGACTCCCATTTGATCTCCATGGGCTCGCCTCGGACTCCGTGTCGGTGTAGATCCGGATGGGGTTACCCTCTCCCGATCCCGGCTCGGATGGTACCGGTACGGAGCTCGGGGTGGGTCCCATGGATGTGGCACAGTAGGGTCTACGTGTACAGTGCGGTGCTCGTGCTCAACATAAAGCTTGCTCCATCATAGCTTGAAAAGTATCTAAGCTTGCTGGAGTCATAAGGTAATAGTGGTCGGGCACGGGGGGAGGTGATGGTACAGCTCGGTGGAAGTACTGCGCGTAGACGGACGAGTGCGCATGCTCCTCCACTGGTTGATTTGCCGCTTGCTCTTCCCGAGCTGCTCTTCCAGCTCTACCGAGCTTCCCACGGCCATGTAGCGGTCCAAGAGTTGCTCATACTGGGCACCATTGGCTGCAATGAGTCTGCAGCATGTTTATTCGGCCTCCACGGCCTTGGTGGCATTGACCGATCATTGAGGCGTGATCGCCGATCGTTGATCTCGAGCGGGCCTCCTCGTAGAGCCGTCCGCCGTCTCCGCCCAACGTGATAGACGTGTGACCATCGGGTTGTAGCAGCAGGGGGTAGCCTCCACAGTGCAGACAGGGTTGCCCTCTTCGCGATAAGGATGATGCACGAACTCTGTCACCGTGAGTTCGGCACGGTGTATCGCATTAAGGCGAAGGAAGGCCTCGCGAGCCGCATCCCGAATAGCCGCTTCGCTAAGTCTCGGTGGTAGCGAGTGTGGAAGCGAAGGATGTCTCACTTCCCATGCGGGCTTCTATGGATACCTGCCTCCCGTGCTGGATACACTTCGGAGCCATGCCTCTTGGTGTGATAGGTGGGTGGTTCCGGGTACCTCAAACACCATAGTAGGGACTGAAGTTGTACCACAAACCCCTCGTCTCGTGGGATAGTGACTTCCCAGGTTCCGTCGTGGTTTGACATCTGCTTTTATAGGCAACTTGGGGTTAGCGGGAGAGAGCTATCATAATCATTTGGTAAAAAGAAATACGATGTAGAAAAGGTATATTTGCATTTTCGGAAATAATAGTTTAAAACGATCCTATTGTAGGGATATTTCCCTTTAGCCATCTAGTTAGGGGTAGGGCGCCATTTGGTCTTAGCTTACGGTCGCATGGCTCGATACCACTCTGTGGACCCCGATTTTGAGGCGGGAATCTTTCGTGTTCATAGTACCATTTCCCGGATCGAATAGTTGGTACCCACGAATGCGATCTTGGATAATCGAGTGCACATGCCCGAATAGTCTTACAATACCATTATTACATTAATAGGCCCGAAGGCATTGTTCATCCACAGGACCTTATGGTCCGAATACAACATAAAAACAGAATTTAGATAAGGCGCGAAAGAGAGGCGGCGCTTGTCAATTGCCACAGCAACGACCGGAGCTAAGGTCTAATATGCGCCGCGTTCCTTCGTCCTCCCGGTGATATGCGTATGGATCTTCCGCTCTTCAATTCCATCACTGGAGGTTTGTGCGTATAGCAAGGGTGAGTACCAACCGTACTCAGCAAGCCAACACAGAATTGATGCATATGATAGGGTTATTCAAAGAACATGGCTAGGGTTATTTTTGCGTAAAGCCGTTTTCACAATTCTTTTCACAAGCATATCGACTAGCCAAATCAAGTTTTAATTTCACGGTTCATTAACCCGGCGACGGTTCGTCTACCATCCATCGTGATTCCAAGGATGGCTTCCCGCCTCCGGTTCGTCATGATTTTCTGGGAGTCCACCCCTTCTCGCATTCTCGAGAAGTTGATCCACCAATAAAAAAAATCATCATGCAAACCCATCCCAAGCATTTTTAAGTTCAAAGTCTAGCCAAGCGAAAG
Organism: Oryza australiensis; assembly: GCA_019925245.2. Classification (NCBI taxonomy): domain Eukaryota; kingdom Viridiplantae; phylum Streptophyta; class Magnoliopsida; order Poales; family Poaceae; genus Oryza; species Oryza australiensis. The sequence goes on from JAIFGZ020000164.1 coordinate 62,783, forward strand.
TCTTGTCACGATGCTCAATATCCGCGAGCACGGCTATTCGAATAGATTGATTCATTCACACGCGGTGGATGTACACTTTACCCGTACTCGCGACAGCCCAACAAATGAGCCTACGCCTCAACACATGAGACGGTCACGGCAAAGCCTTTCGATAACCTCGCTTTGGCGCACCCGCTCCATGAACTTAAGCCCTCATGCACTCTAGCCGTCCTTTTCTAGCAAGTGAGAGGAGTTCGGCGCACCGGGTAAGGGAAGACTTTCCAACTCTTTAAGTTTAATTAACATCAGTTTAATCCCACCATTCATAACAAAGGCCGCAGCCTCATTCGCATCCTTTAACCACATCATAGAGAACCATCTATGCAAGGATACCGCTCCGCTCGGCTATCTAGTCGCTAGGTCTATACCCATTCGAGAAGTACGGTTATCGGCTCGTTTCCGGCTATCTCATGGCTCGGTCCTTAACGACTGTGGTCGGCACTAGCCTTTTCCGGAATCCACCCAAATCATCCAGCCCGAGCCTAAAACATTTGTATAGTACTTTCAATTTTCATCAAACTTAGTTCATCATTCTCATGGCCATGTGGCACTCATGTCTCCACATGCCGAATCTCAACTACCTTCCCTAAGGTAGTTGCCCAAGCACAAAGCTTTTTCATAAAGTCATGAGTATGCATAAATCTAAGTATAGCATGGCTAAGCTTACCAAGTTATGCTTCGGTTGTTTGTATCACATCGCGAGTTACAAGGAGTACTTCTAAAGGTAATCAATAGCAAGGTATGGCATAGCAAGTGTAGGTAATTCTGTAAAGCATGCATGTTTAGAGTTTAAAATAACATCATTTCGCAATTGGGTTCGATATGTTCAAAGGGTGTGAAGACTTGCCTTGCTCGCACGCGGTCGAGTGGGGTCTTCCGCGTAGTCAGTGTTCACCTCTTCGGACGCTATCCGTACGTGCGAAAAGAAGGGTTGAATCCAGTTAGAATTCAACAACATCAACGAAAAAAAAGAGATCTCAAAATGATCGCGGAAAGCGGATTCCAAACACAACCTCAAACTTCGAAATCTTAAGAGTTGAATCAACGAAAAGGAGTTCGTTAAACCGAGCGAACCATCTTGTAATTAATATGTATTTTGCACTTAAATTTGAAGATATCCTAGAATAATTAGGTTTATAATTTTTATATCTCCAATAATTGATCTTTAATGTTGCAATTATATTTATTAGGGTTTTTGAAATTCTAACGACGGATAATGTCATCCATGCTTAACCAATATTTAAAAAGGTCTCATGTGAACTTCGATAACAATTTAAAGGTTGGACAATATTTGAATTCATAAAAAGGAAAAATTTAATCTATAAATCATTTTCACAAAGTATTTCTTTTTGGAAGGGAAAAGAATATTATACTTATTCCAAAATGATAATATTTCAAAAACCTTATTTTATCCTAAAATATTTCCAAAATAATTTATACCTTTACCCCTATTCCTTTACTATTTTTCTTTTCCTCTTTTTTTTCTTTTCCTTTTTCCTTTCTTTTCTTTTTTTTCCTTCTTCTTATTTCCTCTCGTTTCTTCCCTCCTTTCCTCCTCTCGTTTCCACCGGCGGCCGACGGTGAGGGAGGGGCGCCGACGGCGAGGAGGGCCGGAGCTAGGGAAAAGAGGGGCTTTTCACCATCTTGGGACTACGGGGTTCCATTTCTCCACTCGGCCGAGACCGGGAGCGGCGGAGAGGGCCGGCGACGCGGGGTGGTTCGGCGGCGGTGGCGCTCGTCGGCAGCAAACTCCGGCGAGGTTCTGGCCAAAGTAAGGGGTCTACGAGCATCAGTGAACCCTAGGGATGCTAAAGGGGGGTTTGGTTCGGCCGGGGAGGCGTTGCAGCGTGCTGGCGACGGCGGGGTGGCGGCGGCCGAGACAGGGGAATTCGAGGGGGCTCGTCGCCGGCGATTTTCCGGACCATTTGGCTCGGGGAGCTTAGGGGAAATAACACTTAGAGCACGGGGATAATGATGGTACCTTCAATTCGGGAAGAAATCGGCCGAGGGTGACGAATTTCGAAGTGTTGCACGGGCGGTCGAGTTAGGGTTCTTCCGCCGAGCTCCGATCCTTCCCAAAATTCACGCAATGCAATGGCTAACTTTTGGAGGAAATCGGGGAAAAGCACGAGTGAGCACCGGGAAGATTTGCTATGTGGTCAGCTGGGTCTGGGGAGGCCGATTTATAGGCGGTCGACGGTGAGATGGTTCGGGCGACCTAGTGCGGCGGTAGGCTGACGAGCGCGCGCACGTCGCGGCGACGTGCGGCAACCGCAGCCAACGAGCGCGTGTACGGCGAGCGCGGTGTGGCAGTGCGCGAGGGCGGAGTGCAGCGCCGCGGCAAGGACGGCGTGGCGCGGATCGTACGCGGCGCTAACGCGAGCGGCATGGCTAGCGTGTACGGCCGACTTTGGGGGCAATCGGCATGGCGCGACTGCACGGCGACTCTGTGCGTGACCGAGCCGATGACGTTGGGAACGTGCACGCGCGAGGTCTCGGTACGGCGGGTGACGCGCGGCGGTGCGCGAACGGGCGGTGTAATCGGTCGAACACCGCCGATCAATGAACAGTGCGCTTTTCCATTTTTCTCGAATTTAAAATCCTATTTTCCATTTCCATTTCTTTTATTCCTAAAAATCCCAAATAAATTTTGGTATTCACAGAACAATTTCTAAAATTATATTTTCCACATTTCCCTACTTTTCAAAATATATTTTTCATATTTATTTTGTTTCTTCTCTTAAATTCAAGAAAATGGGATTTTGATTGAAGACAAATTTCAAATTTCATTTCTCCTTTTCAATATATATTTTTTTATCCAAATTCCAATTATTCATTATCCTTCCCTCATCAATTAGGGTTTTAACATTAATATATTCTTTTTGTGATGCACCATATTATATACATATATATATATCTATGTGCTCTTTTCAGGGTACACTCATGTATATTTTGAAATTGTTTTCACCGGCTGGGATTGCAAAGCTTAGGGTTTTATTCCATTTTACCTCAAAGTAATTCTAGAAGAAAATCTTATATCGCTGAACTGGCAATTAAGATCGAAAAACACGATAAGAAGTAATGATTCCAAAAAGTTTTTGTGAGTTCCGATTTTCACGTTCCGAATTCCACTCCTTCGATTTTCAGGATGTTACAACGAAGTTCCGGATGCTTGCTCGTTCCGAGTACCCATGGGAACCGTTATCCATCAATAAGGAGGAACCTCTCTCGACCTGATAAAAAGAAAACAAGAAAATATCAGCACATACATGAATATTAGCACTAATATCAACCCACCACTGAAGTGAATGAAAAATATAAGTATTATAGGTAAAAATTTATCATACCCCGATGTTCCTCCTCCATCTCTAATAACTATGTTTGTAGCCTTTTTGTTCTTGCGATCAGGACAATCCTTGGCCCAATGACCAGGTTCACCACACACAAAGCAGTTGCCCTTTGCCTTTCCCTTGTCTTTCTTCTTAAAATTGGTTGTAGCCTTGAGTTTGACATCAGCTTTGACCTTCTTCTTATTATGGGAGGTCTTCTTCTGCACCAAATTAGCGCTAGAACCCCCTTCAACCTTGTGGAGATTATGGCAATCGGGTATCTACATGGCAAGCTTATCCGACTGGAGGTAGGGATAGATTGCGCCTGCCATATCTGTAAGCCGAACATGACTTGGGTGTTACGATTGCCGATAGAGATAAGGCAATCGGCCTATAGTTACGGTTTGGTAAGATTGAGGAAACCAACTTAGAGTAAGATAGGGCTTCCGATCTGTAAGCCCTCCTCCCAAGACTATATAAGGGGGGTAAGGGGCGTCCCTTGAGGGATATCTTAGACTATATGAGAGATTCCAATAGGAGATCAGATTCTAGATCAACTTTTAGCCTTCGGCTTTAGAGCACGAGATCAATAAAGACACTCGGCGGATCGAATCCACCAAAACAGGAGTAGGGTATTACCTCACGAGAGGGCCTCGAACTCGTCTAAATCTTCTTCTTCTTCTAACCCATTGTGCTTGGCGATCTTGACTGCGGCCCCGAATTATATTGCCGAAACCAAGTTTCGGCAGTTGGCGCGCCAGTAGGGGCGCGCGTTGAGACTTCTTCAACAATCTCGCCGACAAGCGTGATGGGATCTCCTTCAAGATTCGGCGACTTCGCCGCCTACTTCGTCGACGATTCCTCCTTCGACTCGAATTTAGACCAGTCGGAAGGAGAAATCCACTCGACGCCATTCGGACTTCCGAACAGGGCCGGCATCTACAACGACATCTTCAAGATCAAGATTCAACCTACTTTCTCCGACGACGGACTTCACTCGGCACCATTCGGATTACCGAATACGGCCAAAATCTGCACCAATCTTCTCACCTCCCCGACAGAGGCAATCTATTCGGACGAAGACCTCTCGGTTCCGTTTGGGTTACCAAACGCCGCCGAGGTCTGCAGCGAACTTCTCTCCCCGAGTCGGCGACGACCCACTGGAGGGGCCAACACCCCCAAGCTCGACTCGGACCGGAACGATCCAGATCCGGGTTACCCAGATCAAGGGAGGTCGCCGTCATCCTCCCATCATTCGGCTCCTGCTCATCTTCGGAGCTCAATGGATACCTCAGCTCCGCCGGCTTCGACAACCTCTACGGCATCTCTTCTGACGAAGCCGACAACTCCGACTGCCGCATGGACTATGAGCCGAAGTGCTTTGATGTCCTCATGGCCGAGCCGGATGAGTCCGACTCAGCCATGGCCAGAAGACTTGCTGAAGAAGAGCGAGCCAAGGTGGAGCTCGAGCGCAAGACAGCCGAAGAGGAAAAACAACGCAAGGACGAGGCCGACAAGAGGAAGCAGACCTACGTGCAATGGACGATCCGCCCAGAGGCCATCCTCCAAACACGGGTCCGCAACACCAACATCTTCCAAACGCCACGCAGTAACGCCGTTGCCGCGCTCACCCTCTTGGACACCGTCATGGAGATGGCACCTGCCAACGTGACTCCGATACTCGACAAGATCAAGACCATCGTCGCTGCCACAGCTAACGGCCACCCCACCACCTCGGCGCGAAGGCCGACTCAATCTGTGGCTGAAACGCCAGACAAGAGCCGGCTTCCGCCTCTAAGGTCAGGAGACTATAAGAGGCCCGAGCCAGATCGGTCGACGACCAGGCCAAGAGGCCCACCCCACGAATCCACGCTAAAATACCAGGAGCAGACGGCCGACTCCCGCGACAAACGACATGGACGTCCACCCGTCCACCACCGCGTCCGCCGCAATAGCTCCAGCTACCCAACCAGCCAACCGAAGACCCCACCGAGTGATCTGCGGGAAGTCCTCGATCGTCGCTACCAGGAGCGAGACCAACGCACTCGGGAGGATCGGAGGGGATCACCCGATAGCGGCGACGATGGAGTACCGGCCTTCACTCGGGAGCTCCGCCGAGTGCACTAGCCAAGTGGCTTTAAGCCCACAGGGATTGAAAGGTACGATGGCAAGACCGACCCTGAATCTTGGCTAACCGTATACACCCTTGCCATCCGCGCTGCAGGTGGCGACAACAAAGCTATGGCCAATTACCTGCCCGTGGCCCTCGCTACCTCAGCCAGAAACTGGCTCACGAGCCTGCCAAGAGGCTCAATCGGCTCGTGGAGCGAGCTGAGGGACCACTTCATCGCCAACTTCCAAGGTACCTTCGAGAGGCCCGGCATGCACTTCGACCTACACAACGTCATCCAAAAGCCGGACGAGCCCCTGAAGGATTACATTCGTCGTTTCTCCGAGAAGCGCAAAAAGATCCCGAACATCACCGATGACATCATCATCGCTGCCTTCCAGAAGGGAGTCCGTGATGAGCTGCTGATCGGGAAGTTCGGGCGCAAACCACCGAAGACGGTGAAACAAATGTTCGAGACGGCGAACTCATACGCGAAGTCCAATGACGCCATCAAGGCCGCCCGTCAAGACCGGCCCGACAGAAGGGAAGACAAGCAAGCGGGAGGGAGCCGTAATCCTAAGAAGGATGGCGGCAACAACAAGAACTGGCCTGGGAAGATCGCAAGCGCCGATCCGAGGACCTAGTGGCCGCTACCTCCAACACTCAACGCCGTCCCCGAGTCACCGCCTACGACGCCATCATGAACGCCCAGTGCACCCATCATCCGAATCATAAGCACGCGGCGAAGGACTGTTTTATCTACAAGCGTTCGCCGAAAAGACGCGGCGCGCAGCTCAACAACAAGCCGACCGACGAGGCTGGTCCGTCAGGCGCCAAAAAGAACAACGCGGCTGAAAACACCGAACCTTTTCAAGACCCAGTGGGGGAGCTCAACCACATCTTCGGGGAGCCGCTAGCCTATGAATCCAAGAGGAAACAAAAGCTAACTGACCGAGAGGTCAACGCGGCTCAGCCCGAAGTCCCTCAATATCTGCGATGGTCGGAAGTGGCCATCACCTTTGACCGCTCGGATCACCCTGACCGAGTGGTTCACCCGGGGCGCTATCCACTCGTCCTGGACCCCGTGGTCTGCAACATCAGGCTTAAGCATGTCCTCATCGATGAGGGCAGCGCCCTCAACATCCTGTTTGCCAAGACCATGGATGAGATGCAGATCCCGAGGGCCGAACTAAAGGCAAGCTCAGCCCCCTTCCACGGAGTCATCCCAGAGCTATCTTCCACACCACTCGGGCATATCTCCCTCCCAGTCACCTTCGGGGCCGGAGAGAACTTCCGAACGGAGAACGTCACTTTTGAGGTGGCCGACTTCGAAACAGCATATCACGCCATCATCGGAAGACCCGCGCTTGCCAAGTTCATGGCGATCCCTCACTACACCTACCTCTGCATGAAGATGCCGGGTCCAAACGGCGTCATCACTCTTCGCAGCGACGTGAAGCAAGCCTTCACCTACGATAAGGAGAGCTGCGACATGGCCCAATCTCGCGAGAGATTACGTGGTCAACAAGAAGTCCGATTGGCTGCATCGACTTCGGCAGAGGGCGAAGTCCCCGCGAAGAAGATAGCCAAATCGGGATCCGGCGACGCCAAGACAAAGAAGATCTCCCTTGACCCGTCGGATCCCTCGAAAACCGCCGTAATCGGCGCCGACCTAGATCCCAAATAGGAAAGCGCGCTCGTCACCTTCCTCCAAAATAATAAAGATGTTTTTGCGTGGAAACCATCTGATATGCCTGGAATTCCTAGGGAGGTGATCGAGCACTCTTTGAACGTCAAAAATGACGCCAAACCGATAAAACAACGATTATGCGATTCGCGCAGATCGAAAAGACGCTATCAAAGAAGAACTCGCAAAGCTCTTGGCCGCGGCTTCATTAAAGAAGTCCTTCATCCCGACGGTTAGCCAACCCACCCCGGTCCGCAAGAAGACGGGGCAATGGCGCATGTGCGTTGACTATACCGACCTCAACAAAGCCCGCCCCAAAGATCCGTTCGGCCGCCTCGCATCGACCAAGTCGTTGACTCAACAAATGCATGCCAACTCCTAAGCTTCCCGGATCGTTACTCGGGCTATCACCGATCGCTTAAAAGAATCCGACGCCCGAAGACATCATTCATCACGCCGTTTGGGGCCTACGCTACATCACCATGCCTTTCGCTCAAGAACGTCGGCGCCACATACCAACGCATGATCCAAAGATGCTTCCGGACGCAGATCGGCAAGAACGTTGAAGCTTATGTCGATGACGTTGTCATCAAGACCAAGCGAAAGAAGACCCGATCGCCGACCTAGAAGAAACCTTTGCAAACATCCGGCCTTCGAATGAGGTTAAACCCGAGAAGTGCACTTTCGGTGTTCCATCGGCAAACCGCTCGGCTTCATGGTGTCACATCGCGGCATTGAAGCAAATCCAGAGAAGATCAACGCCATATTAAGCATGAAACCCCCGAGTAACCAGAAAGACGTCCGTAAGCTCACCGCCGCATGGCGGCATTAAGCCGTTTCATATCCCGACTTGGCGAACGAGGCATGCCCTTCTTCGATCGCTAAAGAAGACAGACGACTTCCGTGGACCACGGAAGCCAACAAGGCCTTTGAAGATTTCAAAGAGTTCCTTACGACGCCGCCCGTCCTGGCCTCGCCTCAACCCCAGGAACCTCTGCTGTTGTATGTATCAGCCACTCACCAAGTGGTTAGTACGGTCCTCGTGGTCGAACGCAAAGAAGAAGGACGGGCTCGAAGATTCAAAGGCCGATCTACTTTGTTAGCGAAGTATTGGCAGGAGCCAAAATTCGCTACCCTCGTGTACAAAAATTGCTCTATGGTGTTCTGATAACCGCGAGGAAATTGGCACACTATTTTCAGGGTCACTCGGTCACCGTCGTCACCTCTTTCCCACTCGGCGACGTCATCCACAACCGCGAAGCAACCGGACGCATCGCCAAGTGGGCTCTAGAGCTGATGCCATTGGACTTGACTTTTAAGGCGAGGCGTCCATAAAGTCACAAGCCTTGGCGGACTTCCTGGCCGAGTGGACTGAACAACAAGAGAACGTGCCTCGGGAAGACCTCCAACACTGGACCATGCACTTCGACGGATCCAAGAGGATCACCGGCTTGGGAGCAGGGGTTGTGCCGATCTCCCCGACCGGGGAAAGGCTAAGATACGTCCTTTACCTCCACTTCTCCGCCTCGCACAACGTCGCCGAGTACGAAGCCCTGCTACATGGACTGCGCCTCGCAGTTTCACTCGGGATACGTCGGCTTATCGTGAAAGGCGACTCCCAGCTAGTTGTCAATCAAGTAATGAAGGACTGGTCTTGCCTAAACGACACTATGGAGGCCTACCGACAAGAGGTCCGCAAGCTTGAGGACAAGTTTGACGGGCTCGAACTCTCACATGTCCTGAGGCACAACAACGAGGCCGCCAACGAGCTGGCATAGTTCGGGTCCAAGCGCGAAGCTGCCCCGACAGACGTCTTTGTCGAACATCTCTATGAACCAACCATTATGGCAAAGACAACTCCCAACGAGCAAGCCGCCAACGAAGTCGCCATGACCGACACCGACTGGAGGCCGCCGCTCATCAAATTCTTAACCCAAGAAGAGCGCCGGATGACCGGGATGAAGCGAGATCGCGTCCGGCGTTGCCAAGCATATGTCATGGTTGACTCCGATCTATACAAGAGAAGCCCTCCGAATTCTAATGAGATGCATCACACCCGAGGAAGGGAAACAACTACTCCAAGACATCCACTCGGGCATATGCGGAAGCCACGGCAAAGACGCACTCTAGTCGGCAAAGCTTACAGCAAGGTTTCTTCGGCTTACCGCGGTCTTCGACACGGATAAAGTCGTACGAACCTGCGAAGGTTGCCAGTTTTTCGCCCGACAAAGCCATGTCCCGGCCCAGGAGCTTCAAACAATCTCACTATCCTGGCCGTTCGCGGTATGGGGCTTGGACATGGTTGGCCCTTTCAAGAAAGCTCCAGGAGGATTTACACACCTCTTCGTCGCAATCGACAAGTTCTCCAAGTGGATTGAAGCCAAGCCGGTCGCCACAATTACGCGACAAATCACGGGACTTTTTCCTCAACATCGTGCACCGCTTCGGCGTCCCAAACAGAATCATAACCGACAACGGACTCAATTCACGGGAGGCATCTTCAAGGAATTCTCGCGAAGACTTCGGAATCAAGATCGCTACGCGTCGCAGCCCATCCCAAAAGCAACGGACAAGTCGAGCGAGCCAACGGCATGGTCCTCCAAGGCATCAAGGCCCGTGTTTTCGATCGCCTAAACCCTTACGCGGGCAAGTGGGTCCAAGAACTTCCCTCGGTCTTATGGTCGCCGCGGACCACACCCGGTCAGCTACGGCCAAACTCCCTTCTTTTTGGTCTATGGCGCGAAGCCATGTTGCCAAACGAGATGGAGTATGAATCTCTCCGGTCCGCTTTCAACGATGAACGCTACGACCCCGACCGAGTGGATGACCTCACCCGATTGGAAGAGACCCGTGAGGCGCCCTCATCCATCGGCCAAATACCTTCAAGGGCTCAGAAGATACCACAGTCGCAACGTTCGAGCACGAGCTTTCATCGTTGGCGACCTGGTCCTACGCAAGATCCAGACCACCAAAGACCGTCACAAGTTATCCCCTTTATGGGAGGGACCATACATAATCGCTGAGGTAACTCGGCCCGGTGCATACCGGCTAAAACGTGAAGACGGGTCTATGGTGGAGAACTCCTGGAACATTGAGCATCTTCGATGGTTTTATGCCTAATTTGGCTAAGGCTTCATGTTTTCCTTGACTGCCAACCTCAAGCAAGATGACTTCTTGAGTCAGCAGTCGGGGGCTGTACACATGTCAATAAAGCTCAAGTTTTCCTCATCAACTTTTGTGCATAATTTGGTTTATCATTGTTTAATGTCCTTTGATTCGAGTTCAGTGTCTAAGGACTGAGAGTTTTCCGATGACTTATTCGAGCCTAGGCTTGGTGACAGCCAGACAAAAACTACTTAAGAAATTTCACGCAAAAACTCGGATCGAGGCATTAACATAAATAAACTAAATATATCACAAGTTCTACATCAGAGCGTTACGATTATGCGACATTTACAAGACAAAGTCAGAAAGACAAATCAAATCTTGAAATTGTTTACTACATCAATGGATATTTTCTTCGCGCCCCCGCGCCTCACTCAAGATATCCAAGGCTCGCTCGTCTGTCGTTCCGTCGCAAAGTTTCCCGACCGAGTGGATGTCCACTGGGGTAAAGGGACTTGGTCTCGTGCAAAAGCTAGACCAGCCCCCATGTTGGTCGCTTCGGTGATGTTGGCCGGATACGGTCGGGAGCCGCCCGCAGCTTGTCGAATATTTCTACCGGCTCTAGCGAACCGGCCCCAACTCCTTGATCGAATAAGGATAGCAAGATCGGCATAGCGGCATTGGCGACCTCTTCCCGAATCTCATCGCTTTGTTTGACCCGCCCAAGCAAGACGTCGTATTGAGCTCGGGTCTTAACCTTGTAAGCGCCAAAGGCTTCGGATTATACAAAGCACTCGGAAAGAAAGCAGCGCAAGAAGTGTTACTCCAAAGAGGCTTACCTTCAAACTCGACCTCCATTTCGGCTTTATCAAGGCTGACCGCCTCCAGCTGGACTTGAAGCGAATGGACCTCCGAAGGATTTTCTACAAAAGAAGATAGTCAACAACCGAAATTAACATGAGAATCATGAAGAAACTTGGAGAGACGGGCTTACTCCCGATTGATCCTCGGAGATCGAGGTTCGCCTCCCGAAGCTCTGCGATCTCCCTCCTTAAAGCCGCCTCCCTTGACGCGGCCTCCTCCCGAGTGGCCTTCACTGCGCCGAACATCCTCTAAGGAGTTCGGTGGGGAACCAACTTCTCCAAGACCTCGGACTTTGCCATAGAGCGGCAATACTCCTTCGCGCGTGAAAACGTAAGGGTGACCGACGAAAGATAATGATAATACAATTAAAGAGAAAGGCGAAGGCTTACGTTGAGCGGTCGCCTCGTTCAAGCTTTCGACAAGGGCATCCCTTTCATCTTTCTCGGCTTGCCGGCCTAGGATGATGCCCTGCCTTTCACCCTCTGAGTCCCACCACTCAATCCTAATCGGGGGAACCCAGGTTTCGGAAGACTGCAACCTGGGGATTTCCTCCACTGTGGCTGGCAAATGAGAAGGACAGATGAAGACATGAAAGGTTCAAACTGAAAGAGCAAGAGAATACTTTGATTCAAATCTTACCAGCTTCGCGCCGCGCGCTTAGGTGGAGCGGCCCCTGGCCTCCTTCCTTTGACCTCGCGCCGAGTGGCCTCGCCGGGCCGCCGAGCCGCGGCCCGGGGTTTCCTGGCCGATGATCGGCTTCCACGGGACGCCCGCCGGGCGGTCGGGGCTCCTTCCTCGGGGCATCCTTCTTCGGAGGCGAAGGTTGTTTGCTCGGAGCGCTCACGCTCGCCGTGGCTCCGGGCTTCGGCTCGCGGCTTCGGCACCTCGGAAGCCGCGGCCGGAGTTGGCCCTTCACCTCCCCCGGCAGGATCTATGTCCTGGGGCCTCCTGCGAAAATGAATACAGCTGGGGTAAAGATAAAGAAAGCTCTCAACGGAAAAGTTCGGACTTTGGTAACAGAGCATGCCTGGATGACCGGCGGATCTTCGGCGCCGTCCGCGGTGATCGCCTTAGAGGTGGGGTCTCGACTGGAGGAGCCGAGACGTCGTCATCTGAATCTTCAATGATCAGCCTCCTTTTGCTTGCCCGCTTGTTGGAGTCCTCACTCGGCGCCGCCCGCTTCCCGACTGGATCGCCTTGGATGTTGATCTCGCCAGTCGGCTTCTTGGCGGGGCGACGCGGCGCGTCATCGTGGGACACCTTATATGGCTTGGAGATGACAGAAGCATTTTCCTGCAGAAGAAAGAATGCACAACGCTAAGAGACAAGATATCAAGATTGAAAGACGTTATGAAGTAACCAGTCGGCTTACCGGAGGAGGAGGTCGGTGGATGCTGAATGGGAGAACCGGCAGAATGAGGGCCCGCTCAACTGCGATTCCAGTCGAGAAGATCTTGTACATCCGGATCTTCAAGATCTCGTAGCTGAGTGGATCTGGATCTTCCCGATTGGGGTCCTTTCCGCCTTCATACTCGAAGGCCGGCTTCGACCGTTCCTTGATCGGTGCCAGTCGGCACCTGATGAAGTGTCAAGTGATTTGCTCTCCGCGAAGACCCTTTTGTTTCATCGCCAGGATCTTCGCAAGCAGCTTGTTGGCCTCATCCCAATCTTGGGCTACTGGAACAGTGCTCCAAGTGGGACTGGGGACAGGAGGAAGGCCGACGAAAGCTGGCAGGCTGGGTTCGAGGTTGCTAACGTGGAACCAGCCCGCATGCCATCCCTTATTGGAAGACTTTAAGGGAAGAGAAAAATACTCCTTGCGGAGAGATCCGCGGAGTTGGAAACTTGCCCCGCCGACGACGCATGGGTGGTCTTTGTTTGGATGTGGCTTGAGATAGAACATGCGGCGGAAGAGTTGGAAGTGGGGGAGGATACCAAGGAATGCTTCGCACACATGAATAAAGAGGGCGATGTGAAGCATTGAGTTGGGGTTCAGATGGTAGAGTTGAAGCCCATAGTAATCCAGAAGCCCCCGGAAGAACTCGGAGGTGGGAAGGCTGAACCCGCAATAGAAGAAAGAAGTAAAAACGACGAGCTCACCGGTGTTCGGGGTTGGGAAGTCCTCCCCTCCGCCGGACGCCATCCCACGATCTCCTTTGACGGGAGCACGCCGTGCTTCACCATCTCTTTGAGGGTGGATTCCCTCACATCTGAGGCAGCCCATTGGTCGAACGGGATCCTTTTTTCCTTCGCCATGAGAGTGGTGTTGATGGGAAGTGGATCTGCTCGGAAAAGGTGGGGATTTTTGACAAAGGAACGTGGGAAATCTGGTTGTGGAAGCTGGTTGTTGCAAAGAGCGAGTTCCTAGATGGATGGATTTGGGAGCGCGCGAGTTTAGGGTTCTCCGCAATGAACTAGTGAGCAGTACTGCGAAAAGGGGAATTTTTGGAAGATGAAGAGGCGGGGACGACCTCGTGCCTTTATAGAAAGATTTGAGGGTTGCGCTAGGTTTTCTAGTGATTGGGCTGAGCCCATAAGAAAATCTGCGGCCCAGCTAAGGTGTGGCCCGACGCGTGTCCTTAGGGACTTAAGCGGATGAGCTTAAGCAGATTTGCCCTGGCAATATGCGCGTGCCCGAGTGCCCTGTACCTTTGAAAATCCTTCCATACCGTGGTTTGCTTGACTTCATGAGAAGCTGGCACGATGCAACTTGGAAGGTGACCAACAGCTAAGTTTTTATAGCTGCCTTGATGACAAGGGCTGTTTGGTTTTTTGGCATTTGATCAAGTAATCTTATCAATGCTATCTATTTTTCTACCTTGGTGAAGATCTTTATAGATTGAGACCAGTATTATGGCAGAAGCTATTTAATAACTTGGTCATATTTTTCATATGATTGAAAGAATTTGTTCTCCCATGAGGGACGATTGAAATATTTGTTCCGGGATTACTCGGGCAGATCCACTCGGATAAGCATAAGCTTACCGAGTGCTTTTACTCATGAGGGTTGAATGAATTATTTGTTCTGAGATGACTCGGGCAAATTCACTCGGATAAGTGTAAGCTTGCTGAGTAATGAGGCTGCTTTAGCTTGAGCTAAGCATCTACATAAGAATGATTTTTATAGTTCTTGACTATATGCTTAGTCCTGTTTTGACTAACCACATAGTCGGGGCTACATAATTAGGTGCATCAGAGATGCACCTAGATATTTATTTTTGAGAATTTTTTAGATATTTTCCAGCCCTTCACGCCTTTGGAGCCACTCAGGAAGATTCAGGCAGAGATGATGGAATCACTCGGCGCCAAAAGCACTCGGTCAAAGAGGTGTTCGGCTGTGTGTTGTTTTGGTCTGAAGCTGAGCTGTCTCGTTGACTGAAAAGGACTCGGGGGCTACTGTGGAGATTATGACAATCGGGTATCTACATGGCAAGCTTATCCGACTGGAGATAGGGATAGATTGCGCCTGCCATATCTGTAAGCCGAACATGACTTGGGTGTTACGATTGCCGATAGAGATAAGGCAATCGGCCAATAGTCACGGTTTGGTAAGATTGAGGAAACCAACTTAGAGTAAGATAGGATTTCCGATCTGTAAGCCCTCCTCCCAAGACTATATAAGGGGGGTAAGGGGCGTAACCTTGAGGGATATCTTAGACTATATGAGAGATTCCAATAGGAGATCAGATTCTAGATCAACTTTTAGCCTTCGGCTTTAGATCACGAGATCAATAAAGACACTCGGCGGATCGAATCCACCGAAACAGGAGTAGGGTATTACCTCACGAGAGGGCCTGAACCTGTCTAAATCTTCTTCTTCTTCTAACCCATTGTGCTTGGCGATCTTGACTGCGACCCCAGAAATTATATTGTCGAAACCAAGTTTCGACAAACCTTTTGCCACGGTTGTTCTTTGTGCTTGCCTTCTCCTCAACACTCAAAGAGACAATGAAATCAGTAATACTAAATTCTTGCTTCTTGTGTTTTAGAGAAGTGGCAAAGTCCGACCAAGAAGGTGGTAATTTGGCAATAATGCCACCCACCATAAACTTGTCCGGCAACTCGCAGCTATTGTTCTCAAGTTCCTTTGCCATCGCCTAAATCTTATGAGTTTGCTCTACTACAAAACGGTCATCGACCATTTTATAGTCATAGAACTGCTCCATGACATACAGCTCACTGCCAGCACCGGAAACTCCAAACTTGGCCTCGAGTGCATCCCACATATCCTTGCCCGAAGGCATGTGCATGTACACGTCCACTATAATGTTAGCCAATACACTTATAATTGATCAACGGAACAAGCAATCCACGGACTCGGACATAGCCTCCTCCTCAGGAGAGAGAGGTTGTTTGGTCATCTTGCACCATGAAAGAAAGAAACAGTGCATGGCCATCAACCACAATAGTACACGTGTCTTCCATCTTTTATAATTTGAACCATCAAATGCATGTGATTTCAGCGATGCAGCAAAGCCAACTACCGAAAAAGACCTATCAAGTTTTTGGATTGTTGAAAATCTAGTTATGATTCGGCATAATTTAATCCAAAAACATGGTATTAAACATGACATGTGAATAAAAGAATGATTATGTGATAGTGCTAAACATGAACATGCTAATAACAAAAATAGAATCATCTAGTAACATATTTAACACTAAAGTGAATAGAGTTACATACTCGAAGAACGCTCTGGAAGATAAGGCATTGTTTTGCCTCTGTTGGTGTTGTCGTTCTCTGCTCCTCCATTACCGTTGTTTCCTCCATTGGTTGACATAGGATTCGAGAGTTGTTGATGTAGCGGAAGCAGAACATGATGCAGAGGAAGTAGTGTTGAGAGCAGTCGCGCGAAGAACGTATTCCAGCCCGCTTACCATGCAGCTACTCACGTGGACGTAGTTTCGAAGGTCTGCTCGTCCCGAGTACCTATGCACGAAGGCCTACATGCGCAGGTGCTCAGAACCAGGGAGACTGAAGCAGCGCAGAAACAAAAGGAAGTGGAGAGTTTTCCATTCGTCAGGGAGATGAACAGTGTGTAAGCTCTGTTAATGCGAGTTATGAGATTTATTACACATTGAGGTCTCGTCCGTTACTGGAGTAATGTCACCTGTCGGTTATGCCTTGTTCATAAAAACAAGACGGTAAAGACCGACTAACCCGTTGCTACGCACGCACGCCATGCCTCGACCGGCTCGGCACGCGTGAGTGTGGCAATCACTCCACCAGCTCAACCGCTCAATAGGTGCTCTCAGTTAGCAACCTATTTAAGCTGAGGTCCTGCCTGTTGGTTTTTAAAATATTATTGATCTCTTAACATTAATTATGGGCATATGAAATTTACTAGTATTAAATTGGGCCTAGCCCATTTAATTATAACACAAAAATGGCTCACATGGTATAGACGTTGTGCATTGTTTTTGAAATATTTTCCATCAACTTAATTTATTAATGCAAGTATTCTCACAAAAGTACATTTCTCTTAAAATATTGTCATATTAACTTTATTAATTTGAGTATTCTCACACAGTGCACTTTATTAATGCGAATATTTCCACAAAAGTGCATGAGTTTGTTGCAGCTTTGAGAGGGTGAATGTTGGTCCCATTAACAATGTTTTTCTAGTTTGAAGAACAACTTGTTATGTGTATCATGTTTGACAGGTTAACACTCAAAAACAATATAACTCAAAACAGGCTTAAAAGCCTGCGAGTAGTAGGCAAATCTATTCTAATAGTAAGCTTCTGTATCTCTGACATATCAACATACTACCATTCCATTCAATCCACATAAAAATGACTACATAATGAAATTTTAAACAGTCACGCTCAAGTCACAAAATTTTAGTGTTGAAGTCGTGAAAAGAAAACAAGTGTAAAAATTTGAAAATTATAGCATTAGAGGATCGGAGGAAACCGAAGGACAGCACCGCAGCAATCACCTGAAATGCCTGATGCTTCCATGGAATCGCTTAATTTCCCATTTTAAAAATAGGGAATTTTAATCTTGTCACGTCACCGATCCGCTCCTCCCCCAGTCCAGCCAATCACAGCCCGCCTCCCTCTCCAACCCTAACGCTATAAAAGCCCGGCGCCGCCCGCCTCTCCCCTTCACCTCTCTCCAGTCTCTCTCTCCAATCTCGAACAGTTCCAGAAGCTTCCAGACTTCGGCGGCGAGATGAGTTCCTCTCAGGGAGGCGGCGGCCGCGGGAAGGCGAAGACGGCGAAGGCGGTGTCGCGGTCGTCCAAGGCCGGGCTCCAGTTCCCCGTCGGCCGCATCGCTCGCTACCTCAAGGCTGGCAAGTACGCGGAGCGCGTAGGCGCCGGCGCCCCCGTCTACCTCTCCGCCGTCCTCGAGTACCTCGCGGCCGAGGTAAACCCATTCCCCCGATCCCCTCTCGCCTCCTCCCGCTCGATCCGCGTGGGATCCGATCTCGTGTAAGGCGTGCGTGTCCTGATCCCCAACGGCTGTTGCAGGTGCTGGAGCTGGCCGGGAACGCGGCGAGGGACAACAAGAAGAACAGGATAGTGCCGCGGCACATCCAGCTGGCGGTGCGGAACGACGAGGAGCTGAGCAGGCTGCTGGGCACCGTCACGATCGCGGCCGGCGGCGTGCTGCCCAACATCCAGCAGGTCCTGCTG
Source organism: Oryza australiensis (assembly GCA_019925245.2). Lineage (NCBI taxonomy): Eukaryota > Viridiplantae > Streptophyta > Magnoliopsida > Poales > Poaceae > Oryza > Oryza australiensis. The sequence continues at coordinate 80,556 of JAIFGZ020000164.1, forward strand.
CCCAAGAAGGGCGGCGGCAAGGGCGACATCGGCTCCGCCTCCCAGGAGTTTTGAGCGCTTTTCCTCATCGGTGGATGAAAAGGGGATCGTCCTTTAGCCAATCTCTCGTTTGGGTCGTTCCGGTGTTTCCGTGTGGTTGGGGGTGTTTGATCTTCGTGGCATGTAAAAAACTCAGTGCTCTGGTTCATGAATGGTGGATGATATAGGTGATATAAACAAGAAAGAAATGATGGTTTCTTATGCAAAGATGTTCTTAATCCCCTCTTTATATGTTTGCAAGATTGATCGAGTTAGTGATTGTGTTAAATGGTTTCAGTTAGTGATTGTGTTAAATGGTTTCGCTAGAACGCGGATGTGGATTTTGGGACTGTTCGGATTGATCTCACATTCTTCTTACTGTATCCACATCAAGAAATTTGCTCCCTCGTTCCAATTCTTAGTAGTCTAAGAAAAATGTTCTGGGCGTTTCTTACACTGCATTCTCGTTGAATGTTCTGCCCACCTAAAATCCTTTACTCTGAAGCCAGCCACCAATATTCAGATTAGTTCTTGACAGGGAATCAGAGATGCACGATTACATGTACTCCAAAATGCAAAACAGTACTTGTCTACTCATGAAACCTCCCTCCACTCTGAATATTTTGCAATCAGTAACACAATAACACAACATCTACTGATCAATCTTTCCATTTCTCACATTAGAGAACGCTAACACTGCTAACTTTTGCAGGCTTGCAGCGTGCGTTGTAATTCGTGTTGCAGTGTGAGTGTCTGACCAAATTCCTGAATCCTGACGACTAATTCAACTGCGTTCAGTTCAGTTCTTGGTGTTAAGGATGTTAGCCCTCATGGCCTCCAGCTCCGCCATGTTCGTCTCGACGCCGCCGGAGAAGGACGGCTCAGGGATCGGCTCCTCCGACATCTGGGACAGCCGGACGAGGCTCCTGGTTGCCAGCAGCGCGCGCGCGTCCATGGTCTCCGCTGCCCTCCAGTACAGGCACTCCGCCGCGCGGGTGGCCTGCTTCTTCAGCTCGTCGGAGTTCGTCGGGCCCAGCAGGCAGTGTGCCACGATCCGCATCGCCGGCTGGAACAGCTCCCAGGGCAATGGCACCCTCCGCAGCTTCTCCTCGGCGGCGGCGGCGGCGGCGCCGTCGGGCTCGGAGGCAGCCGTGACGCGCGGCTTGTCATCTAGCTTGCTGCGGTTCCCGGCCCAGGCAACGCAGAACTCGCAGAATTCCATCTTGGAGGAGACCGGCATGAGGGCGAGCTTGCCGTGGTAGAGCTCCAGCACGGCGCCGACGATCCGGGCGCGGCGCGTGGCGCGCATGGTGCCGTGGGGCTCCAGCGCGGGGGAGAGCACGGCGACGTCGAGCTCGGCGGCCTTGGTCTTGGGCGGTAACTTCGCCTCGTGGTACACGCTGGGGTTGGCCAGGTTCGGCAGCGACACGGTCTCGGCCTCCCCGGAGCCCCGCTGCGCCGCGGCGTGCGCGTACAGCGCCAGGAGGACGGCCTCGAACCCGGCGAGCGGCTTCCTCGAGACGGCGCGGGACATGTACACGCCGGCGAGGGCCGGGACGAAGCGGAGCACGGCGAGCTGGAGCTCCGGGAGGTTGGACTGGAACGCGTCGTAGAGCCACCGGCAGAGCCCGTCGTTCCCGACGCCCGATCCTTCCCCGCGGAGGCGCCCAACCACAGCCCGGGCGACGCCGGCGTCGTGGAGGAGCGCGTTAGCGGGGTCGTCGGCCGAGGCGAGGGTGTCCGGAAGCGCGGCACCGAGGACGGCGGCGAGAGACTCCACGGCTGCCTTGGGGCTCTGGATGGGCTGCGGCGACGCGTCGGACGTCATCGTCGTCGGCGGCGGCGGCGGAGGAGATCGAGAAGTTTAGGGTGATGGCGTCGGAGGCGCGGGTCTGTGGTGGAGAAAGGAATGCGAGGGATCGGAGAAGGAATAGGAGATTTGAGCGGGCGCGCGCTGTTTGGGCCTTTGACCCTGCATATGCATGGTTACGCTTTATAGCTTAACACAAGAGGTTGAGAGCAAATCAAGGGTGCAAGTTTGGGTTTGGCTCGCCAACCTTGCTATTTGGAGTATGCATCAATGCATCAGTAGCTCGACCTTCCTTCACTAGCATTGACGCTATAACTACACATGGCAAAAAGGTGTAACACTGTTTCATCACAGAAAATAATTTGACACATGAGCTGATAGATAATCTATTGTCCATGCTCCATAATCTACACAAAAAACATGATTGATATGTGTACCTCCATCTATATAAAGATATATTTCTCTTTCTTTTCTCCTTAGTTATTTTTTGGTGCACCACAAGCATATGATTCTTATTCAAGTACGAAATTCCATTTGTGGTCTTGTGGTATGCGTGTGAGAGAAAAGAGATGTTGTCATATGTTTATTTTGAACTTATGACAATATGACTTCTCACTCTTTTTTTGAAATGCTACTTCCAATAAAATAAGTAAAATTAGCCATGTCACTAATGGTAATTGTGCTAGGTTTATTTCATACCAACACCAAATTTTCAATTTGACAAAAGTAGTCACTTACGATATAGTAACAATTTAACATTGAACCCAACCACGGCAGTGTACCTTTTGTTTAAGCTCAAGATAGTTTTGTTTAAGCTCAAGATAGTGTCATAGTATTTGATGTATGAGATTTTCTTTACGCATCATTTGTTTATGCTAGATGTGTATCACGCTGTCATGAGGTTAATTTATTATTGCTTTTTAATCATTTATAAAAATAGAGGAAGAAAAAATGATACGACCTAGGTAGAATTAAAGTACCATTGAGTTTAGCCTTGTGTTTCAAGTGCCTATAAATTATGATGTATTTTAAATTTTGTTGGCCAAACAATTCAACTACAATTTATAATTTATAGATCTTAACCAAACATCCCATATGCACTTCTTTATTGGTTTTGGCCAAACAGTCCACCTGCACCTTGCAAACATAAACGATATAAATAATCATATCATATGGATTATGCAACATGATGGACATGTATCTGACACACCGATATAACTTTTTTTTTAAAATAACTATACATATAAATGTTCTCTTTTTTCGCACTTCTATGTGTGCAAAGCAGTATTCAATATAAGACATTTAATGAACAATTTTCTCATTCTATATTCCAATAACTTTATACTTTTACAACGGTATAATTTAAAAAACATCCAATCGAGAATGATTCAGCGTTATTAGCTATATCACGTCAATTAATTTTGTATCGTTTGAGACATGTCCTTTGTTTTTCATATTTTAATGTTATATATATAACGATTCTTTATACAATTATACTCAGATTTATGTAGTTATTTTTTAACTCACTCGCCGCACCAAAGCCAAAAATTGCAACGGAGAATTAAGGACCCTGTTCCATCTATTTTACCCCATGCTTCGCAGTTGAAAGCAGCGAAACGCAAACCGGATGGCCTGACCGGCCGGCGTTAAGCCACCGGGCATCGGCAGCGTGGGACCCAACCAGCCAGTGAGACAATAGCCCGGTGCTACGCGCACCCAGCACCGGTCCCCAAAATTTGACACCGGAGCGAGGAGCGGAGGGAGAAGAGGTGAGAGAAGAAGACGAGAAACTAGAAAGCAAAGCTGCGGTAGGGGTCGACGCGGTGCAGTCGCCTCCCCGTCTCCGGGTAAAGCCTCGCCGTCGCCGCGGGCCATGGAGCCCAAGTCGTCGGCGGCTCTGCAGGGGACGCGCCGGCCGAGGCCCCCGCCGACGCGGCGGCGGCGGCGGCAAGCGCAAGTCGGGTGGGTCGTCGTTCACCCCGTCGAAGAGGCAAGCCAAGGAGCGGAACGCCGCCTTCCACGTGCCACCTCACCTGCTGCACAGCGGGCCCCTCACCCGCGCCGCGCGGCAGTCGCCGCACAAGCTCGCGGGTGGCCCGGCGCCGGAGGAGGCGGCGGCGGCCGCGGCGGGGGCCGGCAGATCGGGGTGGGCGGCGGGAAGGGTGACGGGGACGTGATCCGGCTCGAAGGGAGGAGGCGCCCACCGAGGAGACGCCTCTGGTGGACGAGGTGTTCGAGGCCGTCCGATCCCGCGGCACCGGCGTCCATGTGGTCCCTACCTTCGCCGGTGAGGCCTCTGCTCCCTAACAGTTTTGTGATCTCTTTATTGGGGTGGTGAATCCCGGATGCGCGCGACGGGTTTCCCTCTTTGTCGGGGATTCTGGTGTGGATGGCATCGGTGAATTAGTTCCCTGCGAAAGTATATTCCCCCTCTTTTTTACGCGCGTGTGGGAGCCAACATTTAGCATGTAGCGGTGCAATTTGTTGTTTAACGTTGTTAGTTACTGCAAATCAGCTAAATTGGTACGCATACTGTGCATATTGGAGTGTTAATTGCAGGAATTTTTGGTAGATTTAGCTCAATTTCAGGGCATGGTCGTGCTGCTGATTTAATTTCTCGAGATAAGAATTTATTGCAAGCATTGCTTTCATTAATTTCAGCATATAGTGGCAATAATGAGTTTACTTTTGCTTGCTGTTGCCTGTTGAGGAAAATGAGGTCGAGCACTCACAGTTTTGCTTTCTTCCATGTGATGGGTGTGTGGCCTGTTTTCTTTTGAGATACAATAGATGTTGACAAATTTAGGTACTCAGCAGCTTTGGAGAATTACCTGATCTGTCCTCAGCATCCATCATGTCTTTCTTACTTGGATAAAATTTGGTGTAATCCCATTTGCTTAATTTCCTGCAATAACTGCTGCAAGCTTCCATTTCAACTTTAGGTCCATGTGGAAATTTTGCCTTGTTGCCAGTATAGTCAGTGTATATCTTTTATTCATAGTGTGATAGAAACAATAGAATCCTAAAGTAAATATTGATAATTCAGTAACCTTCCCTATTTCTTGTGCAATTGCAGTAAGCCATGTTGCACTATAATTAATCTTACTGTAACTCTTGTGCAATTGCAGTAAGCCAGTAACTATATCGCACTATAATTAATCCTTCTTGTTGTATAACCTATGACCCTAAACTTTCCTGTGATATGTAGCTTCTGTATATCAAGTCACACCAGTAATGTAACCCCTCAATTTCCTATGATATGTGAATTCTGTCTATTAAAGGTAAATTGTTAACCACATTTTGTGTTGAGCACTTGAGCTAAACCATTTTAAAATATTATTTACCATACAATTCATTCCATCGATTCATATTTTGTGTAAGAGATATATCCTTTCTTTCTTTTTGTTGTATAAGAAGGCACATAAATAACTCTGATTTTGTACAGGATGGTTTTCATGGAAGGAAATCCACCCAGTTGAGAAGCAAATGTTGCCTTCTTTTTTCAATGGCAAATCTGAAAAGCGGACACCTGAGATATACTTGGGGATCAGAAACTTCATCATGTTGAAATTTCATGCTAATCCTCTGTTGCAGCTGGAGTCCAAAGCTTTGGCTGAGCTATCGATTGGGGAGGTTGATGCTCATCAGGAAGTGTTGAAGTTCCTGGACCACTGGGGCTTGATCAATTTCCACCCTTTTCTACCAGCTGGACAAGAGGAGAGTAAGCCAGAGGAGGCCCACAGCAATTCTCACAGTGAGGAGAAAGCTTCAGTGCTTGAACAGCTGTTTAAATTTGAATCAGTTCAATCATATATGATCCCTTTACCAAAGAAAGGGGAAGTGGAAACTCCAGCTCCTCTGCCTAGCTTGCTTCCTGATCCTGCATTAGTTGAAGATGTAGTTTCAGCAGCCGAGCCCTCTGTTGAGTACCATTGCAATTCCTGCTCGGTTGATTGCTCAAAGAAGCGTTACCACTGCCGGACCCAGGTTTGGTGCTTTTGTTTTAGTATTTGCAACCCCTACTAAAATTCTCCATATCTTTTTATGTATTATGGCATTGCATGTTTATGTCTCTTTTTAAATGGGTGGTGCAAGTCATTTATTTGAATGCATAATGCAATCAGATACATATGTTATAATATGGTGTCAGGTTGGAATTTCTTTTTAACAACAAAAATATTTGCAGTTTTCATTCTTATGTCTGAGACCTCTTTCCAACACACAAGAAATACAACTTGAGGATGAGGCATAAGTTTTAATTCAACACCTCTGTTAGGCACACTTTTATTCTTCTTGCTACTAGAATCAGCGGTCTTAAAAACTTGATTCAAATTGATGCCATTAGCACTTACAACTTCAACCTTGTCTGAACTGTATAAAGTTGATTATCAGAGTAACAGATACTGAATATTGACCGCCAAAGTTTAGCCTTGAAAGACGTCGTTGTGTTTCATCAAGCGCCGAGATTTATCTTGTGATTCAAGTTCTATGTATCCTGTTGCCCTGCACTGCTCATTTAATTGTGCTGTTTTCTTTCTCTTCAGTGAAATATTTGTTAGAGCTGGTGTCTCCATTCCATTTCTTGTGTGGTCTTCCAAAAGGAATACATAATCACGTCTTAAATCTGAAGTATGGCATGGTTTATTTCCTTTTATTTCTACAGGCAGATTTTGACCTTTGTTCTGATTGCTACAATGAGGGAAAGTTTGATGTAGGCATGGCAAAAACCGATTTCATCCTCATGGATTCTTCTGAAGTTTCTGGTGCTAGTGGTACTAGTTGGACTGATGAGGAGACATTGCTTCTTTTAGAAGCTTTGGAAATTTTTGGTGGAAAATGGACTGAGATAGCTGAACATGTTGCTACAAAAACAAAAGCTCAGTGCATGCTGCACTTCCTTCAAATGCAAATCGAGGACCGCTTTCATGGCGATGAAGATATTAATCAAAATATCCAGGAAAACACAGAACAAGCTTCAGCAGAAAAAGGCACTGCTGAAATACCTGATAAAATGGAAGTTGAAGAGAAAACAGAAGGAAAAGATACTGTAGGTGAGAAAACTCCAGAGAAAACAGAGGGCAATAGTGTAGAAGCACAAACTGAAGATGGAAATGCTATTGAAAATAAAGATGCCAATAATTCAGGTGGCACAGATTCAGTTAAATCTCTAAACACTGATGAGCCAAAAATATCTTCTGATGCTGACCTGCCAAAAAATGCATCTGATGCTGAACCTGTTGTGAAGGAAAATTCTGTTGATGTTGATACTTCTCGTGAAAATGCATCAAACTTTGCTATTGATACATTGAAATCCGCATTTGAGGCTGTTGGTTACTTCCCAGAACATGAAGGTTCATTTGCTGATGCAGGAAATCCTGTTATGGCACTGGTAAGCATGCTACCCTTGGAAATCTATTATTACTATACAGTATGTACTACCCGTAGGTCTAAAAAATGTTTCTGCAGGCAGCATTTTTAGCTGGTCTTGTGGAAGATGACACCGCAACCAATTCATGCCGAAGTTCACTAAAAGCTATCTCTGAGGTTTCTCCTGCACTTCAGTTGGCAACTAGACACTGCTTTATTCTTGAGGATCCACCAAGTGATGTGAAAGACATGTCTGGCAGTGCAAGGTAAGCAATGCTTGCACTTCTATAACATTGAAATGCTATCATGAGATTTTGCTGATGAGCTAAATGCGATTTTGCAGTACTACAAATACAGATGGTGATCAAACAAAAGACAAGGATAAGACTCAAAATTCAATTGATAGTGAAGTGGAAGGCATAAATGAAAAGGGAGAGATAGTTCTATCTGTTGAAGGGAAAAAAAGTTCTCCCATTTCACCAAAAGGCCAAGTCACAGACAGAAAGGATGAATGTGATGAGGATCCCTCAGTGGATCCTAAACCCAATAATGGAAAGGAGTCAGGTGATCCTGTTTCTCTGGATAAAAGTGTGTCCAACAACAAAAAAGGTATAAACTCCTGTAAAGATTCAGTTACTCCACTGAATATTGCAAATCAATGTGGTATGATAGCTTCTCAAGGGTTTGTCACAGGAAATACCACGGAAACAAGTAATCCTGAAATGATAGAGGACAAATCAAGTTTTGAAGTCAACCCTGCTAATGCTTCATCTTTAGAAGGCAAGGTTGAGATGAAGAAGACCAAAGATGCAGTTGCTAATGCATCTACTGCACAGGAACAGAAGCAAAGCCAAACATTGGAAAATGGCAAGATGGAAGGTATCACATCATTTACTAACCCTCAAGGATTAAGTTGTTCACGTGTCATCTTATTGCTGCTAACATTACCTAAGATTCTACATGTTACTATAGATCCATCATCCATCATAATAATTTGTTACCAATTCGTGGTTTTGTCTGAGAAGCATCACTACAAACTTAAATCGAATATTTAAGATTTTACCAGCAATCATATTACTTTATCATGTTCTTTGTTCATTAATATTTTGTCTGATCGGTGTCTGCCTGCCTGACATGAACCCCCTTTGTTAGCACCAGCAACACACAAAACACGTGAGGGTAAATCTGTCTTATCAGAATAGACAACCTTGTATCAATTATCTACCACCTCCCACTAAGATTTACCTGATGATGAATTTATGATGTAGAATCATAATACCACAATGAACTATATAAACTACTACAAAGATGGTGAAAACTCTTGTACTTCAACTCTGGTCCGTTTGCTAACTTCTAACTTCCTCTTACCTATGATACCTGTCCTGCAGAACCTAAGAGTACTGAAGATGTTGCTGCCGATGAAGAGAGCAGCTCTAGAGTAACCGCCAACCTCACGGATTCCGTATCTAGACTGAAACGAGCAGCCGCTACAGCTATTTCTGCAGCTGCTGTGAAGGCAAAACTCCTTGCTGACCATGAGGAAGAACAAATCCGTCAGCTGGCTGCACTGATGATTGACAAACTGGTAATATGGGACCCCACTCAGCGCTTTTCTCTCCAAATGGCCCATTCTGTGTTATGCGCCTCTAATGATTTTTGTTCTGTTCTCATGCAGTATCGGAAGGTAGAGGCGAAGGTATCTTTTCTTACCGAAGTTGAACACCTGGTCCAGAGAACGAGAGAATACACTGAAAAGACTAGAAAGAAGCTTCTGATGGAGCGAAATGCGATAATCGCTGCTCGCATGGGTTCATTGCCATCTAGGCCAAACCAGCCCGGTGCAGTCGGCAACAGATTACCAGCTGGATATGGAGGTCCTATCGTGAGACCACCACCAAACGCAATGCCCCGCCCTAGCAGCTGATCGAGCTGACCGGTGGTCCGGACAACTAGTGCTCTATACCCCCATTCTTTAGAGGGATATATCGAAAGCCATGAGCTGTGTTGTAGTAGTACCATTCTTTTAGAAGCAGAGATACTGTATGACGATCAGTTCTTACTGCATAAGGGCTTCTATAAATTTTTTCGCAATTTTCACTTTGGATGTGTTGCTTTCCGGATCGTGCAGTGCCACCTTTTCGTTTATGTGAATGGTGTGTATGTGGCTCTCTTGTTTTGCCCCTGCACAAGGCTGAGACCATCTCTGGCCGTCTCCAACTACACATTATTTTAAAGATGACAGAATGAAAATCCAAGCCTCATCATTTACTAAAGGGTTAATTGGATGGCTTTTTTTTCATTCTCTCTTATAAATTTGATGGTTTGGAAGAACGCATCATCTCTGTGGGGTCTCCTTCAGAAAGGTCAATTATCATAATACCACATAATCTCTCAGGAGTTCGATTATGCATGAAATAGTATAGATATAGAAACTTTGTATGTTTTTACAAACTATTAATATACAAATACAAATTATATATATAGTAAAAAAGATGTGACACTTTCACATGGATAGCCTGAGTGTAGAGTTGACCTAGAAATCGTACTCGTCTTTTCAATCCTCTAGGGTACATGGGAGTTCGTCATTTGCTTCGGGGTTTCCTAAAATGTTATATGCAAGGGTAAGTATCAATGATACTCAGCAAGCAAACTGAATTCAATTATATATGGACAAATATGCATGATATCTTAAAAAGAAATATGAACTATAAATTTATCCTTAACATGAAGACATATCATATCCTTCTTTTAGAAGATTTTATATAAACATCCAAAAATATGAATCATGAATTTAACTTTAGCCTAATTCTAGCTCTAACATGATCCAATACTATATATATAAATAGATATACATGATATCTTAAAAAGAAATAACATAAGCCTAACCTTAACATGATCCTAAATTCTACTCTTATCCTACAATTACTTATATATGAATATTCAGGTTTTAAGATGGCATTTTAGAAAAATGCTCATGTTATTATACTGGATTCACCCATAGACACAACTCCATTAACCGGGAGTACGACGTATTCAAATACAGTAAATTCTGCAGTGTTTGCCCAGCTTTACCCGAGGATTAACCTTAGTTAGCTAGACTAAGGGTAACATAACATTTATATAGTTTTAACATTTTCTGATGTGTGAACGAGACCGGTGGGCTATCTTAATAGGGGCATCAAATTCTAACCAGTAATTGGTGGATTCATCTCATCCCCTATTTAATAGTTGTTCGTTACACACATGCTCCGCCTTGGTGGAACCTGTGACTATCTTAACAGATGGTACCGATTTGGTTAGTATCGGCGTTGTTACCCGTTGTTTACATAGTTGTCCACCAATGTGTCGGAGACACCCCGGACCTTTCGTTATATTTGCAATATGAGTTGAAACGCTTCAGCTCATATGCAAGTAAAACGAAACATCCGATATCCCGCGAGAGAGATAAGTGAGACATTGCTGGGCCTTTAGCCTGTCAGTCAACTTCAGCCTGAAGTGTGCCCGTCAAACCACTCGAAGGTGGTGACCAGATGTGTTACACACTCAGAAGACTTGACAAAATGACTAAAGATCTACAACGTCTCAATTATTCCGAACTCATACTCATGTGAATCTAACTCCCAGGATGTGCGTTAGATTCACACTTTCATCGCAAGCATGATTATACATAGCAAATACATTTAATTGAACAACACTTAAAGGATTACAACACTTAAATAGTTACATAGGCCGATCGGCCAAATAAACATATCACAGAGCAGCGAACAGCAGTGGCTTACTACCCATTCCACAAGCACACTGACTAGGGGTTTACCCCGTTAAGTTCTTATCCTAGAAGAAAACAGTCGAGTACCCGCATCACTCAAAAGTCTAAGACTAATACCTGCAAGCAAAAGGTTAATTCGATGACAAGAGTCAGTACATTAATCTAGTTAATATACTGGCAAGCACAAATCAATCCTAACATATTACATGCGAGGCATAATATCAAGGAGGGCTATGTAGGTGGTTTCATTTCAGCAAAAAGCAAGTTTTGGTTCGCAATTGTTTTGTAAAAGAGTTGATGCTTCAATTAACAAAGACAAGTTCTTAAGTTTCATCATTAATTTAAGTGTGGTTCCATCATAACGTTACCTTGTCATCCTCCATAACAACAAGCCACATAATACCATCACACTCACACAACTCAACCCATTTACTTCAAAACACATGAACATGTTTTTGAAACAATTGAGTCTATACTTATGGCACGTCACCAAAACGCTCTTGACCGTGAGCACGACTAATTGATTAGTTTTATTAACTCTGCAGAGTTTGTACAGCTTTACCCACATGATATAAACACTCTAGTTTATTTCGAGTTTGCAAGACTCTATCACACTCTTCATGTTGAGTGTGATCTAGAGGTCATAACGTAGTCTTTACACTACTTAATCCCTAGCCTTGCGCCAGCATGATTCATGTTTCCTCCATCCTAGGTTATACTGGAATAAGACCTAGAACCGTTAAGTGACGGGCACACGCCTTAACTTAACACCGTGGTGGCGGACACGACAGGAACCCACCCACGTGGCACGATACCGTTGTATTGGACAGATTTAGTCGTCTAAACTACCACGACGGGGTAAATAGGAAGTTTCTCTGGGTTATACGAACACATACACTTCGGCCTACCATAATGCATGGCTAAGTGCTAAATAGATTACTCAGCTAAAGCTATCCCATACTAGCATATGTGGATGTACAGTAAACTTTAAGTGGGTGACACAAGTTCGGTCCTTACAAACTCGAGCAAACACTCTCCCTATCGGCAATGCAAATACATCAAGTGCACGCAATTTGCCGCCCAAGTCAAAATCGTATTTTTACCCATTTTGTTTCGCCAATACTCATCAAATTAATCCCATTTCAGCAAGGGCATACTTTATCAAAAACACACATTTTAATTCTAGATGGAACAATTATTTGCAAAGTACTAAGCAAGGCTAAGCAAGTGTTGCAAAAAACACTTTTAAACCCATTTTGAGCACAAGAGATGTACTCTAACCATTTCTAGGGGTACAAACAGCAAGGAATTAAATTATCAAAGGAGGTAATGCAGCAAGTAGGTTATATCTACCATACCCAAGTGTTTAAAATACCGATATAACATATATTCATATGCAACTTTACAAACAAATATTTTCATCCCTCAAAACATGGGATTCAAGGTGTTCAAAGAGAGGAGGGGAGGAACTTGCGTTGGTTGAGAAATGTTAGCATCTAATTAACTCCATCACTGTCTACGCAATCATCTAAACAAAATATACGGTATGCAGTAAAAATACCAAAATCAGGCGAAAATCCAAAACGTCTAAAATGCATGATTTTTATATATTGAGTAGGTACTGATCTAAAATAAATTTAGGTGAATGAATTTTTAATTTATCTTATTCCGTTTAGGAATTACGTATTTAGAAGTTTTGTCGGGTCATATCGGCTTAGGGTTAGGTGCTGTTTGGACAGTGCTCCTAAACTTTGATTTTTAATAATTTGAATTTACATAGGTGAATATTTATATTTTTTAAGACTAACACAATTTGTTTCATAATTTTTAGAGCTTCTATAAATTTCTTAGGTATTTTACAAATCTATAACGGGTTCTAGGCCTATAGCGTTCTATTTATATGGCAGTAGGGCTTTAGGTCCAGAACTTGTTTTATTTGCTAAGGATATATAAAAATGAGTAATTTAGTTAACCCATCTAATGTTAGTTCACAATTTTAGAGCTTATGTTATTCTACCATCTATGGTGTAGACTAGAGAGGGTTCTAAGTTAATTTCTTTTAACATATTAACCTGGGGGTGATATATGAGCTAAGTGTACCAAGTTTTTATGGTTAGGGTTGGATCCTATGGTGCCTCTCGTGTAACATGTTTTATTTTGACCTACTTAGGGTTATGATATAAATTAGATGTGCATCCATGCATATAGGCACATGGGGTTTAGCCTAAATATGGATTATCACCTAGGTTATCCTGTTTAAGGTTTTCCTACACATTTTAGTGTGTGAGTTGTCATGTTTTATTTCACCCAATTGAAGTTTAGTACTTGCTGGTTCTAAGGAAATTTGGTTCACTCAAAATGAATTAAAAATGAGCATTCTACGAATTTTACAAGTCGTAGTGTACACCTAAGTTGTTTACTCCCTATGTAATTATTTAGGTGATATTACTATACAGTAGCAGATGTTCTTATTTTACATTGTGAAAGTGTGGGTTTTGGTGAATCTACAGAACTTAAGTTTGTTAAGTTTGTTCAAAAAGGAGTTAGGATGAATTTTTAATAAATCCCTAAAGGTTGTCTGCCCTAAAATGTAGCATTTCCTCTAAACTAGTTTTGTAAGCATTTGACCCAAAGAATGTATACATTTTTATTTTTCCTACTCAGAGAGGGTAAGATGAGGGATCTACATGATTTGGGTTTACTCAAATTGAAGTTGATTTGAATTTTTTTAGAGATTTCATAAGTTTGAACTTGGTGTATGTATGGTCTCCATTATTTGAATTTTTGGAACAAATCTGGAGAAGTAAGGTCCAAGTCTTATGGTTCTAGAATTAACTTCACTGCTTAAGGATTCTACAAAAATTTGTTCCATTCAAAAATGTGTTCAAATGAATTTTATGTGAATTTTATAAGGTATGGTTTGTTCTCTGCGAGGAAATAAATTCTTGCTCGTATTCTTGTCTCTCTTGTGCGTGGGGCCCACGAGTCAGATGCAGTGGGTTTTGAGGGAGAGGTTTTTGGTGCCCGAAGGGTGGGGTCCGACTGTCAGCGTCTGGTTATTTTGCAAGTAGGTCCCTGGAGTCCTTGACAATAGAACCCGAGGTCCTTGGCACGTGTGATTTTCATTCTTTATTAAGAGTCCCTAAGTTCTAGGGTTTTTACAGATGAACCCATGGGCCCGCATGTCATTACATGGTTGTTTACATAATAGACCCCATAAGATTTAAACTACTACTAATTGGTTTTCCTTGGCGCTTAAGTATGCGGGCCCCGCTTGTCATACACAGTGCTTATGGGAGTAAATCTATCAAGCTTTTCGTGCTCTATTTACCTGGGCCCACATGTCGGCGAGACTTCGCTGGTGCGGCAACAGGGAGCGGTGACCTGGCGAGCTCGACGACGGCGCCGGCGGCGAACCAGGGCTCGTGGGGCGACGCGGTCAAAACCGAAAATGTGCACCGACTTCTTACGCATCCTCAGGCGGTGGTGTCATCGCCGGCGTGGCCGGAGTCGATGGTGGCGGCAGTGCAAGTGGCCGCTAGGCTCGGGCTGCGGTGTGTATTTGATTAGGGGCCAGTTCCACCAAAGAAGGCGCATGCGTGCGAATGTTTGGGTGTCTAGGAGACTCACCGAACGGCTTCTGAAGGTTGGCGAAGCTTGGCTAGCGATGGCGCCTCTGGGAACGACATGGGTATGGCGGTGGCATATGGCGTCGGGTCATCGACGATGGACCAGCTCAACCGTTCTCCTGATACGAATAGGCGTGGAGTGGCTTATTGATGCCTCGGGGGTGCTCCTCGCGCAAGGAATTGGACTCGAACTCATCGGGGAAGACGAAACGTCAACGACGGCGGTTCGGCCGGAGCCGAGGAAGATGGGGTCGATCTCCCTCCTCGGAGCGCCATCGGTCGCGATTCTTGAGGGAAAACGGCGAGGGAGTCGCGGTGAGGATGATGACGCAGGCCCTCGGTTGTGCATTGCCCCACATTGGCCGGAACGCCATCGATTCCCGAGCGGTGGCGCCCTGGACGGCAACGGCCGAGCTCCGATGATCTTGCACATCGCGACACATGAAACCAAAGGTACAGACAGATTAGGCATAGGGAGAGGATCACGTTCTCGAGAACAAGTTGTAGTGAAGCTCACCGGAGAAGACTCGACAAGAATCGAACACCTTCGGCCGAGGAGGAAAAGGGGTTGTTTCTAGGCGATTCTGAGATGATCTCGCTGGGTTTCTGCATAGAACACAGATGTGGAAGTGTGGAGAAGCATGGTGGCGAGATGGTTTTTCAAATGGCGGGAGCTTGAGCTGGCGGTGGCATGCTAGGTGGGCGTCGTCGGCGCTGACACATCCTTCCCCCTCTTCTTTTCATGTCCCCTTCCTTGAGCGGTGGAGAACAATTTGCACTGGGTTGGTTTGAGCCTGAGTAGCTGCCATGTGAGGCCAGGGCGAAGAGGGCAAGGCAAAAGAGAGAGGGATGGGTACAAAGGAGAGTAGACTTTGAGTTTGGGTTAAAAATTCGAATTATTTTCCCCTCCTAACCTTTGCACCCCTATAGTTTATCATGTGGTCATGGTAAATTCATGCAAATTTTACTGGGGTAGCTGAGTATGGCACCTGACACCTACATGAATTTTTCCATGATTTTATCTTGCTTGGTTTATTTTAGAAGATTAAGTAAATCCCCTAGGTTTAGGCGTTCACCCTAGGCACATGCACTTATTAAAAATATTTGGGTTCATATTAAATTTCCTATTGGCTGAGGAGGTGAACTCTGAATTTATATTCTTAAGTCCACATGCTAGTATCTAAGATTAGTTGGAGGCTCGCCCTGTAAATTTAAATTGCTCGGGCTATGCTTACATGACCTATCATGATTTGCGTTTCGAAAATCCAAATACGCGCGAATGACCTAAGTCAAAGTAGGCTCTATGTTAGTATGCACACTCCCACCTGAGCTTGCATTGTTGTCCTAGGCTAAAAATAAAAAGGTCTTTAATTCGTTCTAAAATCTAGTCTACCATGCAAGGCCTAGGTTGTTCTCACCTGTTTGGGAAAATGAAATTTTAGCTCTTCAAATTATAATTCATACAATTAGGTTGAGGTTCCTTAACCTAAGTTAGAAAACAAAAATTTTTGGTCTATAAAATTGAGAAACCTTACTTCATTTTATTTGGACAAAATTTGTTGACCCTAGAATTTGAGTATGTGACACAACGAGACTTCACCAACACTACAAATCTCCAATGCTGTTATGCGCATTAATAAATCTCCTGAGTTCCCAGGAAGATCAGAGAGAAATATATAAATGCTATGCCGGTATAACCGGTCCATCGGATGGGCGAAACTATGTCCTTATTCTAACACAAGGATTTTTATATTTTCTGGCATATAACCAAAATCATTTAGGTCATATGAATTGATTGGAATTTCATTTACCTATCACATGAAATAATGAATCATTCTCCATTTTATTGTATGAAGTAACAATATAATTCCATATGACCATTACATGTATATAATAATGCTCATTTTATTATTCTCATGATTTTATGCTTAATGCATGCTATCATAATATTATCTAAGAAGAAGGAGAATATATATAATCATGTGAAATAAATAATAAGCTTCTTCTTTTCTATAAAATGATAGGATATTTCTAATGCATGAAATAATAACTTAAATGGGCTAGAAAAGTCCTTATATTCTCATAAAATATTAACATACATAGTCTAGTGAATATTTAAAACTACATGAAATGATAGTTTATAACTATCTAATTTAACTAACCCATCCCACAAAATATTTCTAACTAAAAATGCTATTTTTAACATGGTAATTATTATTTTTAAATTTTACAAATGATCAAGGATAATTTGACTTGCCTCGGGACCAATGATCTCAAATCCTTCTTCTCTTTGAATAATAGCGAGGGCGTTTACGTTGACGGTATGGTCGGGCATGATTTTCTTTACGAATTTGACGTCGCGATCTATCGGCAAATGTTAAAATAAATCAAACGAACGGCTCCAAACAAACACTAAATAAATACAAAAATTCAAAAGAAAGTTTAAAAGGGTAATTTTTGAGGTTTTAGAGGAAAAATTATTTGTTATATTTTAAAACTTAAAATTTAGGTTTTGAATAAAATAAAGTAAAACAAAAAGAGTATTTAAATTATTTTAAAGAAGGAAGAAAAATAGATAATTCTTAGTTTTTATAAAGAGATTATTTGCTAGTTTTTATAGTTTAAAATTTGAATAAAAATAAAAGGAATTAGAAGCAAAACTTCAAGTATCTTAAAAAGGATAATAAATATATTTAGAAAAAATAGAAGGGTTTTAAAATTATAAAATTTGAAAGGAGTTGAACTATTTTTCTAAAGTTCCTTCTATCTCTTCTCTCTTTTTTTCTATCTCTATCCTTTTAAAAAAGGAGGAAATAGTTGCCTAGGGCCGGCTTCGAACCTAAGATATCTCCCTCTCACTTCAAGTCTCTAACCACTGGGCCAGCTCTTCTTTTCGGTTTTTTAATCTCTCTATTCATTTTTCTTCTCTCTCCTTCCTCTCTCTCCCTCACTGTTCTTCTCCTTCCTCTGCTCCTTCTCTTCCGACACGGCGCCGATGAAAACAACAGTGCGCACGGCCAGGGGAGACTAGACTTGAGAATTTAACACACTTTCATCCATCTAACACTCACAAGGATTCCATTTTTCTGCTTGGTTAAGCCGGTGAGGTTTGGAGAAAGGCTAGCGGTGGTGAGGTGGCTACGGCGGCGAAGGTTTATGTCACCGGTGTGCTTCGGTGGAGTTCCGACCGAAGAAAGGCACTTAAAAGAATATACTGGTCCTAGAGAAGCTAATTATAGTGATGGTTTGGTCGGGAAAGCACTGAGGGAGGCTAGCGACGTGCGCACGGCGGCGGGCGAGACAGGGGAAGTGCGGCGGCTCGCCGGCGACGGTTATCCGGTGACTAATTGGCTCGGGGATGTTAGGTTAAATGTAATTATTAACAAGGGGAATGTGATGGTACCTTTGATTTGGAATGAAATCGATCGTAGATGACGGATTTTGGAAGATTGTCCTGTGCGGCTGGTTAGGGTTCTTCGAGGTTCTTCCTCGGATTTCCTTAAAATTCAAGCAACCCGTTGTGTAACAATTGGGGAAAACTTGGGGGAATTATTAAGGAAGAAATGAGGAGAAATTTTTGTATATAAGTCTTGGTCTGGCATGGTCTATATATAGTGATTTCAAGTCGGTTTGAGCTTCGGGATAACTCCGGCAATGGCGGTTTGGCTGTAAGTCGGTTGAAAACGGATTTGAACGGCAACGTTGTCGAAACTCGGTTTCGGCAATAGAAATTTGGGGGTGCAGTCAAGATCGCCAAGCACAATGGGTTAGATTGGAGAAGGGGATTTAGACAGGTTCAGGCCCTCTCGTGAGGTAATACCCTACTCCTGTTTCGGAGATTCGATCTGTCGAGTGTCTTTATTGATCTCGTGATCTAAGGCTGAAAGCTAAAAGCTGATCTAACTTCTGATATACCTCAAGGGACGCCCCTTACCCCCCTTATATAGTCTTGGGAGGCGGGCTTACAGATCAGAAACCCTACCTTACTCTAAGTCGGTTTCCTCAATCTTACCAAACTGTGACTATGGGCCGTTGCCTTATCTCTATCGGCAACGTAACACCCAAGTCATGTTTGGTTTACAGATATGGCAGGTGCAATCTATCCCTACCTTCAGTCGGATAAGCTTGCCATGTAGATACCCGGTTGCCATAATCTCCACAGTAGTCCCCGAGTCCTTTTCAGTCGACGAGACAACTCAGCTTCAAACTAAAACAGTACGCAGCCAAAAACCTCTTTGGCCGAGTGCTTCTGGCGCCGAGTAATTCCATCATCTCTGCCTGAATCTTCCCGAGTGGCTCCAAAGACTGTGAAGGGCTGGAAAATATCTAAAAAATTCTCAAAAATAATTATTTAGGTGCATCTCCTGATGCACCTAATTAGGTGTAGCCCCCGACTATATGGTTAGTCAAAATCAAACTAATCATATAGTCAAGAACTATAAAAAATTATTCTCATATAAATACTTAGCTCATACTAAAGCAATCATAAAAATCTCATTACCCGGCAAGTTCATACTCATCCGAGTGAATTTGCCCGAGTCACCTCAGAACAAATAATTCAATCAACCCTCATGGGTGGAAAGCACTCGGCAAGCGTATACTTATCCGAGTGGATCTGCCTGAGTCATTTCGGAACAAATATTTTAATCGTCCCTCATGGGCAAACAAGTTTTTCAATCATATGAAAAACATGACCAAGTTATTAAATAGCTCTTGCCATAATACTGGTCTCAATCTATAAAGATCTTCACCAAGGTGGAAAAAATAGCATTGATATAATCACTTAATCAAATGCTAAAAAACCAAACAGCCCTTGTCATCAAGGCAGCTATAAAAAGCTTAGCTATTGGCCACCTCTCAAATTGCATCGTGCCAGCTTCTCATGAAGTCAGGCAAACCGCGGTATGAAAGGATTTCCAAAGGTATAGGGCATTCGGACACGTGCATATTGCCAAGGCAAATCTGCTTAAGCTCATCCGCTTAAGTCCCTAAGGACACGCGTCGGGCCACACCTTAGCTGGGCCGCAGGTCTCTCATGGGCTCGGCCCAATCATGAGAAAACCTAGCGCAACCCTCAAATCTTTCCATAAAGCCTCGAGGTCATCCCCGCCTCTTCGTCTTCCCGAAAAATTCCTCTTTTCACAGCATTGTTCACCAGCTCCCTACGAAAAACCCTAAACTCGCGCGTGCCCGAATCCATCAACCCAGGAGCTCGCTCTTTGCCACAAACTAGCCTCCGCATCCAGCTCTCAAGATCCCTTGCTCAAATCCCCATCCTTTCCGACCAGATCCACTTCCCACCCAAACCACACTCATGGCGGATGAAAAGAAAATCCCCTTTGACCAATGGGCCACATCGGATGTGAGGGAATCCACCCTCAAGGAGATGGTGAAGCACGACGTGCTTCCCCCCAAGGAGATCGTGGGTTGGCGCCCGGCGGCAGGTGAAGACTTCCCCACCCCAAACACCGGTGAGCTTGTTGTGTTCACTTCCTTCTTTTATTGTGGGTTCAACCTCCCTACTTCCGAGTTCTTTGGGGGCTTTTGGATTATTATGGGCTTCAACTCTACCATCTGAACCCCAATTCCATGCTTCACATTGCTCTTTTCATCCACGTATGTGAAGCTTTCCTTGGCATCCTCCCCCACTTCCAACTCTTTCGTCGCATGTTCTATCTCAAGCCGCATCCCAACAAGGACCAGCCCTGCGTTGTTGGCGGGGCAGGCTTCCAACTCCGCGGATCCCTTCGCAAAGAGTATTTCTCTCTCCCCTTGAAATCTTCCAACAAGGGATGGCACGCGGGCTGGTTCTATATCAGTAATCTCGAACCCAGCCTGCCAGCCTTTGTTGGCCTTCCCCCTGTACCCAAGCATACTTGGAGCACTGTTCCAGTGGCTTACGATTGGGATGAGGCCAACAAACTGCTAGCGAAGATCCTGGCGATGAAGCAAAAAGGTCTTCGTGGCGAGCAGATCACTCGACACTTCATCAGGTGCCGAGTGGCTCCAATCAAAGAGCGGTCAAAGCCAGCCTTCGAGTACGAAGGCGGGAAGGACCCCAATCGGGAAGATCAAGATCCCCTCGGTTACGAGATCCTGAAGATCCGGATGTACAAGATCTTCTCGACTGGAATCGCAGTCGAGCGCGCCCTCATATTGTCGGTTCTTCCCTTCAGCATCTATCGGCCTCCTCCTCCGGTAAGCCGACTGACTTCTTTGTATTGTCTTACAACCTTGATGTCATACCTCTTAGTATTGCGGGAATTTCTCTTGCAGGAAAATGCTTCCATTGTTTCAAAACCGTACAAGGTGCCTCATGATAACGTGCCGCTTCGCCCTGCCAAGAAGCCGACTGGTGGGGTGAAGATCCAAAGTGACCCAGTCGGAAAACGAGCGGCGCCGAGTGAGGACACCAACAAGCGGGCGAGCAAGAGGAGGCTCGTAATCGACGACTCGGACGATGACGTCCCGGCTCCTCCAGTCGAGACTCCTCCTCCAAGGCCATCGCCGAAGGCGGCGCCGAAGATCCGCCGGTCGTCAAGGTACGCCTCATGACTGAAGCCTGAACTTCATTGTTGGAAATTTCTTTGTCTTCATTCCGACTAAGTGCGTCGTTGGTTTGGCAGGAGGCCCCAGGATATAGATCCTGCCGGGAGGAACGAAGGGCCAACTCCAGCTGCTGCTCCCGAGGCATCCAAGCCTGCGGAGCCAAGACCCCGGAGCCCTCCCCCGAGCGAGAGCGCTCCGGGCAGAAAGCCCTCGCCTCCAAAGAAGGATGTCCCGAGGAAGGAGCCCCATGCGCGCATGGACCGCCTCGGTTGGGAACCGGTCAGGCTGCGGAGAAGCCCAGTGCGGCTCGGGAGCCCCGCGAAGACTAGTCGGGAAAAAGCCAAAGGGAAGAAGACCAGGCCGCTCCGGTCCGAGCTCACCGCCAAGCCGATAAGTCTCGAGTCGAAATTTTGTCTTTAATCTTTAGTTCGCATCTCTCGTGTCTTCATCTGCCCCTTCCTGATCTGCTAGCCACAGTAGAGGAAATCCCCAGGTTACAGTCTTCTGAAACCTGGGTTCCTCCGATTAAGATCGAATGGCGAGACTCGGAAGGCCAAAGACAGGGCATCATCTTGGACAAGCAAGCGGAAAGTGAAGAAAGGGATGCCCTTGTCAACAGCCTAAATGAGGCGACTCGACTACTCAACGTAAGCCTAGATCTTTTCTCTGTCTTGTATCATCATTTCTTTCCAGTCGGTCAACCTCGGATCTTGCGTGCAGAAGGAGTATTGTCGATCTATGGCTAAATCCGAGGTTTTGGAGAAGTTGGTTCCTCATCTGAACTCCCTGGAGGACGTCCAGCGGAATTTAAAGACCACCCGGGAGGAGGCCGCGTCGAGGGAGGCGGCTCTGAGGAAGGAGATAGCCGAACTCCGGGAGGAGAACCTCGACCTCCGTGGTTCGTCGGGAGTAAGTCCAATCTTCCCGGTTTCTTTATGGGTTACGTGCTGATCTCGGTCGCTAATAGCCTTCTGTGTTTGTAGAAAATTCGTCGGAGGTCCACTCGCTCCAGGTCCAACTGGAGGCAGTCAGCCTCGGTAAGACCGAGTTGGAGGCCGAGTTCGGAGGTAAGCTTCTTTAAAGTAACATTCTTTGTGCTGCTTTATTTCCGAGTACTTTGCGTGATCAGATTCTTTTGGCAGCTTACAAAATCAAGACCCGAGCTCAATACGACGTGCTTCTTGAGAGGGTCAAACGAGCCGGAAAGGTCTGGGAAGAAGTTGCCAACGCAGCAACACCAATCCTGCTATCCTTGTATCATCAGGGAGTCGGGGCTAGCTCGCTGGAGCCATTGGAAATCTTCGACAAGCTGCAGAGGGCCCCCGACCAATATTTAGCGAATATCATCGAGGCTGCCACCATGGGGGCTGGTCTGGCTCTTGCGCAGACTAGATCTCTCTACCCCCGAGTGGATGTCAACTCGGTCGGGAAGGGCTTCGCCGACGGGACCTCGGATGAGCAGGCCCTGGACATGCTTAGTGAAGCGCAGGAGTCGGCGAAGAAGATTGCTATCGATGTAGTGAACAACTTCCGGCTTTAATCTATCTCATGAACATTGTCTTGTAAACATTGTATGATTATGGCACTCTGATGTAGGCTTGTGAATACTCAGTCTATTTATGTTAATGCCCTGATACGAGTTTTTATGTGAAATTTCTTAAGTAATTTTCGTTCGACTGTCACCGAACCTAGGCTCGATTAGGCCATCAGAAAACTCTCAGTCCTTAAACACTGAACTCGAATCGAGAAACATTAAACAATGATAAACCAAATCATGCACAAAAGTTGATGAGGAAAACTATGCTTTATTGACATATGTACAACCCCCGACTGCTAACTCAAGAAGTCATCTTACTTGAGGTTGACAGTCAAGAAAAACATGAAACTTAAGTCAATTTAAGCATAAAATCGTCGAAGATGCTCGATATTCCAGGAGTTCTCCACCATAGATCCGTCTTCACGCTTTAGTCGGTATGCACCGGGCCGAGTCACCTCAGCGATTATGTATGGTCCTTCCCATAGGGGGGATAACTTGTGACGGTCTTTGGTGGTTTGAATCTTGCGCAGAACCAAGTCGCCAACGATGAAAGCTCGTGCTCGAACGTTGTGACTGTGGTATCGTCTGAGCCCTTGAAGATATTTCGCCGACTGGATGAGGGCTGCCTCTCGGGCCTCTTCTAGTCGGGTGAGGTCGTCCACTCGGTCGGGGCCATAGCGTTCATCGTTGAAGCTGCGGACTTGGAGGGATTCATACTCCATCTCGTTTGGCAACATGGCTTCCGCGCCGTAGACCAAAAAGAAAGGAGTTTGGCTGGTAGCCCGACTGGGTGTGGTCCGCAGAGACCATAGAACCGAGGGAAGCTCTTGAACCCACTTGCCTGCGTAAGGGCTTAGACGATCGAACACGCGGGCCTTGATGCCTTGAAGGACCATGTCGTTGGCCCGTTCGACTTGTCCGTTGCTTTTGAGATGTGCGACTGATGCATAACAGATCTTGATTCCGAAATCTTCACAGAATTCCTTGAAGATGCCTCCCGTGAATTGAGTCCCGTTGTCGGTTATGATCCTGTTTGGGACGTCGAAGTGGTGCACGATGTTGAGGAAGAAATCCCGTGCCTTGTCAGCTGTAATTGTGGCAACCGGCTTGGCTTTAATCCACTTGGAGAACTTGTCGATGGCGACGAATAGGTGTGTAAATCCTCCTGGAGCTTTCTTGAAAGGGCCAACCATGTCTAAGCCCCATACCGCGAACGGCCAGGATAGTGGGATTGTTTGTAGCTCCTGGGCTGGGACGTGGCTCTGTCGGGCGAAAAATTGACAGCCTTCACAGGTTCGTACGACTTTGTCCGCGTCGGAGACCGCGGTAAGCCAGAAAAAACACTGTCTGTAGGCTTTGTCTACCAAGGTGCATGCTGCCGCGTGGCTTCCGCATATGCCCGAGTGGATGTCTTGGAGCAGCTCTCTCCCTTCCTCGGGTGTAATGCATCTCATTAGGATTCCGGAGGGGCTTCTCTTGTATAAATCGGAATCGACCATGACATAAGCTTGGCAACGACGTCGGACACGTTCTGCCTCATCCCGGTCTTCCGGCAGCTCTTGCTGTGTTAAAAATTTGATGAGGGGTGTCCTCCAGTCGGCGTCGGTTATGGCGATTTCGTTTACAGCTTGTTCGTTGGAAGTTGTCTTTGCCGTGATGGTTGGCTCATAGAGGTGTTCGACAAAAACGTCCGTTGGGGCGGCTTCACGCTTGGACCCGAACTGCGCCAGCTCGTCAGCTGCTTCGTTGTTGTGTCTCAAGACATGTGACAGTTCGAGTCCGTCAAACTTGTCTTCAAGTTTGCGGACTTCTTGTCGGTAGGCCTCCATGGTGTCGTTTAGACAGGATTAGTCCTTCATTACTTGGTTGACGACCAGCTGGGAGTCGCCTTTCACGATGAGCCGACGTATCCCGAGTGAAACTGCGAGCCGCAGTCCATGTAGCAGGGCTTCGTACTCGGCGACGTTGTGTGAGGCGGAGAAGTGGAGGTGAAGGACGTATCTTAGTCTTTCCCTAGTCGGGGAGATTAGCACAACTCCTGCTCCCAAGCCGGTGATCCTCTTGGATCCGTCGAAGTGTATGGTCCAGTGTTGGAGGTCTTCCCGAGGTACGTTTTCTTGTTGCTCAGTCCACTCGGCCAGAAATCTGCCAGGGCTTATGACTTTATGGACGTCCTTGCCTTAATAGTCAAGTCCGGTGGCATCGGCTCGAGCCCACTTAACAATGCGCCCAGTTGCCTCCTGGTTGTGAATGACGTTGCCGAGTGGAAAGGAGGTGACGACGGTGACCGAGTGACCCTGAAAATAGTGCGCCAATTTTCTCGCGGTTATCAGGACACCATAAAGCAATTTTTGTACCTGAGGGTAGCGAATTTTGGCTCCTGCCAATACTTCGCTAACAAAGTAGATTGGCCTCTGGATCTTCTGGGCCTGTCCTTCTTCTTCGCGCTCGACCACGAGTACCGTACTAACCACTTGGTGAGTGGTGAAACGTATGCAGCAGGGGCCTGGGGCCGAGGCGAGGCCGGGACGGGCGGCGTTGTAAGGAATTCCTTAAAATCTTCGAAAGCCTTGTGGGCTTCCGCGGTCCACCGGAAAACGTCCGTTTTCTTTAGTAATCGAAGAAGGGCCTGCCTCGTTCACCGAGTCGAGAGATCAAGCGGCTTAGCGCCGCCATGCCGGTGAGCTTCGGACGTCCTTCGGTTACTCGGGGCTTCATGCTCAAGATAGCGTTGATCTTCTCGGATTGGCTTCAATGTCGCGATGTGACACCATGAAGCCGAGCGGTTGCCGATGGGACGCCGAAAGTGCACTTCTCGTGTTCAACTTCATTCGAAGGCCCGGATGTTTGCGAAGGTTTCTTCTAAGTCGCCGATCAGTCTTCTTTACGCTTGGTCTTGATAACGACATCGTCGACATAAGCTTCTACGTTCTTGCCGATCTGCGTCTGGAAACATCTCTGGATCATGCGTTGGTATGTGGCGCCGGCGTTCTTCAGGCCGAAAGGCATGGTGATGTAGCAGTAGGCTCCAAACGGCGTGATAAACGATGTCTTCAGGCAGTCGAATTCTTTCAAACTGATCTGGTGGTAGCCCGAGTAACAATCCAGAAAGCTCAGGAGTTGGCAGCCGGCTGTTGAATCTATGACTTGGTCGATGCGAGGCAGCCCGAATGGATCTTTGGGACAAGCTTTGTTGAGGTCGGTGTAGTCAACGCACATGTGCCATTGCCCCGTCTTCTTGCGGACCAAAACTGGGTTGGCTAACCAGTCGGGATGTAGGACTTCTTTGATAAAGCCAGCGGCCAGGAGCTTTGTGAGCTCTTCCTTGATGGCATTTTTTCGATCCTGCGCGAATCTGCGTAATCGTTGTTTTATCGGTTTGACGTCATCTTTGACGTGCAAAGAGTGCTCGATCACCTCCCTAGGAATTCCAGGCATATCAGATGGTTTCCAGGCAAAAACATCTTTATTATTTTGGAGGAAGGTGACGAGCGTGCTTTCCTATTTGGGATCTAGTTCAGCGCTGATTACAACAATTTTTGAAGGATCCGATGGATCAAGGGAGATCTTCTTGGTCTTGGCGTCGCCGGATCCTGATTTGGCTATCTTCTTCGCGGGGATTTCACCCTCTGCCGAAGTCGATGCAGCCAATCGGATTTCTTGCTGGCCACGCAATCTCTCGCGAGATTGGGCTATGTCGAGCTCTCCTTGTCGCAGGTGAAGGCTTGCTTCACATCGCTGCGAAGAGTGATGACGTCGTTGGGACCCGGCATCTTCATGCAGAGGTAGGTGTAATGTGGGATCGCCATGAATTTGGCAAGCGCAGGCCTTCCGATGATGGCGTGGTAGGCCGTTTCGAAGTTGGCCACCTCGAACGTGACGTTCTCCGTTCGGAAGTTCTCTCGAGCCCCGAAGGTGACCGGGAGGGCGATGTGCCCGAGTGGTGTAGATGATAGCCCCGGGATGACTCCATGGAAGGGGGCTGAGCTTGCCTTCAATCCGACCCTCGGAATCTGCATCTCAACCATGGTCTTGGCGAACAGAATATTGAGGACGCTGCCCCCATCGATGAGGACGCGCTTAAGCCTGATGTTTCGGACCATGGGGTCCAGGACGAGTGGATAGCGCCCCGGGTGAACCACTCGGTCGGGGTGATCTGAGCGGTCAAAAGTGATGGCCACTTCCGACCATCGCAGGTACTGAGGGACTTCAGGTTGAGCCGCGTTGACCTCTCGGTCGGTTAGCTTCTATTTCCTCTTGGATTCATAGGCTAGCAGCCCCCCGAAGATGTGATTGAGCTCTCCCACAGGGTCTTGGAAAGGTTCGGCATTCTCAGCCACGTTGTTTTTCTTGGCGCCTGATGGACCAGCCTCATCAGTCGGCTTCTTGTTGAGTTGTGCCACGTACTGTTCGGCGAACTGTTTGTAAATGAAGCAGTCCTTAGCCGCGTGCTTGTGATTGGGATGATGAGTGCATTGAGCGTCCTTTTTAGGATTTCGGCTTCCTCCCGCCTGCTTATCTTCCCTCCTGTCGGGCCGGTCTTGGTGCGCTGCCTTGATGGCATCATTGGATTTGGCGTAGGAGTTTGCCGTTTCGAACATCGCTTCCACGGTCTTCGGTGGCTTGCGCCCGAACTTCCCGTTAACGCTCATCACGGACTCCCTTCTGGAAGGCGGCGATGATGATGTCATCGGTGATGTTGGGGATCTTGTTGCGCTTCTCGGAGAAGCGCCGGATGTAATCTTTCAGAGGCTCGTCCGGCTTCTGGATGACGTTGTATAAATCGAAGTGGGTGCCGGGCCTCTCGAAGGTGCCCTGAAAGTTGGCGATGAAGTGGTCCCTCAGGTCGCTCCACGAGCCATTGAGCCTCTTGGCAGGCTCGTGAGCCAGTTCCTGGCTGAGTTGGCGAGGGCCACGGGCAGGTAATTGGCCATAGCTTTATTGTCGTCGCCTGCTGCGCGGATGGCGAGAGTGTACATGGTAAGCCACGACTCGGGGTCGGTCTTGCCGTCGTACTTCTCTATTCCCGTGGGCTTGAATCCATTCGGCCAGTGCACTCGGCGAAGCTCCCGAGTGAAAGCTGACACTCCGTCGTCGTTGCTATCGGGTGATCTCCTCCGATCTTCCCGAGTGCGTTGGTCTCGCTCCTGGTAGCGGCGATCGAGGACTTCCCGCAGATCACTCGGCGGGGTCCTCGGTTGGCTGGTTGGATAGCTGGAGCTATTGTTACGGCGGATGCAGTGGTGGACGGGTGGACGTCCATGTCATTTGTCGCGGGAGTCGGCCGTTTGCTCCTGATGCTTTTGCGTGGAGTCGTGGCGTGGGCCTCTTGGCCTAGTCGTTGATCGGTCTGGCTCGGGCCTCTTGTAGTCTCCTGACCTTAGAGGCGGGAGTCGGCTTTTGTCGGGCGTTTCGGCCACGGATTCAGTCGGCCTTCGTGCCGAGGTGGAGGGATGACCGTTGGCTGTGGCTGCGACGATGGTCTTGATTTTGTCGAGTATTGGAGTCATGTCGGGGGGTGCCGTCTCTATGACGGTGTCCAAGAGTGTGAGTGCGGCAACAGCGTTCTGCTCTGGCGTCTGGAAGATATTGGTGTTGCGGACCCGCGTTTGAAGGATAGCCTCCTGAACGGACCGTCCGGTTGCCCGTAGATCTTGCTTTCTCTTGTCAGCCTCTTCCCTGCGTTTCTTCTCCTCTTCAGCCAGCTTGCGCTTTTGCTCGATCTTGGCTCGCTCTTCCTCTGCAAGCCTGCGGGCCATGGCCGAGTCGGACTCAGCCGGCTCAACCATGAGGACATCGAAGCACTTCGGCTCGTAGTCCTTGTGGCAGTCGGAGTCGTCGGCTTCGTCTGAGGGGATGCCATAGAGATCGTCAAAGCCGGCGGAGCTGAGGTATTCGTTGAGCTCCGAAGATGAGCATGAGCCGAACGGCTGAAGGATGACGACGACCTCCCTCGACCCTGGGTAGCTCTGGTCTGGATCGTTCCAGTCCGAGTCAGAGCTTGGGGACGCAGGCTCCTCCGAGTGGGTCGACCTCGACTCGGGGGAGAGGAGTTTGCTGTAGATCTCAGCGGCGTTTGGTAATCCAAACGACGCCGAGAGGTCTTCTTCAGAGTGGATCGTCTCTGTTGGGGAGACGAGGAGATCGGTGTAGATTCCGGCGGCGTTCGGTAGTCTGAACGGTGCCGAGTGAAGTCCTTCGTCGGAGAGGGTGGACCGCATCTTGGACTTCAAGATGCCGTCGAAGATCTTGGCGTTGTTCGGGAGCCCGAACGTCGCCGAGTGGGTCTGTCCACCCGACTGGTCCGAATCCGAGTCGAAGAGGGAGAACTTGTTGAAGTCGTTGGCGGCGAAGTCACCGAAGCTTGAAGAGGATCCCATCACGCTTGTCGGCGAGATTGTTGAAGAAGTCTTGACGCGCGGGCCCCTACCTGGCGCGCCAACTGTCGAAACTCGGTTTCGGTAATAGAAATTTAGGGGTGCAGTCAAGATCGCCAAGCACAATGGGTTAGATTGGAGAAGGGGATTTAGACAGGTTCAGGCCCTCTCGTGAGGTAATACCCTACTCCTGTTTCGGAGATTTGATCCGCCGAGTGTCTTTATTGATCTCGTGATCTAAGGCTGAAAGCTAAAAGCTGATCTAACTTCTGATATCCCTCAAGGGACGCCCCTTACACCCCTTATATAGTCTTGGGAGGCGGGCTTATAGATCAGAAACCCTACCTTACTCTAAGTCGGTTTCCTCAATCTTACCAAACCGTGACTATGGGCCGTTGCCTTATCTCTATCGACAACGTAACACCCAAGTCATGTTTGGTTTACAGATATGGCAGGTACAATCTATCCCTACCTCCAGTCGGATAAGCTTGCCATGTAGATACCCTTGCCATAATCTCCACAAACGTGGTCGCTCCAATCGTGTTTTGCCATTTGTAATAGAGTATAGGGATGCTCCAAGGTCGGCTGGGTGCTCCAGTGGGTAAGGTTGATGCCCACAGTGCGGCGATTCAAACTGTGGCGACGGCACAAGTTGGTTTGGCGATGGCGGTTGTGTGTGATGACAGCGACGAACTAATCCCTTATTTCCTTGTGTGCGAGTAGATGGGGATAACCGACGTGGCTGGGTTCTCTCCGGTGGGCGGGGCGGCGCCCACGACGCGGCACCTCAATCTAATGGCGCCGCTGTCGGGCTGAAGCAAGGGCGACCGTTGTTCATCTTGGCCACAAGAGGAAGGAGGAGGAAAGAAATGAAAATGGGAAAAAGGAAAAGAAAAAGAAAAAGAAAAGAGGAAAATTTATAAAGGAAGAGGTAAAAGAAAAGGAAAATTTTAGCAAAAATTGAGAAAGAATTTAATCTAGGGTTTAAACTTAATTTTAAATTCAATTTTTGGGAACCTTTCTTGGATTAAAATATTAACATGGGGTTTTTCAAAAATAGAGAATAAAGATTTAATTGATGTTTGATTTTTAAATTAGAATTAAGGAAAATTTGGAAATAATTTTATTTAGAGTTTAAAATTAATTTAAATTAAATTTTTGGAAATTTTTCTTGAGTTAAAGATTAAATTGAGATTTTTCAAAAATAAGGGCCAAACTTAATAAATTTAGGATTTTTAAATTAAAATAAGGGGAATAGATAAAGGATACAAATAAATTTTAGGAGATTTAAAATGTTTTAAAAAGAATACAAAATAAACTTGTTCGCAAAAAAATTCTTTGTCATTTTGAGTGTTTTTAAAAGAGTGAATTTTTGAATATCACAGATCTACCCTCCTTAAAAGAATCTCGTCCCTGAGATTTGACCGAGTCTCAAATAATTGGGGAAACTTCTTCGGTTGGTTGTTTTAAACACTCCTTAAGTTGCGAGATATAAAATACTTGGCGTACTTCACTTAACTCCGGTAGTAGATATGGTTGATAGGAAACTCTTCTTCTTTTCTTAAGAACCTGGTATGGTTCGACATACCTTGGAGATACTTTTCCTTTTATCTGAAACTTATGTACACTTTTAAATGATGTCACCTTTAAACAAATAAAATTTCCAATTTTAAAACACAAGTCTCTTTGCCTTACTCGAGCAGCTCTCAGTCTCTCTTATATAATCCTCATCTTTTTACAAAATTATTTCTTTTAACTTTTTCATATATGAAACACCGATATGTTCCTGAAATCCAAGCACTCTATTAGCATCCTCTGAAAGCCTGATATTTTGCCTTTCTGTATTTTTTATTTAATCTTCTGGATTTGTGGGTCATTTTATTGTCCTTTCTTTATCTTATCCTTCAAAATAGGTCTCACTTCCATCCAAGCCATACTTAATTTACCCTAAATAAGCCATACTTAATCCTTTAAGGATAGGATTACCCATAGGTTAGGTCAATCCAAAGTCAGGTTTATCTGTAAAGATAAAACAATGAGTCATGTATTGTATTTTCTTCGTGACTCCTAGTTGAAGCGTGAGATTCTTGAGTTCCATAACAATTAGTGTAATCTCTCGTTATAAAACAATTAAAAAGAAAAATCTTAAACATGACTTTGTCTATCATTATTTTCTATTTCCTTACTTCTTATTTTCATGCTAAATTCTTATCGTATCTATTCAATTCTTATCTTTGAACACTATAATCAACGATTTTATAAATAAGTTGTTACGATTTAGACCAGTGCGATTACAATTTGCATATAATTTGAAACATGTTAGTACTAGGCTATATTTTTTATCCATATTGGAAAAAATGCCGTCAAATTTATAATGGCACGGATGATCTTTTGGGTGTGCATTGCAGTGCAGTTCTAAAAATAACGGACATAGGTCTGTTTGGGACGCTCCGCTCTCTGTTTTTTACTCGCTTCATGTTTTTTAGCCAAACGGATTCAGCTCCACATACACAGCTCCAGAAAAAAAGGGGAAGTTGTGAGAGCACCTCAAGAGATACTCCACAAACTTTAGTTTTTTTGTGAAGCTGCTCCACGGTAGAGTTTGTGAAGTAAAGTTTGTGGAACAGTCCCAAACAAAACCATAAAACATCAAACAAAAAGCTCATCAAAACTGGAGTACTGCTTTCAGCCGAACTGCCTGAACATATTCATAACTTCTCAACTACTTTTTGATGAGCTGCGTGTACGGCTAATTGGTGATTCATGACCATCCCCATGCATTCTGGAGTACTCCACACTCTGTACTCCGCATTCACTCGCCCCCTTTTACCGCACGGAGCTCTCAACGGTCAAAAACTGCCACGTAGACATGCGGCCATCGAAGCGGACAAAAGCGCAAACAATTTGAACACGACGATGGGTAGCCGGCCACACAGGCATGCATGCGCCCTTGTGCTTGGCAAATGGCAACCGGTCCAGCCAATTACGTGCTCCCTGCCACACGGTCGCATCACAAGGCCCGCACCACCCACTTCTCCCCGACTACGTAGACCCGTTCCACCATGAACCGAGATTCACACATGCGCTTCGTCCCCACCGGACCATACGGAGAGACCACTGGACCAGGTCTACGCCACGCTTCGTTCTGCTCTGCAGGGATCGAGGCAGGCAGGCAGGCGGCCGCTCGTGCTTCCCATCTGCGAGCCACCGTTCCAGCGCACGCGCTAACTTCATATTACTCTCACAGACATGTGGGGTCAGATATCTCGGGCCCACAGCGTCAGTGAATAAAGGGTCAAGGTGAGATGTGTCCGTATCGTGGCATGCGTGGGGCACTGCACGAGCAGTAACGCAGTTTGAACGGCCCCGGGAGGAGGAAAGTACAGAAATGCCCCGTCGATCCCCACTGACTACACGGACCCACACGTGGGTGTGGAAAACCCTCCGTGGCAATTTTCTCGTAGATAAGTGGAAAAACAAGGGTATTTACGGTTGCCTCTCTCCTCTCACTTTCCCGCCTGAATCCCCCTTCCTCCGTCCTCCTCTTGGGAGTGGGAAACCCTCGCCGCCTCAAACCCCTCCTCACTGTCTTCCCAGGAGGCCAGGACGAGCGCCACGGCCGCCAACCCGCCACCAAGCGACATCCCCTTCGGCCGCACGGCGCCCGCCACCAGCCGCCCAACGCGCGCCGCCAGCCGTTTGGCGGCGACGAGCGGGTACCCCCGGCCCCGCGGGCGGAGGAGTTGAAGAGACCGAGGAGGCCGCCGGCGGAGCTGTTGGGGAGCACGGAGGGGAAGAAGAGGGGTCGGATATAAAGGTAATTTTCCTAGCATTTTATTGCTGGTTGATTCATCAGGGGATTGGTTGGGGATTTTTTTAGGAAGTGGTATATTTATTCTTTTTTTGGATGATTTTTTTATTTTTTAACGGGAATGAA
Source organism: Oryza australiensis (assembly GCA_019925245.2). Classification (NCBI taxonomy): domain Eukaryota; kingdom Viridiplantae; phylum Streptophyta; class Magnoliopsida; order Poales; family Poaceae; genus Oryza; species Oryza australiensis. Next base: position 113,546 of record JAIFGZ020000164.1, read on the forward strand.
AAAGTTGGGTGATAAGACAGAGTTGTCTTGCCTGGGTGAAATCTTTACCCCTGTTAGAAAATGCTGTTTTGCCCCCAAGTTTTCTCGCAGCCTCTATGTTTTGACTTGCTCTTTGTTTTCCTCTTTTGGGCTAGGGTTTTAGCCTCTTTTGTTTCGAGGGGTTTTACAGATTTACAGAAGTGGTGGTGGATGTGGAATGTTGGCTAGGTTTTAGATCGCTGATTTGTGGGTGCTGTTCCGGCAGGGCTTGAATTTGGAGGCGGCTCATGGTGGAAGGAATGGTGGTCGCCGTGGCAAATGGGATGAAGGTGGAAGCAGCACCGGCCGCCGGCGCCGACGCCACTGCCAACGCGGATTCCCCGACATCTGTTCTGGAGGACGAGGTGATTTATTTATGAATAATTTTTGTTTCCAGATCTCTCTATTTCTGCTTCGTGCTTTCGCAGTTCGCGAAGTATTTCGTCTTTTTCTTGACGTTGAGCTCCTGCTGTTAGAAGATTTCTGAATGTAAGAATGGGGATGCCTCGGAGACAATTAAGCAAGAGGATGATCATCTCAAGGTGCTTGCTGAGGAGAAAGTTGATTTTGTGGATGCAAGTTCATCGCTGACTGTGGAACTTGCGGCCAACAACGGTGATTTGTCACCTCACCCTGTGCCGGTGAAGGAAGAAGATCAGTTATTGGAGCCTGCCAAGGAGGAAAAAGCTGATGATTTTGTGGATGCAATTTCATCTCTACCAATTGACCTTGAGGCCAAGAATGGTGATGCATCCCTCATCACTGATGTGATGAAGGAGGAGGAAGACAAGTTGCACGAGGCCCGGGTTAAGGCTGATGAAGAAGAGGAGGCACGAAAGAGGGCAGAAGCTTCAAGACTTGCTTTTGATCCAAATGCACGGTTTAACAAGTTGGACGAGCTGCTGACACAGACACAGCTCTATTCAGAATTTCTACTTGAGAAGATGGAGACGATCGCTGATGTATGTATTGTTCTCAACACACACCCAAGCCTCTTTTGGTTCTTCCTACGGTTTATTTGATTTTTCTGTTGACGGTTGTGCTGTTGGCTAAGGTGGAGGGTGTCGACACTCAAGCTGAAGAGGAGCCAGTAGAAGAGAAGAAGAAAGGGCGTGGCAGAAAGAGGAAAGCTAATTCTGCACCAAAGTACAATAATGTGAGTTCTCGCTTCATACATCATTTGTTTTCCTGTATTCTAAATTAATGGATTATGCAGATGCTGACTTTTCTCATCTGGATTTCAAATACTACTAATGTTGCCAGTTTTTCACTATTTACTGATTAGCTTTCCACCTGTAGCACATTGTTAGATAATCATATTTAGAAGGGACGTTTAAGATTTGCCAGACCACATTTACAACTGTCTTCCTCATGTCACTTGATATTTTCGTGGGGTTTAAATGTTGGGCACAAATTTGTGGCAACTGTTTGTGATTTATATTGATCAAATAGGCTCTTTTGACTGTTAGATAGTGAACTGGAGGAGGAGGTTACAGAAGCAAGAAAATGCCAGAGTAAAATGCTCAATACAGAAACAAGCAAGTGTGAGAGGAAAATTACCTTATATATATGTTGGTAGTATCCTGCTAATTAGAGATAAGTATGGTTGTTTACTCATGAATGCTGAAGATATAGGGATAACATATGAAGGAAAAAAGTTTTAAAACCATCAACTTTGCTTGTGCCTTGTATTTTTGGATGTTGGGTACTGTTTTTTTAAAATATTACCTTGAGTTGTTTGGCTTGTTTCAAATTCCTCTAGAACCGTTCATGCTTATGCAGATACTTTCGTAGGATCAATCATATTCTTTAAGTGGATAGCTTGATCAGTGTTCTGTATGAATGTGGCAACTAGTTTTATACATTTGATGAAAATTTCAAGCAAACCATTTCATTTCTAACCAAATAAAATAAAATGTTGTTCAGAAAAAGGCCAAGAAAGCAGTGGCAGCCATGCTTACAAGATCTCGTGAAGATTGCTCGCCTGAGGATTGTACTCTCACAGAAGAAGAAAGGTGGGAAAAAGAGCAAGCCAGACTTGTTCCTCTAATGACTGGCGGGAAGTTGAAGTCCTACCAGATAAAGGGTGTTAAGTGGTTAATATCACTTTGGCAGAATGGGCTTAATGGGATATTGGCTGATCAAATGGGCCTTGGGAAAACAATACAGACTATCGGCTTTCTTGCCCATCTGAAGGGGAAGGGTCTTGATGGTCCATACCTGATAATAGCTCCTCTATCCACTCTCTCGAACTGGGTGAATGAGATCTCAAGGTGACTTATCTATATTGTTCTTTCACCATCCTTAATTGATATTCTTAAGTGAAGCTGCTTGCTTTCAGGTTTGTTCCATCTATGACTGGTGTGATCTATCATGGGGATAAAGCAGCTCGGGCAGAGATAAGGAGAAAATTCATGCCCAAAACCACTGGCCCAAATTTTCCATTAATTGTAACTTCCTATGAGATGGCTATGTCAGATGCAAAGCATCTTGCTCATTATAAGTGGAAGTATGTTATTGTGGATGAGGTAAATGGAGAAACCTTGCAAGAAGTTATTGTCCTTGTCTTCTGTCTTAGTTTTGTATTTACATGTTACAACCATGTCTTTTTCCAGGGGCATCGGCTAAAGAATTCAAAGTGCATATTATTAAGGGAGTTAAAGCGCCTGCCAATGGATAATAAGCTCCTTTTGACTGGAACACCTCTTCAGAATAATCTAGCAGAATTGTGGTCGCTGCTGAACTTCATTTTGCCTGATATATTCTCATCGCATCAGGAATTTGAGTCATGGTATGATTCATTTTGCTGATAATTGTACCACCCGTTCCCCATATATTCCTTCATAAGTGTGGTTTGTGCTTTTATAGTCTCTTGTCTCAGCACTGAACAAATATGATAGTATAATTGAAGATTTTCTTATCATGTACTCATTCCTATATCCATCTTAACCTTTTCGTCAAACAATTGTTTGTCTCACGTTTGAGTCATTTTCCTGACTGTTTATTGTCAACTTCGTTCATTTGTATATGCATTGAGCGGAGCAGATAGTCTTTTTCTCTTCAAGGCAAGACATTTGTCAGGATCTCTCGTGGTCATTGAGGGCTAGCATATTGGTCAAAACAATGTAAAAGAACCTCTTAAACTGCATAACAGCACTGCATAACAGCAATTTCAATTCTAATCCCATCAACTAACCCTGTGTGTGTGTGTGTGTTTATTCCATTAGTTTGTTGCTACTCTTAAGACATGGCTTTAATTTTTTTTCTCATTGGCTTGCCTTTATGAAGTGTCGTAAAGTTGAATGCCCTATGTGTTGTAGCTGTTATGCGTATTGTTTTGATATGTGATGTCTGCTAACGTGTCTTTTGAATATAACAGAAATCTATGATGTACATATACTGATTTATATGGTGTTTACTGACATGCTATGTTTACTGTTGTGTGTACCATGACTATTTAGATGGATTTTGCTACGATTAACACATTTTATCATTCTTTGTTACAAAAAATACACACCAATGCTTTTTATGTACCATATGCATTACAATTGATTTGTTTTGCCTCCATTGGCCTTATGTCTGTCGTACAGGTTTGATTTTTGTGCAAAAGGAGGTGAAGAAGAACAAGAGGAAAGTGAAGAGAAGAGAAAAGTCGATGTTGTTTCAAAGCTTCATGCCATATTGCGCCCGTTCCTTCTAAGGCGGATGAAGGAGGATGTAGAGCATATGCTTCCACGAAAGAAAGAGATAATCATTTATGCTAACATGACTGACCATCAGAAACAAATCCAGAATCACTTGGTTGAACAAACATTTGATGAGTACCTGCATGAAAAATCAGAAATTGGTATGATGCTTGTACTCATAGTCTCCTACACACATTCCTCTTGACTTAAAAAGTTAATCTGACAAGTGCTGAGGAGTATTGCAGTTCTGCGGAAACCTGGCATTAAGGCAAAGCTGAATAACCTTTTAATTCAACTGAGGAAAAATTGCAACCATCCTGATCTTTTGGAGTCCGCGTATGAATCAACAGGTTGTTCCACATTGGACATCTGTAATTAATTGCTTCATGTGCTTATTTCCTAACATTTTTGCTTTGTTGTCTTTCTATAGGTCTGTATCCACCTGTTGAGAAGCTCTTAGAGCAATGCGGCAAATTTCAGCTCTTGAACAGATTGCTAAATTTGCTGCTTGCACGGAAGCACAAGGTATATCGTTTTCTCTGCTATTCTGTTTAATACAGGGATTACATTAATGCAAATGTTAACTCAAACTTTTTTGAAGAAAAAAATCATGGACTTAGAAAAAACCCGGCAATTTTTGTAGGTTCTAATATTTTCACAGTGGACAAAAGTTTTGGACATTATCGAGTACTACTTGGAAACAAAAGGCCTTCAGGTTTGCCGAATTGATGGCAGTGTTAAGTTGGAAGAGAGGAGGAGGCAGGTAAAGCGGGCTGTGCCAATGCATTTCTGTTTACTATATGCTCCCTCTGTTCAGATTTGATCGACGCATAACCAAACACCAAAAGTTCACAATTGATTAGCACATTACTCAATCTGCATGCAAACGGCTGTTTGGTTTTGCAGCCTAATTAATTTCGCATGCATGGAGCCAAAGGCCTTCCTGTTTGCATGAAAAGAGTTGAATAAAAAACTCTGCATGTCCCTTCTGTTAGGCATGCAAAGCTTTTTCTCCCACATCTCCATGCAGAGTTAAATGCGTTTTACAGTTGTGTCCTACTCCTTGGTCTCGGTGCACAGACCAAATATGCTTGTCAAACTTGAATGGAGAGAGTACTGTGTAAAGTTCTAGATGCATATACGCTGACTGCACTATCTTAAAATACAATTAGGAGTCTCATTTTTCGCCATTGTTACCTTTTAACATCCATTTTAGTGTAATACTGTTCTCACAATTTTGTGCACTATTCTCTTGCAGATAGCAGAATTTAATGACTTGAACAGCAGCATGAATATCTTTATTCTAAGCACACGAGCTGGTGGGCTTGGTATCAATCTTACTTCGGCTGATACCTGTATCCTGTATGATAGTGACTGGGTAATTCCCTATTGATATTATTGTACTTCAGACTAAATATTCATATTATAGCAAGTACATTACAAGATTCTTTTGCATGCCATCCGCCTGTTTGAACGGGTGGAATGTAGGCATGTAGGCTTTACCTTCTATTAGCTGATTATGTGAATCGTTAAACCTCTGCCATCATTCTGCAGAATCCTCAGATGGATTTGCAGGCCATGGATCGATGCCACCGGATTGGTCAAACACGCCCAGTTCATGTCTACCGGTTGGCAACATCACATTCTGTTGAGGTGTGTCGGAAATCTTTTTGTCTTTAGACGTCAGCTATACCTGTTGGATAGTTGCTCATCTTAATGGTGTTGCAGGGCCGGATCATCAAGAAAGCATTTGGAAAGTTGAGGCTGGAACATGTGGTGATCGGGAAGGGTCAGTTTGAACAAGACAGAGCCAAACCTAATGCACTAGATGTAAATGTTCCCATCCATCCTCCTGACTATGAGATAACTACTCTTTGTTCACACTTTTTTTCGAAAACAAGTTCGTTCTTCATAGAGGAACACCATATGAACAAAAGTGACACTGAAAGAATGTCGACACCGCGAAAATCTTCTATCTGATATTGCCATTTCTCATGATTACGTAGGAGGCGGAGTTGCTGGCGCTGCTCAGAGACGAGCAGGACGACGAGGACCGGATGGTCCAGACGGACATCACTGATGAGGACCTCCTGAAGGTGATGGACCGGAGCGACCTTACAGGCCCTCCTGCAGAAGCTGACGCCACCCCTCTCGTCCCCTTGAAGGGACCCGGCTGGGAGGTGGTGGTGCCGACGAAGAGCGGCGGCGGCATGCTCACGTCGCTCACCAGCTAGCTTCTTCATTCGCTTGCTGGGCACGTCGGTTCCAGTATGGCTGCCGGCGAGTTGCCTCTTGACCTGTGCTGATGCCTGACGAGACGATGGTTTTGTGATATATCCCCCAAGTAATTGCTGACTGGGCGTTGCACTTGCACCAGTAGATTAGGAGGGGATGTAGTAGTGTGCATTTAACTGAAATGCCCTTGTGTTCTTGGTTCAGCTGCTGCATTGCATTTTGCAAGGCCAAAAGCCTTTTCCAGCTAGCAAGCCGTTGAGACAATGCTATTGTTGACCTGCTTTGGTAAGCAAGCTATTATGCAGTGCTATATGAAGCTCCATGGTTCTGCACTTATACTGGGAGGTAGTAGCTCATTCTTGGATCGGTAACCAATGATTGTTTTGTCATGGAATGTGGTATGGTTTTGGCATGCTTAATCCCTAAGTATGCTGATGGCAGTAGTAAGGACAGCAGTAGATGAGCCGCCGTCAGTCACCTGGAATATCCCATGTAACCTGGCAAACGTGCTCTCCTTTCCACATCACCCTGTTTATTGGACGGCAACACATGACTGCTGGGCTTTCTTCCCTCCCGTCCTGACACAGATATACACATGAAATTCAGGATTGTTTCCCTTTTCCATGTCACACACTGAGTGTCTTTTGTGCCTGAAGGAGGTTTAGCAATCTGTCTTCTGATGAACCGGGGAAGTGTACGAGTCTCAGAGCAAATTATCGAGTATCTGTAAGTTTTAGTGTAGTAACACACGTGTTTGTTGATCTCTCGTGGTGGAAAGGAAAAAAAAAAGGAGAGGAAACAAAAGGCGGGTACTACCACCGTGGCCATATCGCTCATTCATCACGCACTTCCACCACAACCCCTTTTCGCCCAAATGCCCTCCCCAAGACAAAACCCTCGAAACGTCTCGTCCCGTCTCGTCCGTCTCCTTTCCCCGACGATAGCGTTAGCATCCGTCGGTCTCACCTGCCATCTCGCTACGCGCCGGCTGGTGGTTGGTAGGCCGGTGAGACGAGCGCCCCCACGACCACGCCCCCGAGCACGCCCCCATCATCTCATGCTCGCCTCCTTCAAACGCTGCAGCCCGGAAAAGAGCAGGTGTCTGCCCAGATCGGCGGCGGCGGCGCGGCGTATCGACCCTTCCCTCACGCAACGCCCTCTGGCCGTGTGATCATCCGACAACACACACGAACCCGTCTCGTCTCCCCGCCGCCGCACCACTCGGCGTGTGGCTTCTTCAGACCAGGTTGGCTGCTGCCCTACCAGCACTATCTAATTTTGCCTCTTGCCCATTTCGGAACAGGAAGGAGAGGGAAGGTGGAGGCTTTAGCCGGCCGCTTTAGACTCTGCTTTGTGCTTTCCTTTTTCCTTAGTGACACCCGACTTTAGAGCCTTATTATTGTTTGTGCAGAGATTTGGAGCGGGAGAGAGAGCCCACGGCTATTTCCTACCTCGCTAAGCAACCTTCCAACCTCAACTGCTTAAGCCTGCAGGGAGCGAGCGAAAACAGAACAGCCGGCCTGCAGGAAGCAGCGTTTCACAGAGAGATGGCAGGGAGGAGGCAGCTTCTGCTTCTTCTCTGGGGATTCTTGCAGCTCATCAGTCTTCCTTGTTCAGGTAAGGCGCTCTCACTCCCACACAATTTGTCTCTCCATGTGTCTTGGTTCTGATAATCAGCCTGCGCTCTGAATCATGTCCTTGTTGCTGGAGCAGTTTCAATATTGAGCTGATTTTGGTTGATAGGTCAAATGATAGCTCCAGAATGCAGAATCTCCCTCGTTTTTCTGAGTTTTTGTCCAAAATTCTACCTGTAGAAATCTTTACTCCCTGCAATTCTGCAAGTGCCCATGTGCTATGGAAACAGTTTTCCCTTTCATTTTTCTCTTGTTTCTTAACTGTTGGATACAAGTTGACGATACCGAAATGAAGTATAGTAGCAAGGGATGTGCTTGTAGTACTATGCACTGTATAGTCTGTAGACATTTCGGGTCTCATCTTTCTCGACCGGACGAAGACGATCAGTCGTTAATTGGACCTCGTGTCATCATGCGACGGTGACATCAGGCGTTGTGCAGTGATGAGATGACACCTACCTACTGATATACAGTATACAGATTGGCATAGTGCTGTGACCATTTGAATTCTAAACAAAAGCTTCTGTCTCGTTCAACACTTTTTACTTTTTTTTAGAACTAAATTGTTTCTCATTCGAGTCTGCGGAATTGTAACCTCCGTTTGAAATGTGGTATTTTACAGTGAAATCCATGCAAAATCCTGTGAGTGTGAGCTTTCTGCTTTCAAAATAGGAGAGTAGTAGTATGGTCGTCCATGTTTTGGCGCGAGGAAAAATGTTTTACTGATCACGTGGGAACCGATTATTCCCTGCAGCGTCGCAGTCCTTCATCGGCATCAACTACGGCGACGTGGCCGACAACCTCCCGCCGCCGGCGTCCACCGCGCGCCTCCTCCAGTCGACGACCATCAGCAAGGTGCGCCTCTACGGCACCGACCCGGCCGTCATCTCCGCCTTCGCCGGCACGGGCATCTCCCTCCTCCTCGGCGCCGCCAACGGCGACATCCCCAACTTCGCGTCCTCACCGGCCGCGGCCGCCGCCTGGGTCGCCGCGCACCTCCCGTCCACCTCGTCGCCGGCGATCTCCGCCGTCTCCGTGGGTAATGAAGTCCTCTTCGGCGACACGTCGCTGGCGTCGCAGCTCGTCCCGGCGCTGCAGAACATCTACGACGCGCTGCCGCCCAACTCCAGCGTGAAGGTCTCCACCGTGCACGCCATGGACGTGCTGGCGAGCTCCGACCCGCCCTCCTCGGGGGTGTTCAAGCCGGAGCTCGCCGCCGCGCTCGACCCGCTCCTGGCCTTCCTGAGCAAGACCGGTTCGCCGTTCCTCATCAACCCGTACCCCTACTTCGCGTACCTGAGCGACCCGCGGCCGGAGACGCTCGCGTTCTGCCTGTTCCAGCCCAACGCCGGGCGGCCCGACGCCGGCTCGGGGCTTACCTACACCAACATGTTCGACGCGCAGGTGGACGCCGTCCGAGCCGCGCTGGACGCCAAGGGGTACAAGGACGTGGAGATCGTCGTCGCCGAGACCGGGTGGCCGCACAGCGGCGGGCCCGACGAGGCCGGCGCCACCGTGGAGAACGCGCGCGCGTTCGTCGCGGGACTCGTGTCGCACCTCCGGTCCATGGCCGGCACGCCGCGCGTGCCGGGGAAGCCCGTGGACACGTACCTGTTCGCCGTGTACGACGAGGACCTCAAGCCCGGCAAGCCGTCGGAGAAGTCGTTCGGGCTGTTCCAGACCACCACCCTCGCCGAGACGTACCCGACGGGGCTGATGAGGAACGGCACCGCCGCCGGTATGGGTCCAGCCATGGCTCCGGCGATGGCGCCGACCCTTCCGGTAAAGCCATCGCCTGCTCTGGCGAGCCCCGCGCCGGCGAGACTACCGGGGCAACAACCACAGGTGGATTTGCTATTAAAAAAAGGTGTAAATTTACCTACTCTTACAGGGAAGGAAGCTGAGCCTTTGCTTCCGTTGGTGCAGGTGACTCCAGTGCAGCCGGGCTCGGCGGCGGCGGCGGCCGGGCCTTCAGCCCTATGCGCTCCGGGGACGGCGACGACGACGGCGCGGGGAGCAGCTGCCGGTTGTAGCAGTCCTAGTGCAGCTGAATCGTCTCGGACACTGTCACTGATCAGCATCATTGCAAGCGTCTTGTTAATGTACATGTTAATCTGAGAGGCAGATGCCTAGATGCATCTCTTGTACTCACATTTTGTTAATCAAATTCTGTTGATCTTGTCAAGTATTGCATCACGATCTGAGTTGCAGAAGGAGAAACAGGGCAACTCACGTTCAAACAACGTAACAATGTTCGTGCACGAACTGTTTTGGAGACAGAACTGCACGCTGGACACAACGTGAGCAGCATGTCGGGAACAGGAGGTATAGTGACAGTCATGCAGAAAGAATGATCAATCAGCTCAAACATACAACAGTAGTTTGTTGGCATGCAAATACACCAACCAACGAGAGAACAGCACAGTGAGTAGGGCAGAAGAAACAACAATCGTAGGCACCATCCAACACTCCAAACAGCATCTCCAACAAACATCAAATACTGCTACAACTCTCAACACAACCAATACACAGACGAACCCAGAAAGGACGGTATGATTGTAGCTATGCTCCGGAATGAGACACGGGTGAGGTGATGAATTGCCCGTCTTTGAAGCTGTGGATGTACTGTTGGGGCAAAGCATGTTCCACCTGCAATATAAGAACGATATCTTAAGTGCCAGCCTGTATATAGATTGTCTCCAGAAGCAAGAGGATATCGACTCTAAGCCCCTAATGGTACGATTTGTACTCAAAATAGATGTCTGCATCATGAAAGGTATTTAATTATATCGCCCAGTTGAATGTGCATACCAACAAGGCAACAACTAACATCATATGAAAACTGCATATCGAAAGGTGAGGAGCAAAGAAAAAGGTTTTAAAAAAATCTAGTATCTAAAACACATTTTGAAAATCTAATTAAGATGTACCAATGAAGACAGAATATAAGTGTACAACTCATCCTTTCAATTACTTTCATCAGGTGCTAATCAGAAGAAAATCTAAGTATTCATGTAACTTTTGGCTGCATATATCCACTCGTGGATATAGAGGCTGGATTTCTATCCATTATCTAAAAAAACTTACTTTCATCAGGCCCTAATCAATAAGACAATACAATACTGCTAGCATTTTGTTGGCCTAAATAAGATTGGTGAAATTTAGCATGTAACTCATGCGCAAATTCCTTCTGGTGACCATGACACTCCAACAAGTGTCATTGTCATCCATCTAACAGTGTGAATGTTCTCAGAAAGGACTGGTTTCATCCAATTTCAAAGAGTTCCCAATTGGGTCACGCTATGAAGTAAACACAGATACATGACACAAGATCAGATCTTACCCAATCACCATCCGTGGCACCACTTGGAACCATCACATTGATTTCACTAGATTTAGCTGAAGTGATGGAGGTTCCAAGTGAATCATTGCTTAAGTACAATTGACATCCAGCCGTGTTGTCGATTGATATTGTTGGTGCTGTACCCTGCAAGTTAAAGAACTTCAATATCTGACAGCAAATTAAGCAGCAACACAGACAGGGTTCACATTCAACATAGACAGTGCAGCTTATGTAGCGAATGGCAACAAAATACTCAGACTTCAGGGGTCAGGACAATAGAATACAAATAAAAACAACTGCTAGACAGAATAATTTGTTGAGATGTAAAAGAATAATAAATTCAAAAGGAAAAGCGATAAAACATAAAGTTCGAAAACAAGCAATTCTCTAGTCTCTCCCATTCTTCTCTGCCAGTCTTTGCGCCTCATCTACTGGCATCATGATGAGGGTGAAGGCCCTACATTTCAGTCTTTGGACGGTTGCACCTGTCCTGACCATCTGATAATGATTTTATGACATCGTATAATAATAACTAGCCAAGCAAAGGAGATCAAGAGATTGCTTAAACCTAGATGATTCTGGGCATGCCTGAGCTTGATATTTATAAAATTAGATAAGGGTCAGATCCTAAAAGGATGACAAGCAGTCCAGAACACACACAAAAGCGACATCCTTTTAGAGAGTGAAGAGCAGTAGTGTAACCAGATAAAATACTCATTAATACTGTGCATGCGTTTCTAGGCCCTGTTTTAGGGGGCTTAAGATTCTGAGAAGCAGCTGGTGAGAATCTGGAAAAGCTGGGTTGACTAGCTTTTGGCTTCTAGTTCATTTTCTGGATTAATCTGGGTGAAAATCTGGACTGTTTGGGGGAGCTTCTGACAACTGAAGATTCTAGAAGAAGTTGCAGCTGTCTGAAGCTCCCCCAAACAGGCCCCTAGTTATGAGTATAACATTCCAAAACTGAATACCTGACATTGGACCTCAACACCATTGCAATTGACTACTTCAAAAGCTGCTACAACATGCTGAAACATACGGTAAACTGAATTTAGTTTTGCCACAGTAATAGAATAAAATTTAGCTTGGGGTTAAGTTTGGTCTCAACAGTTTAAATTAACCCACTAACCTTGAAAACTATTCCAACTTTGGTGCATTTGTCAACAGTGATATTGTTCACTTTACCTGCAAAATGTTTCATAATTGTTATGACACCAAATAATATGGGCGAATGTAATAGTTACATATCCCAAATGAAGGTGTATGTATATTACCATTTACTTGAAGGACAGAATCCTTGCATCCATACACATATACAGATTGTCTTGCATCACAATCATCAATTGCAAGGTTCTTTTTACCAAGTTGATTTTCGACCACCCATCTGCCATTTTTTATATCTCAGGGAAATGTGAACAGAATAATCAACAATATATAATATATGCTCATTTTACCAGAACAAGAGAATTGTATCATGTCCTTCTGACTATATGTCAACGATGCAAGGTCCATTAAGCAGACTGCCACCATCATACAATAGAGAGTAAATTTCATTAAACCCCACCTATTATGGTCCAAGTTGCACAAAACCACACTAATTTTGACACATGGCACATAACCCTGGGTATTATGGTGCTAAAGTTTCACAAAACCACATCGGTAACCATTTTGTGTTTCATCTACCACATTTTTAGTTCTACAATCACATATCAAATTTATGAGTTTTGTTATCCAACGTATGAATGTCACATCCGCTTTTCTAAATTTTGATATAGGAGTATGTCAAAATGGTTAACAGTATGGTTTTGTGAAACTTTAAGACCATAATACTCGGGGTTATGTGCCACATGCCAAAATCACTGTGGTTTTGTGCAAATTGGACCATAATAGGTGGGGTTTTCTAAAATTTACTAAAATAAATAGTTATCGTGTCTTCGGAAGCTTCTATCATATATAATTTTATGAATTTGTGGCATGCAATTACATAACATACTAGTACTCAAATTTGAAATTAACTACATATATGTAGTTAATTCTATTTGCAGTATACATATAATTTAACTATTTAGAAATGTATGGTTTGAAGATAAATATGAAGCTATTTGTCTACCAAAGCCCCATTCTTGCAACTTCTGTACCGACTCATTAATGCAACCTAGCCAACCAGACATGAGGCTTCCCCAGATATTCTTCATTGTTGGATCTGGTTGGTGTTCATGCAGCCATGCAGACCATCAATCAAACCCATACTGTACCAATTGACAGTTCATAGTAGAATCTTAGATAGTAATCTATTAGGTGTTTTTTAAGAATCAGGGTGAAGCTCACTTGCGTCCCATCTGAAGCTCCAGTTTTGGAGGCCCAGACTTGAAGGAGAAAGACCCTGCACGAGAAGTCTTCTCAGGAGCAGCAGCCGGAGCAGCAGTGCTACTGCTAACAACACCGCTTCTATCAGACCGGTTTTTAGTCTTCATGTCATCAGTAACCTTCCGCAATCCTGCAGAACAATAATAGGGCACAGATCTGTTTCTCAGTATTGAGAACAAAAAAAATGTCACAAAATGGATGAATCACGTGTTTTCAATTCATCTACCTGTGGTCACAGCTTTGCCTGAACTAATCTCCTGAAAGACAGCTGACATTCCTTCTTTAGGCTGTGCAGATTTAGGAGATTTCTCTGTGGTAAAAAGAGGGGCCGAAGGTAGAGCAGGTGGAGGAGGAGCCTTAGCACCTGGTGCTTTAGGAGCTGGAGCAGTAGCCTTTGGTTGGGAAACAGGTGCACCTCCAACTGGACTCCAGGAAGGACCAAGAGGGTAATGTTTCTTAACAAAATCCCGTAAACCAGGCATGTATAGCTCTTTCAAAGCTTTAGCCCACTCAACATGGTCAGGATCTTTGTTCCTGTACTCCACAAGAACCTAAGAGGAAGATTAATGAACATTCTTAAAACCAGTACAGATATGTATATGGTTCTGCAATTGAATGAGATAATTCAGATCAATGATTAATATCATCATCGTGTACTCAACTAAAAGGAATATTGGAAAAACAGGTTAAAAACTACTAGTATGTTCTTCATAGGATAGTTGGTTTATTACTCGTCAAGCTAACGGTGAAAGAAATTATTGGATGTGGGCACACATTTTATTATGTGAAATACTTTAATTGGATATGCATATAACAAAATGCATTATTTCCAAGAAACTCGAGTGATGCACAGGTTGAAGAAAGAATGAAGGTAATCACAGTGCATTCTCATCGTGAGATTGATTATCTAGCATCCCTTTCTAAAAGGAGATAACCTTGAGCATTCTTGTCAGGTTTCACAATTGACACATTTTGTGACTTTACATGCTGTAGGTATAAAATGTCAAGGTGTAGTAAAGCAAACATAGAAAATGGTCAAATAGAAAAGTGTACCTTGTTATTATAGAATTCAGCCATCTGCCAACTTTCTTCAACATGTGCTGTAGGGAAACTCATGCCTTGCAGAGAAGAAGAGTGGGGGAAATATCAAAGAAGGATATATATGGTAGTCAACAAGAGACCAATGCTAAATCCAAACAGAACAAATTTACTAACCACAATCCTTTCCTAGGAAGCCAACCCACGCCAAAGCAGTGAGACTGTCGACAACACTCTTAATATGATTGAAATAGTCGTGCCTCCTTCCTTCAGTCATCGCAATCGCTTTGGCAATAACATCATTCAGTGGCTTAAAGAAATCTTGTGCATCAGCCATTGATGCAGGTTTCTGCACAACATTAGAAAAAAAAAGCTGCTTACTGATGTAAGAATGGGCATCTCTTCTCCCCCTCGCCCCTAGTAACTGAATGACTATGTGTAATGTTCGCAACTTTGAAGCAATAAAGTTCAGGCCAGCAATAAGAATGGACATCACATTTTTCAGATCTCACTATGGCTGAAGTACTTTTTCTACATAAATGTTATCAATAAACATGTAAGCTCGTCATCGCACAATGAACCTCCAGCAAAATGGCCTCGGGCCATCTCGACAAACAAAATACCAAATCCTAAATTTGCCTCAAAATCTCGGGTTGATCGGCCATTCCCGCGAGATTCCTCCCCGGGACGCACATCGAATTAGCCCAAACAGTACGGAACGCCGAGAGATCTACGCGCCGAGCACATCCAAAATCGAAGAAACCAAGGCAGGAACACAGGAGAGAAGCGCGTCCCGTACCTGGAGCTGCTTGGCCTGGACGAGCCGGTCCTTGGAGACGGCGAATGCCTCGGCGAGGACCTGGGTGGCG
Source organism: Oryza australiensis (assembly GCA_019925245.2). Lineage (NCBI taxonomy): Eukaryota > Viridiplantae > Streptophyta > Magnoliopsida > Poales > Poaceae > Oryza > Oryza australiensis. The sequence goes on from JAIFGZ020000164.1 coordinate 128,733, forward strand.
TCGAGCACCTTACCTCCGATCTTCTCGGCCGCGGCGGTGAGGCGGCCGACGGCCCCGGCGACGAATTCGTCGTAGGCCACGATCGCCGGATCCGACGCCGCCGCCGCCGCCTCAAGCTCGTCTCCGAGGTCCCGCGGCGCCGCCGACAGCGAGGCCCCGGAGGCCACGGCGGCCTCGAGGCGCGCCACCGCCGCCTCCAGCCGCTCCACGAGCGCCTTCTCCATGGCGGCGGAATCAACAAGCGGCGCTCTCTCTAGCGAGGTTACTCGGGGTGCGCGCGTCTTCTCTCCCACTCTGCCTTCTGCTAGTGCTCCGTGCGTGCGCGTCGTCTCTGTGGCGTCGCGCCGCTTCCAGCCTTGGCGGATTTATGGCTCTGCACCTTCGGTTTGAGCTTGCTTGCCAGCGCCGCTCTATTTTTTTCCCCTTTGTTTTGTTTTTTTTTTCGCTTTTCTTTTCCGAGGCGACCAGAAATACATGGGAAGATAGAAAAATTGGATAATGGATAAATACATGAAGTGCCGTATGGGGGTATATTTGGATTGAATTTAAACGTGTCGCAGAACGTAGGTGTCCTGTATATAATTGCCACTGTATGTAGTTTGGACTTTGGAGAGTAAATTTAGATGGGTTTTCCATATGTGAAAAAACGCTTCTGATACTATTTCGATCTGTTTGAAAGATGTTACATGCAGCATAGTCCTGGAAAGGCCAACACGACAAGGTCATGGTTGCACATGATCTTTGATTCTTTTCCAAGCTTTTGGAATTGATGAGCTGGGCTAATTGGCGAAAGTGGAAGGCAAACGCCGAAGGGTAGTGGGGATTGACAATAACATCAGCTCTCCCGTCCTCCTTCAATAGGGCAGAAATGTTGGCAGAGGTTTCAGCCCAACAGTACCAACTGCCTAGGATCGGCCCATAATCCTAGCCCAAATGGCAAACTCTTGCCCGGGCCGCAATGCCAAATCAGAATCAAACTACTTTTTAGAACTGATTTTGGGCCGTTAAGCCCACAATCAATCAGCCACAGTTCACTACATCAGTGCTCTGCAGGACTTCAAAAGAAAAAAGTCCAATTTGAATCTCTCAAATATAGACAGATCTAATCTATATTACTAAATTGTAATAATGATATAACAACTCCTTCAACTCTTTAAACCATGTAAAACGTCTCCCTCAGCAATTTTTATGGTGTTTTTTGTCCACGTGTCAACTAGTCGTTAAAGAAAATAAATATACACGTAGGGTCTATATGTAAGTGACAAGGTCTATATGTAAGTGACAAAAGAAAAAAAATAAGAAAAAACAGTTAGGGAGGTAGCAGCAGGGATTGCCGGCTGGCGACTAGTAAGCCCCCTACGAGCTCGACCTCGGCTGAGCGTTTGCACATAAAGGGAGAGCGGCAGCATCAACCCCGTCTGGAATAAACGATGAAGAACAAAAGATCAATCACAAAGGACACAAGATTTAACGTGGAAAACTCTCCTACGGCAGGAGGAAAAAAATCACGAGCGCCAGCCAACAACTCTTCACTATATCGGATGAGGCTACAAACGCTAGAGATTTACAATACTTTCTCTCTTATCCTAGACGGCGGCTTACAGGAAGTATATATAAAGGTGAAACCTTAAAAAGACGACGATCCATACCTCCGCTTTGCTCCGGCCCAAGCCTTCGACGACGGGCTCCGCTTCTGTTGACGCCAAATCCGTACTGCCGTTGTGTTAACGTCAAAATTTGGTAAGCCCCGAAGTCCTTATCGGCTAAGGGTTAGGATCGGTTCAGAGTCAGTATCGGCTTGGAGTTCTGCATCAGCCGATGGGGGTTTTCTATTATCCAGTAGCCGGATTCTTGTTAGATTCGGTTTGAGAAGATCTTATCCAGAAGAAACCGAGTCCAGAGAGGATACAGCTTGTATCTATTAATTAGGAAAAGATTGTTAGTTTTCTATTTTATCTTTAGAAAAGTCTGTTTAGTATCTGATAAGGACTTTATCTATTTCCTTTTATTTTTAGGAAAGTTTGAATTGTAATCTGTTAGGATCTTTGTCACCCTACGGGTATAAATATGTAAGCCCGGGGTTCATGTAATCAATCAATCTCTCGATCAATACAACTCGGCGCATCGCCCCCTTTCTTTTATCTGTTCTACTTTGTCATCCGGCGGAACTTGGCACCTGACGCGGGGCTGCATCGGCTTCGATCTCCAGTAAAGGGGTAAGTCCAAGGTCCCGCCGGCTCAGGCAATTGTATTGGCTACGTTGGCGTTGTTCAAGGCTACATCAGTACATTTGACCTCTTGGATTACTTCGATTCGGTTGATATCTTTGTTTGATTATTTATCATATGTCTCTGTTGAATCTAATTTTAGTATCTCGATTTGGCTCTATCGGTTGTCTCTCGTTTTAGAGTTTCTGCCGATACCGGCTAAATCGTTATATTAGATTAGATTAGCTTAGGCATCTACCACCCTGAAAATCAGCCAAGGGATTGATTGTCTAGATATTGCTTTTCTTTTCATACTTAGTGCTGCATCAGTTTGATCCACCAAGTCGTGATTAGAACCGTAATATCTAGCATGCCTGTTAACTGCCACTAAGGGTTTCATCTGGGTTTCAGCCGGTGAATTATCTGGATATTGCATCGGCCTGCAAGGATTGTACACAAGTTGGATCTAGCCGATTGCAGCAGAGGCTTCATTGAATATTTGATCATTTAGATTTTATGACATCGGACTTCCAGCCGATGTGTGCTTTAATCTTTAAATCAGTATCTACTTTATCATGTGATTGGTTCGTGCAATGTTATATATTATTATATTATTGTCAGCCGATCACCTTTATATAGATGTCTGTTAAGTGCACAGCCGATGGATCAAGATTCTTAACTACACTGGTAGATATCAGCATTGGCTGTCGACCAATCGACTGTTCTGGATATTAGTCGATCGGTTGATACATTTTATAATCGGTTGCTTTACATATCTTATCGGTGGCGAGGATCAAAGGCCGGCGGCATGCCGCGCTTCATCGATTCTAGGACACGCTTGGAGCTAAGCGGATCTTCCGGCCGGCGTGTTGATTTTCTCGTCAACACGTGTCGTGCCGAAAGATGTGTTGACGTCGAGCACACACTAGCTGGGAGATGCGCAGCTCCGGTGCAGGTCCTAAAATCATTGAAGCGCGAGCGTGCTAGTCAGTTTGATCCTGCCACTGACAAGATATATAAAACAACAAAACATAAATCATATCGGCCGATAGACCGATAATCAAAACAGCCGATCTGTTGATAGCCGATCGGCTGATAAGCCGATGTCATGATTCCAGCCGATGCTGAAGTCAACCAATGCAGTTAGGGTTTTGAATAATCGGCTATATTTTTGATGTAGATTCCAACATTTGTGTAAACAATGATATAAAGACAATCGACTGATGATAATGTAATAAGAAAATAAACCAATCGGCAGACAATGGTATGATAGAATAAATACTGATCCGATGGTTAAAACATACATCGGCTGGAGGTCCGATGTCATTAAATCCGACAGATAAGCAATGATCGATGAATAATCTGTTGTCATCGGCTAAAAACCAATTCGTATGCAATCCTTACAAGTCGATGCAACGTCCATGGATTGATAATTACTCGATCGGTTGAAGATATTAATAGCATATAATCTAGGTCTCAGAATATGTTTACACCAAGTGACTGGGATAGATCGGTAACGTACCAAGATAGTATAAATCACTTATGTCTAAACGTATCTCAAGACAAAGATTATATGTATTCATAACATAGTCGACGGGGCCGAGCGAGAGCACCCCTCCTTGAAGGCCTCGCGCACGAAGAGAAATAGGAGGAGGATGTGCTCAGGGGTGGCCATGCCATTGTGGTCCTCGTCGCTGCTTCACGCTGCTGCTCCTCGTCTCGGCTTCGCGCCACCACACCTCGTCCCTGCTCCACTTCGCTGTGGCTTCGTGCTGCCGCTCCTCGTCTCGGCTTCGCACTGCCGCTCCTTGTCTCCGCTCTGTATCGACATACCTCATTCCCGCTTCGCACCACCGCTCCTTGTCACGGCTCCGTGTTGCCGCTCTGCGCCCCGTCCCTGCGACCACATCGGGTTGTCGCTGCTGTTACCTTGCTTCGCCCGTTGCTGTGCACTAGTCAACCTTCCACTGCCCTTGCCCTGCCATCCCCCTGCTATCAACAAGATAACATGGGGGAGAGAGAGTGTGGGGTAGAGAGAAAGGAGGGAGGGAGCATGACAGGTGGGCCTCATTTTATTTTATTATTATTTTTTATGATTAGCTGTCACATGAACGCCATGTCAATAAATACCACAGTCGATATTGTCATGAAATTCATTTTACATGTTTTAGGTATTTGAGCACAGTCGATATTGTCATGAGATTCATTTTGCATGTTTTAGGTATTTGAGAAAGTCATTATATCTGATTTTACGGTTGGGAGACATAAATTAAATTTTACCTAGAGTTAAATTAGACTTTTTCCTACTTCAAACTCTTCATGTTCTTCGTGGGCTGCTGCCTAAAAGAAAAGCTTCCATAGAGAAGTCAGATTAAAGTCCAATTTACTTTTGCCGGTAGCCATACGGCGTATAATTTCATCAAAAAAAATTCTCATCTAGATTAAGCTCACTATCATTATTGTTTTAAAAGTGACTAGTAGTAACTAGTACCAAGTGTAATATTTTTGTTGATTTGTGTAACATTTGGGAGGGCCGCTAGGTATTGTGTAGGCAAGTGTTATGTTTGGTTGAGTGCGACACTTATGGCGTTTAGATTTAAACCAACTTAACCTAGCGTTTACTTCATGCCATAATTATAATGTGCTATACGCTTTAAGAAATCAACTCCACCCGTTAAAAAGCTTTTTTTTCACCACAACTTATTATACGTGTGACCAACAAACCACCAAATTGTACGCCAGGCCACACTTTATATGAACTTTTGTAGAAAAGGATGTCTTCCAAACATATATACCAATCTGAAATCGCTAGCCATCCTGATCTTATATCCCTATCGGGGAGTACAAATTGGGCGGAGTTCCGGCCTGCTCCTGCCGTACATAATTACATATACAATGATGCTGTCATCACCACCTCAGTACTCAAGCAAATATACAGTGGGCGCAGAGAATGGTGAAGAACATTAAGCTTCATCTAAGAAACATTAATCTAAAATACATTATTCTCCATACCACGAATCTATCCTCTACGGTGAACGACAATGACTCCAATCGACATAGACTGGACCATACATTATGCTCCATGATTTGAGGTCTTCACTGTACACGCCACGTCAGCTATACATATATACACGGTACACGCCTCCATGGACCGTTGCCGATCAATCATATGCGTGCATAGGAATAGGATAATCAAGTCTGATCAGTGAGAGTACGAGACAGTGAGTCGTCACTGAATACGCATCAAGCATACCAACATCTAGAATTAAAAAAAAAAGAATACGCATACCAGCTAATCAGAGTAGCTAGTCCTGTTTACCCAAAAATTCAGGGTAATCAACACGTCCTCACAAACGGAGTATTACTATATTACTATTACACGCACCGTAGCATCAATTGTTAACTGCGTGTGGACAAAGCGAGACGCACTGTTGTAACAAGAAGAAGCAGTAGATGATCAGGGCCGTGCTTTTTTACCTTTTCAACCGCACAATCCGGCACGTTTTCCTTAAACCGCGGTAGCCAGCTGGAGTACGTGCTGCTACTACTTGCCAAGCGTCGGCGAGTGCGGACACACAAGCAACAGGAGGAGTGGTCGAAATCTACGTGCAGCCCCGCACAAGACAGCGGATCCATTAACGCGACGCGTCCACGTCGCGGGTGCGCATCGGTCGCCGTCGCCCGCCACCGAAAATCCACCCCGCCCCGCGCGGCGCTTGCAGCTTTCGGCCGCGCGACGACGTGATCTCATCGAAAAGCGCCCGCTAACCTCACGACTTTGCGCGACTCTCCGCCGCGCGGGCGACGTACGGCCGCACGGCGCGCGAGACAGTGCGCGGGAGTCTGAACCCTGAGCGCGACCGGCGGTTTTGTCGCGGACACCGGCGTCACGGGAGAGGGACGTGACTGCTGGCTAGCTATGCAGCGCGCGCGTCGTCGTCGTCGTCGTCGAGCCAGCGACCGGCGGTGACGACGCGCGCACGCACGGTGTGAAAGGCCGCCTTGACCCTATCTGAGCCTTTTTACGACCGGTGCGGCGGATTTGCTTCCGTCTCCGGAACTCGTTGGTGCGCGGCCTCTTTTGAGCTTTCCCGGGGGGTGGAAAAAACGGTTACGCGCGTTCACTTGACTGTCGCGAACGTCCAGCTATGCAAGCGATCAGATCGGGAAATGCAAAGCGACGTCGTAGTTTCATTCTTTGCTGAGATCGGAGGGAAAAGCGGCAAGATGACCTGAACCGGCCAAATAACGTGTGCTTAGTGAATTAGTAAGCGATAACTTTGTGACTTGCGATATTTATTAGTGCCTCGGCAGGACAGAATTATGGTGGTCGTTTCCTTTATCCGGGCTATAGGCTACGTGAACGTGATCCACGCTTCCCGAGCAGAGAGCAGCTCGAGATTCACGTCCCGACAGACCAGAATGGTTACAAAAAAACTCAACTGTTGACCCAAGGCTGGGCTCGGCACGTAATTTAGTCCTCAAAGTCACGGCACAATCATTTTCAGCCCCCCTGGCTCGTCACTCGGGCTAGCTAAGCTAGCAGTGCACGTGTAAAAGTAGTTTTATAATACACGAAGGCGTATAGTTTAGTGATAAAGTCCGATCTATGGACCGTGTTAGGATAAGCACCGTCCCTGATCTCAATACGATCAGAGACAAGATAGCTGGTCGATCGTGCCAAAGAGACTTAATTGATATACTCGTCCTTTTCATATTTTTATATTCGTAGTACTGATATATTATACTCATTTTATCTTAAAAATGTTACTTCTTTCACCAAAGAAATAAATATATTTAGTATAATATATGACATATTGTATTACTATAAATCTTAATTTAAACAAACCATCCCAAAATAAATACATACAGGATCCATTTGTTGAATGAAAGAAAATGATTTGTTTTAGTTTTTGGTTTTATAAATAAGATGGTTATATTTATTCTTCATGCATTGATCAAGAGTTAAAAAAGAGAAATTAAATGGTTGATCGGAATCTGAGTAATCATCTTATGGTTGCATGTATGTATAGTCAATTTTTCGTTGATCTTGATGATAAAAGTAATATGTATAATACTTTTATTTTAAATAGAGAAAGTATTTTAGACAAAAAGAGTAGCTAAATTAATCATGTGCTTGATAAGGTGATGAAACTGCTATAATACTAGGTTATATTGATATTATATATACCGAAAATATTATAGATCATATTATGCCGTGAATCCATGAGGTAAGGCTTGTTTCGGGTTTTGGGTTTGAGAAGCGGCAAAGCTAATGAGAATTTTAAAAAGCTGAAAAACAAATTTATGATATCTCGTTGGTGACAATTTAGAGAAACACAAATAACTAAGAATATGATTGAAAAATCGAATTGTTTGGGAGAGTTTTTCGTTTTCAGAAAATCTACAGCTGCCCAAAAATTCATCAAACAGACCGTAACGTTGCCCCCTGAGCCTTTCCGCGATTACGTGCACCATCCATCGTCTCCACGTCGTCGTCGCCGCAGGGTTCGCACTCGCGGGGCTTGTAGATTCGCTCATTCGCGGGCGGGCTGCAATGGGCAAAAGCTACGAGTAGATTATAGAGGAAAAGGCGCCGGCAACTCTCGGTACGCGGCGTAGTAAAATCAAGAAATTAACAAAGCACCGAGATAGCGTCGTGCGCGCGCAGCTGACGTCGCCGCCAGCCGCCCCGGGAAGCCTCGGGTCTTCGAGCGCCGTTCCCACGGACGCGACCGCGCGGCGCGCGCGCATTTTGAGGGCTGCCCGGCGCGGCGGGCCCGGGGCCCTGCCACTGCCAGCGTCCCGGCGTCACCGTGTTGTCCGTGCAGCCGTGCAGCTAGCTACTAGTCACCACCGTAGCTGCCGGAGGGCTCGACGGCCATGCACTTCCACGCCGCACAGACACCGGCCCGTCGCGCAATTCTGCGTCGCTATAGTGCTACTCGTCTTACACCAACATGTACGAACGAGCAGGAGTATCATCCACTCAGCTAATTAGATGGGCACGCATTAGTGATTAGTCCGTGCACGTCACTGCACTATTGCCGTAGGAGTACTCGCAAAGTGCACTAGCAATAGTCGTTGGGATGGAGGGAGCCGGGGGCTGGTCGAGCGTGGCAACGCGAAACAGAGGAGCCGCGTCGTGCCGGTCCCTGGTTGTTTCGCGTGCGCCCGTTTGCTCGATAGGCACGGGCGCATTAAACTCCCCGGCTTAATTCCCCGGGTCCCACCTGGCAGATCAGATACGACGTGGACGAAGGGCGGTCAAAGCCAAGTACGGACGGACGGACCCGGTCACCCGGACCGGAGCCGGAAGCCGGGGGTGTCGCCTGTGACACCTCACTGACTCTGAGCGCCGCATGATGGTGGGCCCCACACCCGACGGTAGGGTCACGTCACGGGCGGCGCTGCGATCGAGGACTCCGGGCTTTGCCGCTGGATCGACGGACCGGATTAACTGGATCGAGTTTGCGGTCGGCGTGATCACAATGGCAGGTGGGGCCCATGGTGCAGCGCGACGTCACGGGCGGGTGGGGCCGAGGGCGTCGTGGTTTGGGTGCGTGGGCGTGGAGGGGGATCTCCGGAACCGGACGGATCAGCGGTCGGGCTGGCGTGGCAACTGTGTGATCCAGCCTGTGCAGCTGGGAGGAAGGAAGATCTTCTGTAAGCATCAGCGGTGGCACAGTGGATGGCAGCTGGAGGGTGACGGCCTGCCGGCGCTGTAGTTGGGATGGCGGTGGCCCTCGGCTCGGCTCGGGGCCAGCCGGACTCATGATCGAGTTGCGTGGCGTCGGGAGAGACTGAAAGAGCATGGGGAGCAACAGAAACACATATACTCTGCATTAGTGCTCTTTAATTTTAAATGATATAATTAAAATGATAGGCATATAAACCATACATTCAGTGAGATCCATCATATTAGATGACAGTACTATAGCATCCGAAGCAACAAATGTTTTCGGTTAACCAGGATAACTCTGATATTTGAAAACATATAAATTATATTGTTCAACATTTAAAATTCTAAATGTAGAAATGAGATTGTTTTATGCTTGAAATTATAAAAGATATACCGAAAAGTAGTAGTATTAATTTGGCTTTGTCTCAAATTTTGTGGGCTGGCAGCTTCAAAAAATATCATACTACCAAACTACACGCAAAATATAGGCAGCATACAATGTCTATTGTGGTTATACCTCGAGTAGGTATCCTACGCTAGTACAAATAAGGTTTAATTTTCTGAAACGTACGGACGTTTTTCAAAGGTAAGCACAGATGATAAAATGGGTCGGAGAGCTAATGCGTAGAGCTTTCCGAAACGGTTGTTTGTTAAACATACGCGGGCAACAGAAAATTTATGGCACTATTTTGTAGATTTATCTTAACATAGAAAATAAAAAAAAATTAGCTACATGAAGTTAGTGTCCATCAAGAACAGATGAATATTCATCTGTAGCAATGATGATACAAAATAAAGTTTATATGTTCATAAAAGAAAGGATAATAATAGAATATAAGCTAACTATAAATTTTAAAAAAGCAAGACGGCTTTACATACTCACTAAGATATTTACAATAAATTTATAAATTTATAGTGAAAAAAATAAGAGAAGAAAACAAAGCCATGTTAATATTGTTTTCTACACACCTTGATAATGAAACCAATTCAAACAACGGGCGGCAACTTAATAAATACAAATATTGTACTGGTCAATGTTAAAAAGGTTAGGCGCAAAATCTTAAAGCATGAATAACAGTGAGCTATAAACAAATTATATGTTTATGTGAAAGAGAAATAAAAAATGAGAAACGTTGGCTCTTCACAAGACTAAAAAAATATACATCAAATTTAAAATTTATAGGGAAAAAAAGAGATAAGAGAAAAAAAAACAGAGTTAAATTTATAGTTAATTAATCTGCTCTAGCTGACTTTACTACTAAACTTATCTCATTTCTTTAATAAAGTGCGTATCCAATATCAGAAAACAAAAGAGTAACCTATCCAATGTCCATAAAAGATCCCCACACCTGATCACACCCAATTCAAGCGCCCAACACGGCCACACCTCCCCCCCGCGTTCATCACTCCCTCCCATTTTACCGTTGAGGTCGGCGACCTCCGCGGACGGTACGGCGGGATACTAGTCCGGCGCAAGGGGCAATCGCGTAATTTGCGAGCAGTACATACTACAATGCGAGTGTGCCTCCCACCGCAGTGGCCACGCCATACTGTTTTAAATCCCCCTGCCGCTCTCCTCCACCGTCTTCTTCCTCTTCCACCCCGATTCGTCGTCCACCACCGTTCGACGACTCTCCCCTCACCGGCCGCGCGCTCACAGATCGGCGGGCGCCGGGATGGCGTACATGTGCGCGGACAGCGGCAACCTCATGGCCATCGCGCAGCAGGTGATCCAGCAGCAGCAGCAGCAACAACAGCAGCAGCAGAGGCACCACCACCATCTGCCGCCGCCGCCGCCGATGGTCCCGCACCACCATCAGCAGAAGCACCACCAGATGCCGCCGATGCCGCAGGCGCCGCCCTCGTCGCACGGCCAGATCCCAGGCCAGCTCGCGTATGGTGGCGGCGCAGCGTCCGTGGCGTGGCCCGCCGGGGAGCACTTCTTCGCGGACGCGTTCGGGGCGTCCGCCGGCGATGCGGTGTTCTCCGACCTCGCGGCTGCCGCGGACTTCGACTCCGACGGGTGGATGGAGAGCCTTATTGGAGACGCCCCCTTCCAGGACTCCGACCTGGAGCGGCTCATCTTCACCACCCCGCCACCGCCAGTGCCGTCTCCACCCCCCACGCATGCCGCCGCCACCGCCACCGCCGCCGCTGCCGTTCCTCGACCTGAGGCTGCACCGGCGTTGCTCCCCCAGCCTGCTGCTGCGACCCCTGTAGCGTGTTCGTCTCCGAGTTCGGCGGACGCCTCCTGCTCCGCTCCCATCCTCCAGTCCCTCCTGTCCTGCTCCCGCGCCGCGGCGACTGACCCTGGCCTCGCCGCCGCGGAGCTCGCCAGCGTCCGCGCCGCCGCGACTGACGCCGGGGACCCAGCTGAGCGCTTGGCCTTCTACTTCGCTGACGCGCTCACACGCCGCCTTGCCTGCGGCACCGGAGCTCCTCCCTCCGCGGCGCCGGACGCGCGGTTCGCCACCGACGAACTCACGCTCTGCTACAAGACGCTCAACGACGCCTGCCCCTACTCCAAGTTTGCGCACCTCACCGCCAATCAGGCCATCCTGGAGGCCACCGGCGCGGCAACCAAGATCCACATAGTTGACTTCGGGATCGTGCAGGGCATCCAGTGGGCGGCGCTGCTTCAGGCGCTCGCCACCCGGCCCGAGGGGAAGCCAACAAGGATACGGATCACCGGCGTACCCTCGCCGTTCCTGGGGCCACAGCCCGCGGCGTCCCTCGCCGCGACCAATACCCGTCTCCGTGACTTTGCCAAGCTCCTCGGTGTGGACTTCGAGTTCGTTCCATTGCTCCGGCCTGTGCAAGAGCTCAACAAATCGGATTTCTTGGTTGAACCTGATGAGGCCGTGGCCATCAATTTCATGCTGCAGCTCTACCACCTTCTTGGCGATTCAGACGAGCTAGTAAGAAGAGTGCTTCGTCTCGCCAAATCCCTCAATCCAGCAGTGGTCACACTTGGAGAGTACGAGGTCAGCCTGAACCGAGCTGGGTTCGTCGACCGGTTTGCCAATGCATTAAGCTATTACCGGTCAGTGTTCGAGTCACTGGATGTGGCAATGGCCCGGGACTCACCTGAGAGGGTGAGGGTGGAGCGGTGGATGTTCGGGGAGCGAATTCAGAGGGCCGTCGGGCCGGAGGAAGGCGCAGACCGGACGGAGAGGATGGCCGGCAGCAGCGAGTGGCAGAACCTGATGGAGTGGTGCGGCTTTGAGCCCGTGCGGCTCAGCAACTATGCCAGGAGCCAGGCTGATCTTTTGCTTTGGAACTATGATTCCAAGTACAAATATTCACTTATTGAGCTGCCACCGGCGTTCTTGTCCCTGGCATGGGAGAAACGGCCATTGCTTACTGTGTCTGCTTGGAGGTGAGGCTCTTTTTTTTGGAGTATTTGGGAGCGTGTGAGGCATTGTGATAGAATCTGGGAGGAAATAGTTAGGAGAAATCATTTTGCAGCTTTTGTAGTAGTTTCCTCCAAAACTGTGTTTAGGATGATTGGTATAATTGAGAAATTTTAGCTGAATTATCTTGCTTGGTGTTTGTGCTGCTTAATGAGTGCATGATATTAACTGGTTAGAGAAAACTTAGTATTAGTTGTACAGAATTTGATAACAGGTCTTAGTTGTGGTATATTGCTTGCTCATGTTACCAGGATGAGAAATATACATCTGGATGCAATTGTGCATTTTTAATTTAGGAACCAAACCACAAGCAATATTTGCTCAAGCAATATTTAAGTAATTTTCAGCTCCTGATATGATACTTGTTTGAACATCTTATTATATTTGAGTTGCTTGTGAGACTGGATTCAATAATCCAAAATTTCAGTCCATTTATTTCTTTTGAAAGCATCTGATTGTATTAAGGTGATCCTTGTAGTTATACATGTACTCCTGTTTGTCTCTTCAGTAATAAAGTGTTGTGTGGAACTGGAAGGACCTCTTCGACTATTTTTATGATTTGAAAGTAACCTTAAATTGTGTTTTCGTATTTCATCTGTATTCAGTTTGCAGATTTTCTTCACATCTGGCAGGTTATTTTCTTGGTAACTACTCCCTCCATTCTAGTTCTATAAATCTGGACGGAGTGCATACATTTTTTAAAGCTCATGTTGTGGACTGTCAATGTCTTACAACGCTTTATAAACTCAGCATTTTATCTTGATCTAGAAGGCAGCATCCTCTCTTTTGGTACATGTCTTTTTCTTCCGGAGCTAAAATTGCTGTATTTATCATCTGACTTTTGTGCATCTGAGCTTGAAAACATTGTCCTAAGTATTCTTTGCAGTAGATATATAGCAGCTGTTATTTTCAGGCGGCATACCTTTTCTTGGATTGAATCCCCTCACTATTCTCCTTTTTTGGAAACCATGCCATATGAGTCATGACTATCTGAAATTCAGAATCAAGAGCAAACGGATGTTCGCTTGCCCAAAATTTCCTGCCCACATAACACGTAAACCTGAAATTCTAAATTTATCCCTTGTCTGTAAATCGTAATAACCTGAAATTTTGCAGAGTGAGCATGTCTCTTTTATGAAAAATTCCCTTTGAATGATATCATCCGTTCTTCCAACCGTTCGTGTTATGATCCTGTCGAGATATTTCTGTCAGGTTTAACTTCGCTGCAAATCTAAAGCTTGGAAAGCCTTTTGAGTACATTAGGCCAAACAGAGTACAGAGCACAGGCAGGCCTGTTTTGGCAAGATCATGAACCTGACCACCAGAGAGCTTTTAAGTGTGATCAGTGCTCGGATACGCTTGACTCTCAGTTGCGTAAGTTCCCTGGATCTCGTGCCCACTACTGGTTGTCGGGAGACGAAGGCCTCTGCTTCTCTCCCCACCAGGCCACCACTGGCAGTGAGCCATTTTTCTGTGAGAAGTACACGCCAGGAGCTGAGCTAAATAGCTTCATTTGAGAGAGCTTTTAGCGGCTGTACCTGTTTCGAAATTCTTAGCTCCTTGGATAGTCTAGATTTTCACCAAGATTTTGAGAACCGGTAGCTGTAAAATATAGAAATAAAATAACTGTCAAAAGGTAGAAAACACAACTTTTTTCAGATTTTTATCGGCTGCTTGAATCTTAGGCTACCAAAGTGTCATTTCCACTGGCTGGCCCCAACCGTGTGGTGATGATTGTGTTCATTGACTAGTTTGAACATTTGTTGCTCCAGCCACTGATCTGGCCGTGTGTGATCCTGTTACTTCATGCACTCGGTCAATAATGCCTTCATGCCCATGGTAGTCTGATAGTAGTAGTCTGCTAGTGCTAAGTGGCTCCCATGATTACATCGTAATCTATCACTCTCCCTCTTTGCTTTGACGAGTGGAATCTTTTGACATTGTAGATGGGTGGAACCTGAAGTATGACCGGTAAATACACCACAAATTCAGAACTACAGAACAACTATTTCTAAAACATACATCATCCAGTCTCATAAAAATTAACCTGGACAAATGCTTGTTCAAATTTATCCGAGAGATTATCTTTATTTTGGACGGAGGGAGTAAGAATTTTTAAGGTTGATATGGGTAGAAAAAAATAGATGAAAATGATTGAAGAAATATTATGATTGGTTAAGAAAAGAAAGTGACGAAGACATTAAGTAGAAAATGATTTTGATTAATTAAGATAAGAGATTAGATAAAAATAGTTTTATCTTAGGATAGGATATTGTGCTAGAAATAGTTTTATTTTAAGATAAAGTATCGTATAATGTACAGTAGAATGACCGAAGCATGAATGTTTTTGAAGAGGTCAAAATTGGATCAGTGACATCGATACACTCAAAGTACCTACGCAAGGATCATGGTTTTCGAAACCACGAAAACCGCGGCGATTTTCGCTCTTACCACGGGGGTGCGGCACTGTAGCCATACGGTATGGTTTGAAAAATTTTGCGCGGATTCAAAATTTTTGAAAAATTCATTTTATCACAAAAATATATTTATCAGTAATTTACAAAAATAAATATCACGCGGTATGCCGCGAAAACCGCGGTATGTGGCGTGGTTTTTGCGCGGTTTGAGCGAAAACCGTGGCACAAATGTGGTTCAAATTTAAATTCCGTCACTGTTCATTTCGTCACGATTTGCCGCGAAAACCGCGCGGTTTGTCACGAAAAACATGGTTTGGTGTGGTTTTCGCACGGTTTCGACGAAAACCGCGGCACGGTAAATCGATTCAAATTCAAAACGGTGCATTGTTCATATCGTCACGATTTTCGCGGTTTTTGCGTGAAAACCACGCTACCGCCGGGTCACGACACGGTAAGGTTGTGCGAAATATAAAACCCTGACAAGGATTCGCTGAAAGATTGCAACGCCAAGAAAACTGGCGTTCCGCCTGATGCCGGCAGGATATGCTGAAAGATTGCAACGCCAAGAAATCTGGCGTTCCGCCTGATGACGGCCTTCGGGCTCGGAAGTTCCGGAGCGTCGTCCATCGGTCCATGACACCCACGAGCGTACAGTTCCTTTTTGTTCCATGCTAGTACATGGAACTGGAAGACGTCCGATGTCCCGATTTGCGGTCGGAGGCTCCAGTGCCTCACTGCGTCGTCCGGGTGAGAAGAAAACACTCACAGGGACCTCCAGCTAGCTAGCTGTCGGATGCAAGCTTCTCTTTGTGCCTCGTCCGAAAGCTAACTATGACTATCATTAATGTAATCGTCCAATTAATGTAATCGTTCAAGTGCTGAAATCTGATTTGACTATCTGCTACATTATTAATTTCAAATGATCGTCAAATATACGTTCGAGCTTCGTTTTAGGCTCATGAGTGCTTGATGGAAAGCTCCATTAGTCTTTTTTCAGACGGATCCAACCTTATCTCTAAATTTCATCTCAGTTGGCCACAATCACAAATAAGATGCTACGTCATCTATAATAGGTCTACGAGCTTGTAACTTCATCTGGGACGTCGGCTCAAGTGGAGTCCAAGTGAGATGCGTCCCAACCGATGGAGCACGACCCTAAGGACCCCTTGGTTGTCCTCCCATCTTCTTAAATAGCTGGGTACTCCTTCAGGGCTTCCCAAATTTTGTTAGATTAAAGTTTATCTATTGTTACTTTACCTTGTAGTTGCGCGTGTCGGCTACACCGCCTAATTACTCATCTTTGGAACCCTAACCTTATCATGAGCTTTAATTCCTATTTGCAATTCAGATTGTTTTTATCTTGTTCTTGCTTGTTTATTTATTTGCTTGCAAGAATAGGGTTGATTTGCACTAACAAGTTCAAAAACCCACGGAGAGGTGTATCGATCGCTAAGACGCAACACAATAACGTCTTGTATGGTTGTAGTTGGGTCATCAATATTTCTCTCAAATCGTAGTTATCATCAACTCACCAAAAAATCAGGCCAATCAGAGCCGTGAGTGTATCGAGTGGAGCTCAAGGCTTTATCAAGTAGTATCAGAGCCTTCATTGCTCGGTGAGTCTTTTTTATCTACTTATAACCATAAAATAGCCATACAAAAAAGTTGCATTCATTACCTATCCATGTTTGAGCTGCTGCATTGTTTTGTCAGTTTTTGCTTTGTTGAGTTTTGCATCGCATTGTCGTCGTGTTGCTGGTCTTAGCGTCTAGTCCGTTTAAAGTTTTGAGTTTTTGTCACGTCTAGTACCACCGTTGTCGTTGTCATCACTGTGTCTTTGTTATTGTCAGGATCTATGAAAACGGAATCGTCTCGTCGTCAGGTTCTATTTTTGTAGTTTCCAGAAGTTTCTCTTGGTTGGGTTTTGAGTTGTAAATTGCTAGGTGTTGGAGAAACGGGAACCGAGGTCCCCTGTCCCTCTAGAGGCGTCTCGTACTTTGGGCCTGCAAGAATGTCCACGCATACAAAGAATTTATTGCTGGTCAAAAACTGATGAGGCAATAGGTAACCCGCGATGCCAGGTGGGAACTGGGGCCCGGTAGGAACAGGGCCCCGGGGCCCCGACGCCTAATACAGTGAATGGTTAACCTTTCTAGGATATCAAGAGGAGCATGAAGACGTACAAAATCTATATCTTCAAGCTGTTGAAACAGGTGTATCTTGATTACGGTACTTCACCTAAGACCCGTCTATCATGAACTCTTTTATCTTCGACATCTTCGAGAAACTCGTCCAATTTAATGAGGCATTTTGTAAAAAAGTAGAGGGAAACACACATGGGGCCCCAGGTACACCTGAGGGCCTAGGTGTGGAACAGGCCCGGGGTAGGCAACCACCCTGAGGGGCGAAGACTACCCCGGGGCACATGACAGGTGGCTAGGGGTCCCAAGCTGGTGTCCGAGCACACCCCATTACCCCGAGCTCACGCTGGGATTCTCTTCGCCCTGCTAAGTGGGTCTGGGGGCTTAACTCCTTTCAAATATAACAATTTTTGTTACAGGTGGAAGACAATTGGAGAACAACTCACCTGCCTTCATCTCAAGGACGTGGCGCTACATGCAGCCTCCTGCATACCCACGTTTGCGAAAGGAATAGGAGTGCGACGTGCCGCACCAATAGCGTCCCAACAGTTTTCATCTTGCCATGTCGCAAGGACTGACTGGAGGGCCCCTTGGTGACTAAGCGGGTATTGCTTGACTCCTGCGTCATGCGTCAACCAAAAAGCAAAGCTGTCACATCCAACTGGGTTACCGAGGGGACAACGATAAGACTATGCATAAACCTGTTCCCTTACAAAGTGCAATTGCAGGCTCTCCTTCGAAGTATAAAAGGAGGAGTTGTACAACTCAGTAAGGGGTTGGACTGATAACATTGGGAGCTCACACAAGTCCCATATCTGATAGTAATCCAAGTTTCTCGTAAATAACCCACATACACAGGAGTAGGGTGTTACGCACCCGTGCGGCCTGAACCTATATACTAGCCCTGTGTTCTTCAGCTTTTGTCTTCGACCCACGCAAGATCAACTCGCCTCCTTGCCAAATCTTCAAAAGGGGGGTCTTCACTCCCCCGTTGTTGGGGATCTCGTCTCCAACACTAGGGTTTCTGCCATGTGCTTCTATTTCGTAGATGAGGAAGGAGGAAGGGGACGGGAGTTTTGTAGATTGGATTCGATTTCCACGAGGTGTGGGGCCGAGTCCGACTCTCTACTACGTCTAAAGGCTGAACCCTCCCACTCTGCCGACTCCTTCGCACCAGGACAAGTCTGATTCCAGATTTTTTAACGGGTCCTAAGTTTTGAGTCGTGTCAAACACCTTGGTAAAATTTTATTTTATGTCGGTTTTGAGATCTGTTTGGAAAAACGAGACCGACATAACTTCAGCATTCCATTTTTGTATAGTCTTAAATTTAGGGTTTGCATTTTACATTTGAGTCCCTGTAATTTTCATATTTATATTTAAGTTGAAAGTGCATCTAGCCCCCTAACTAGGTTATGGTGGTTAATGACAAAGTGGTTAAGGGACTAATGCGTCAAATTGAGACAAGTGCAGGTGATTAGTCCCAAGGTGCTTAGGTGTGTGAAATATGATCAAAGGAAACCCCCCAACATCAATTGCGAAGAGGCGAGAAGATTCAGTGTCTTATTTAAAATTTCTTTTTTACTTTAATATTGAGTTTTAGAAAAACTGTACTATTAAGAGGGGTTTCAAATGATGGCCTGAGATGATCTAAGTGCTTAAAGTCATAATCTTGAGGAGTGATATTTTTTCAGCCTTTTCAGCTTTTTTCTCTTTTTAGGATAGTGAGTCCTGACCAGAAGTTCCAGGGTTCTTGGCCGGAACTTCTAGATACCCTGGCCGATTCAATTCCTAAGTGTTGCCTGGAAGTTCCGATGGTCCCAAATCGAACTTACAGACACCTCTGCAGTTCAAATGTGAGTAACGGCTAAGTGACACCATTACTAACCTATAAATATTCCACACCCTCTCCAGCTCACTTTTGGCAATCCAACTTTTATTTTTCTGTCCCCTAGCCTCTCCCATGGTATTCTAGACCACTCCAACTCATTTGTTGAGCCCAATAACCAAATTTGTGAGAGATTTGAGTGATTGGAGGGTTTGTGAGAGTGAGAGAGTTAGGAAGTCTTGATCACTTGGTGATTCTTGCAGGGCTATGGTTTGACGCTTATTACTCTTGGAGAGTGATCTCCTAGATGGTTAGGCATCTCCCGCGAGCATCCGACGATTTGTGGATTGACCCGGAAAAATTTGTGAAGGATTTCCTCACCTCCGCAAGGAAACGAGGTATGAATAGTAAAAATCCGAGCTGATCTTTAGGAGGTTGTCTAGGTAGAGCAATCCGTGTTTGTGGTTCTTGCTAGAGAGTCAAGTTTGGAATTGTTGATGAGAAAATTCTCTCACGCGCTGGCCTGGGAGATCTGCTTAACTCTAGTGCAGGTCCTTTTCTTGGCTGTCTGATGTAAACAGGCGTGCCAGTTGGTTTGATCTGTCAACCAACAAGAAACAAATAGACATACGTTAAGGTTAGGTTTAGATCCTACCGGATCAGCTAAGGAAACAAATTTACATAGATTTGCTATCCCAAAGTATATTTAAACTAAGTGATTGGGATAGATCGGCTATGTCGAGACAGTATAAATCACTCAATCTAAATATACACTAGGATAATAAATATATGCATTCATGGCCTAGCCGATACTGTAGACCTAACTGTAGATCGGCTAGTACTCCGACGCTTCTTATAAAAAGATATTAATCTATCCTAAATGAGTTAAACCTAGATCAATCGGCTGTCGGCTAGTACTGACAGATTGATACCGACTTAAAGCATTTAACCAGATTAAGATCTTAATATAAGAGGCAGCTCTAATAAATCTAATAGCAAATAATACTAAAAGAAATATTAAAACAGGTAAGGCCGGCTGAAACCCCGGCACTTTCTCTACAAGTTTACATCTAGCCAAATAGATCATAATACTTTTAAAAGCAACTTAACAGATCATAGATGATGCAACATTAAGTATAAAAAGATAGCATTGGATCTATATAGACTGATGTAAACCCCTCAAGACGGTGGATACAACATATAATCCAGGCCAACATCTAGATCTAGCTATATTGGCTGCTGCTTCCTGAGAAGAACAAGTCGATGCCAAGATAGATCTAGACATTGTTCTAGATTATATGCTGTATAAGATAACTTGCATAGTCTAAAGCATCAAACCTAGAGTATCATGATGATGGAAGCACTAGATTCGACGAAATAAACCACTAATGACAAGCATTTACCTTAATCGGGGATCGAAACGATGCAGCCCAAAGCCGGATCAAGAACTCGTCTAAAAGAAAATGAGAGACGATGCGCCGAGATTGTATTGATTGTGATATATTATATACAGGGGTCTCGGGTCCTATTTATACCCAAGAATAACATTATCCGTGTAAGACACGGCTTCTATCTAATCTACTATTCAAAATACGATAGTATCTCGGGATACAATCCCATTATGCATTACAATAGGAATATCTAAACAAATCCCTAATTTACATATACAGTTGCCGTTGCAGGACTCTATCCGTAGATGACAATATCTTTAACGCGCAATTTGGGAACCGAATCTACCATTTATCTTCAAGCTTTCCATCGAAAACGGTCCCATCTTCCTCTCTGAATCGGAATCGGCCATCGGCTATTGCCATCTGATTCGGCCTTAGCCGACTGGCTCTGTAGCCGATTCAGACTCAGCTGATTCTGTTTCCGCCTCTTCACAGATCACACATCTTTCCCGATTCTGCTTCAATCTCCGCTTCAGACCCGAGGATTTGGTTACCAATTTGGTAGTTAACACATGCCCCCCAAGTCCGTGATATGAAATGTTGTGGATTTTAGGTGATTCAAATTCCAGGTGCAATCCTAGCTTGACTCTATTTCGACTATTACAAAACTCTTTATATACCACCCCTTCGACTGCCAAACGAGTCACGCCGTCAACAGATAGCCACGCCAGCAAACGCCCTCAAGTTCTTCAGCGCCCTACCCAGCTTTCAAAACCCACAGCGGCGATCTTCTCCCTTGGCGACCCCCACACGAGCAATGGCCTCCTCCGCTGCTGCATCGGCCGCTGCGCCTGCTGAGTTCCCTGAGGTAAGCCCTGATCGGCTAAAACCCTCTTTTTACCGCTTTTATGCGTAGATTTGCATTCTAGGGTTTCTAACTATGAACCTTATTCTTCCTTCCGATTGTAGCATCTCACCCATCAGATAATGATCCCTAGCCTTGTTCAGAAGAATAGATACTTTCTAGGGACTGTCGGCAATAAGGACCCAACTGAATTGATAATAGCCGAACCAATAGGATGCCCTACAACATGAGGAAACCTTCTCTGAACCATTGGGCTGGCACCTTCAAATCTTGGCCCTCAATAGACAAGTCCTGGCCTGAATGGTACAAAAGGATGCAATCGGCCAAGCAAACCCACTGGGAAGAAATAGGGATATCCCAATGCTTGGCCTTGTCAGTAGCCGACATGGAAAAGGATGAACCGTTGATGTCGGCCGCCACTTATTTCTGGAATGACACCTTAAATGCCTTCATATTCCGGCAAGGCCCAATGACAATCACCTTGGCCGACGTAATGATGACAACCGACTTAGATATCCTCTCATCGGCCAACCCCGAACAGCTGACTAGAAAGGGCCAACACCAATTGAAAACCAAGGCCATAGGAGGATGGAGTGGTTATGTGTCCATGAACATGAAGGATGGGTCAGTTAGCCCTAGAGAGCATGCCGCATTCCTAATGATGTGGCTGGAGAAATTTTTGTTCTGCGGATCTAGCTGTGGGCCGACAGCCAACCGGCAAGTTGTAGCCGAAGCTTTGGTAGATAGGAAAAAGATCCCCTTGGGCAAATATCTCCTCGGCTATTTGTATCAAACCCTCCATCAGGCCATCGCCAAGATAGCTGCCAATGCCCCTGTCAACACCGGTGGTCCATGGTGGTTTCTTCAGATTTGGTTAGTGCTGATGACCCAAAAAATATCCGGTCGACCGCCTCTGACTGAAGCACGTTTCCCACGATTGGAGCCGATCGAAGATGACGATGGGAACTAGATGACCACCACGAGGTGCCTCAGCTATGGAGAAGCAGTAGCTATGCATGCCAGGTCCAAGCAATCGGCTGAATTATTGGCCGAGTGGTTCATGTCCATGTATGATGGATTCGCCAAGGACAACCGCTGCTGGTACTTTTGCAGGGATAGGTCACTCTTTGATCTGCCCGTTGAATTCAACTTGGAAGAAATCAACTCAGATGACTACCCCAAGTGCCGGGAGTTGTTCACAGCCGCTCTCACCCCTTGCATCCTGCCGACGGGAATCCACCACGGCCGATCAGTGGCCAAATCTTATGAGTTTTATTATTATTATTCAGTGTCGGCTGCTCGATAATTTGGACTTGGGCAACTGCCCGTCGGCTCTTACTATGCCGACAAGATTGAAACAAGGGGGATAGTGGACCAGGCCCCAATCATGAGCAAGTTGATGGACTTAGCCGACCCCCCTCTTGGCAGCATCGGCAACATTGTGCTAGCCTACAAGAAAAGCACAATCTATGACCGGTGGTGGATTGAAATCAAACATCACTTCTTTCATCAGCGGTCGTCTCACTACATCACCTTGCTCCCGCCCGACGAAATCCCTTCGGTGAGTCTCGAATTCCAAGTTATTTCTCCTTCTTGAATCATCGGTTGATTTAATCTGATAACACTTAAACTTTTCCTTCCTTGCAGGTGACAGAAACAGAATGGCCGACAGTGAGTAACTCTGGCATCCCTATTGAATACCGCTTAGGCGTCTTGCCGAATGGGTGTGGGTTAGCTCCATCGGCCATCGGTTGGGAGGCACCAAAGTTGAAGTCGCTGCTGCATGGGCAAACACGCCAGCCGCTGGCTAGGCAAAAAAGAGCTGCTCCAAACACAAAATCATCGGTTACAGTCGCAAACAAGCAGAAGAAGAAACAGTCGATCGCGCCAGCTGATAGCCTCCCGTATGTGGATCCAAGTGTCGATCAGTTCCTTAACGAGGAGGTTGCGGACGAGGAGATATCAGTAGTTATCGAGGCAGCGGCCGAATCAAGCGATTCGAGCCATAATTCAATCGCCCTCCAGCCGACAGCCCATCAGCTCCAAGCCCGCCTACGATGAAATGGCTGGTAACCCCTGTCTTGTTAAATTCGGCTTTGAAAGTAAAACCACTCTGCACTTAACCAAATCTGTTTTGTGTAGGCCAAGAAGTTGGCTTGCCGTCCTCCGCGTCATGCTTCACCGGTAATCATTTTCGGCCTGTATTCGTATTTTGCTAACCCCAGCCGATTTACCAACTGCCACTTATCTTTTCTCGCAGCCTCCTCCATCTCCATCGGCTGCCCCCAGGTGTCGAGCGAACACACGACATCGATTGTGGGCGGCCAGGAGGCTGAAGACGTCGCGAAGCCAGCCGATGAACACGTTGATGCATCAATTTCGGTCGGTGGTCATGTTGAAGAAGACACTATTCCAAACGACCCAGCCGAAGTTGAAGAAGCTATCCCCATACCTCTAGCAAGAGTGAGTTCAGCCTTATCTCTCTCCTTCAAACACTTTAAATAATCGACCGTTTTAGCTGTAGCTTAATCCTGTCATTCCTTTTGCAGCCTCTGGTCGATCTACTCTCCTTCCACATAAAAGAGTTTCTTGGTGACGAAGAGGGAGAGGCAACTAGCCCAAACAAAGCCCCAGCCGACGAGCTTAAGGTAAAATTGCAAGACATACACCGTCGGCTAGATATTGACATAGTCAGGCTAGTCGAAGAGTGTGGATCGGCCAAGTCTCGATTCTTTGAAATTGAAGGCCAGCTCCCTGAAGATCTCATCACCAAAGTATCTGCTACCGTTTGTATTGATCAACATCGGCCAAGGCTTGGGCGTGCAATGCAACGGATGATGGAAAGGCTTGCCCAAGCCGATGTGACTGCCAAGATCGAGGACGCGGTCAAGAGCGTGGAGGCCGAAAAAGCAAAGCTGAATGAACTGAAGGCCGACCCAACCACTTCTCAAACCCGAACCGCCAACCTGAGGGCCAAAGAAGCTGACTTGTTGCAGCAGTTAGAACAATGCCGAGCTGAGATTGCTGCCGAAGAACGGGTGTTGGCCGACTTGCCGAAAGTTACCGAAGATCAAACAGGCAAATTAACAGCCACCATCAGATATTTGAAAGAGCTTCACAAATCAGCCAAGGTAGTCCCTGGCTCCGACGCTGAAGATCAAGCAATGATTGACGAAGTAAAAGTGATTCAAGCGGCGGCGATCTCGGCTATAGACACGTTTTTGAGCCTGTAATAGATGTAGCAGTCTTAAACCTTGAACGCTTGTTGTAATCGGCCTAAACTCATCTTTATCTTGTAATCTGCTTATACAGTGTCCTTCTTATTGTCATGATTGCCGATCACTTTTTTGTCATGACCTTGAAGGCTTATGAAACTTGAAAATTTTCAAAAATTTCTTCTTGATTTTGATGTCTGCCTTCTTGATCGTGTATATATATGCCCCCTAATTTTGTTGATGTCTGTGATGTCGACAAAATTATGAAATCTGCAACTTCTGCTGCTGTCGTCGTTGTCGGCCAAACTTAGCCGATTTAGAAAACTAGGAGGAAAAACTTAGCGTGAAAAAGACCTAAAGGCGATGCTGGCATAAGTCAAGACATCGGCTAGCACGAATCGGCAAGAACACAGCCGAATCATGAACTGATCCAAACGCTTGGGTAGTATTTTTTCAAATATTTTCTGTTTAGAGCCCTTCCAAATACTTCTCCATCCAATCCTTCTAACATGTAGGCCCCTTTAGAGACACATTTGTGGATCTTGAAAGGCCCTTCTCAATTAGGTGACCACTTTCCAAATTTATTATCTCTTGATCCAATCGGCAGTATCAATTTCCAAACAAGTTCGTCCTCTTCAAAAGACTTAGGCACAACTTTATTGTTATAATGACGGGCTACTTGTTCCTTATCCCTTGTTACTTTTTCCAAAGCCCTCATCCGTGACAAAACCAGGTCTTCTGATTCATCTACCATCAAATTGTAATAATCATCGGCTGTAGCTGATCTTGCAACTGAATCTGTCTTGAGCCGATGATGTTTTCCCATGGTAGGACTGCTTCATGCCCGTAGACCAATTTATATGGAGGGACTTGGATAGATCCGCGGCATGCCATCCGATAGGCCCAAAGTGATTCGGCTAATCGGCTATGCCATTGCTTGGGATACTCAGAGATCTTCCTCTTTATCAGCTTGATTAGGCTTTTATTTGAAGCTTCTGCTTGCCCGTTGGCCTGGGCATAATACAGCGAAGAATTGAGCAACTTGATTCCCATGCCGTCGGCAAACTGAAGAAACTCGTCCGATATGAAGATAGATCCCTGGTCTGTTGTTATGGTTTGAGGAACGCCAAATCGGTATATGATATGCTCCTTAACAAACTCGATTGCGTCCTTAGAATCAACTTTCTTAAGAGGAATTGCTTCCACCCACTTCGTGAAATAATCGGTTGCCACCAATATAAATTTGTGCCCTTTACTTGAGGGTGGATGGATCTGGCCGATCATATCAATTCCCCATCCTCTGAACGGCCAAGGATTTATGATTGGCTTCATAGCCGATGATGGTTCTCTTTGTATAGCTCCAAACTTCTGACAATCCTGGTAGCCCTTGTAGTACTTGAAACAATCTTCCAGCATCGTCGGCCAAAAATACCCCGCTCTCCGAAGCAACCACTTCATCTTGTGAGCCGATTGATGCGTGCCACATATTCCTTCATCCACTTCTATCGTCCTGTAATATAAGTCTTCATCAAGCATATCCATCAAGTCTTGGCATTGTTGATAATAGATCATCAGTGCATATTCCCCTGACAATTGGCACTCATATTCCCGTGATAATAGATCATTTTTGCACTCATATTCCCCTGACAATTGGCTGACGACCAACAGTGAATCCCCCATGATCTCGATGGCGTCGACTTCAACCTCTTTGAGAAGATGCAATCCCTTGAGCACTGCTTCGTATTCGGCTTGGTTGTTTGTGGCGTGGGGGTTGATTGAGAATGAAAATTCAAAACTTGCTCCCCTCGGGGATATAATTACCAAGCCGATACCGTAACCATTTGTGCAAACCGAGCCATCAAATGTTAACGTCCAAGGCATGATTTCCACTGAGCCGATTGAGTCATCCCTGTGTTCCACTATGAAATCGGCTATAGCTTGTCCTTTAACTGCCCTGGGTGCCTGATATCTTAAATCAAATTCTGTTAAAGCAAAAAATCCATTTTCCAATTCGTCCCTTTAATACTGGAGCCGATAGCATATATTTGACTACGTCGGCTTTACAAACTATCGTGCACTCATTGGACAACAAATAATGCCTTAACTTGGTACATGAAAAATATAGACAAAGACATAACTTCTCCACGGGTGAATACCTTGTTTCTGCGTCCAACAGCCATCAGCTGAGATAAAAGATTGCCTTTTCCTTCCCTTCGACCTCTTGGATCAAAACCGAGTCGATTAACTTGTCGTCGGTTGATAGGTATAACTTGAATGGTATCCCTTTTTGTGGAGACATCAAAACTGAAGGTGAGCTCAAATAATCCTTGATATTACCCAATGTCTTCTGCTGCTCTGCCCCCCAAGTAAATGCTTGATCGGCCTTCAGCCGAAGCAGTGGTGTGAACGACCCCATCTTCTCTGAATGATTGGCTATAAATCGCCGGATAAAGTTGATTTTGCCGATCAAAGATTGTAATTGCTTCTTGTCTTTCAGAGGCTGTATTTTCTTGATAGCATTGATGCTTCTTGGTGTAACCTCAATTCCTCTTTCGAGAACAAGAAACCCTAAAAACTGTCCAGCCAATACGCCGAACGCGCACTTCAATTGATTCATCTTAAGGCCATATTTCCTTGTCCGTTCCAAAACCTGCTTAAGATCGGCTATGTGATTTTCTATTTCCCTGGACATAATAAAATCATCAATATAAATCTCTACCGGGGAGCCGATCATGTCATGGAAAATGTAATTCATGGCCCTTTTATAAGTTGCTCCAGCATTCTTCAACCCGAACGTCATAACGACCCACTCGTACAGGCCGATCGCTCTTGGGCATCTAAAAGCAGTCTTGTGGATGTCTTCTTTGGCCAAAAAAATATGATTATAACCTGCATTACCATCCATGAAACTAATAATCTTGTGGCCTGAAGCAGCATCCACGAGTAAATCGGCTATTGGCATCGGGTACTCGTCCTTAGGAGTAGCTTTGTTTAAGTCCCTGATGTAAAATCAAAGTGTGTTTTGATTCTTAATTTGATGATGAACAATTGGCATCTGGGATTATTTCTTTGTGTGTTTTGTTATTTGGAGATTTATTGACAAAGTGGTTTTTGAGATAGTTGAATTTTCGGACAATAAACAGTGTTCGGTCGGCTGCACATCCGGTCTGACCGGGCTTGTACTGCCGGTCTGATCGGAGGTGTTCGTGCGGTCAGACTGGGCAGGCAATTGCGGTCAGATCGGTCGAGCCAGTCTGACTGGTTGCCGATTTTGGTTCGGTTTTGGTTTCGGTTTGTTTCCTTCCATATACATGGGAGTTTCATGTTCCCATGCACGTGTATGTTCATTTATGCTAACAATGAGTCAAGTTGGGATAGCTTATGCTCGGATATGGTATTCTTTGTTTAATTGTGTGCAGGTAATCTTTACGCCTCGGGAAAGTGTTGCTGGTGATCGAGTTGGAGTCAACTTGGTGATAAGGTGACGTCTAAGATGGAGATCATGCGGGATGCTGAAGGGTAGAGATTAATGCACATGATTGGTGAGTTTCCATATGACATACGATGGAGATATTGTGTGCGTATGGAAAGCAGAATTTTGGTTATGGGAAGACTGAGATTGCTACGGTTGTTTTATGTAAAGTTCGTTTCTTGTACGGGAAGGTTTCCTAGTGGATTAGGACTTCTTGTATGAGTAGGATTCGTGGTTTTTGGCTGCGTGTCTTGTGTATAAATAGTGAGGGGAGGCGTGGCCTCTTGGTATCGCTTTGGTATTGAGTTTTAGAGAGTTTCGAGTTAGGGTTTAAAGTTTAGCTTGAGATTTTGTGAGGAGTGCTTTGTTTGCACTTTGTAAACATAGAGAGATTTAATAAATATCAATCTTCTTGGAGAATTCTTTGTGTTTTCTTCTTCCTCGGTGCGGCGGTCTAAACGGCAGTTAGACCGACTCAACTCACCGGTCAGACCGCACGCACAACTGCGGTCAGACTGGGCTTCATCGGCGATCGGCTACAAGACGAGGAATCGACTAAGTGTTGGCGATCGACTGTACGGGCGGTCAGACCAGATCAATACTGGCGGTCAGACCGGCTACTCAGGGCGGTCAGACCGGCAGATCAACTCTGGTCAAACCGATCTGCGTCAAGTCAGAGGGTAACTTTTATTTTCGCTGAAAGTTTTTTTGGTACTCCAACCATTCACCCCCTCTGGTTGACTTTGCTTTGGGTATTCGATCCTACACCTGAAGTTGATGCACACCCTAAGTTTACCATTCTTTTTTATTACTGGAACAATATTTGAGACCCACTCGGCATATCGGCAAGGCCGAATGAATCCAGCGTCATATAACCGAGTGATTTCGGCTTTGATTGCACGTACATATCGGCTTTGAACCTCCTGGAAGGTTGTTTGAACGGCCGATAATTCGGCTTGATAGGTAGCCGATGCATGATAATTGATGGGCTAAGACCAGGCATCTCGAAATACTCCCAAGGAAAACAATCTTTATATTCCTTTAATAAACCAATAAGCTGGGATCTACAACGAGAAGACAAATTCTTGCTAATATATGTCGGCCTAGGCTTGTCTCCGGAGCCGATATCTATTTTCTCTAGCTCGTCGGCCGACATGAAACCTTGCCCAAGCTTGCCATTGTCGTCGTCCGCGGTGTCCTTGCCGTATACGCTCGAGCCCTCCACGACGCCTTCAAAGCAGCAGCTGCGGCTCCTCGTTTCCGATTGGCTGTATGGCAGAATAAGACACTTTAAGAAAATCGGCTTGCCAGATTTTTCCGGACAAACAATCGATGCCATCGATCTCCCATAATGGCAAATCGGCATTAGCGACACTTACTGACCTATCAGTTGGTACAATCTCGATCTTGTCGCCGTCCCATTGTATCAGACTTTGGTGCATGGTGGAAGGGACGCAATAATTTGCATGGATCCAGTCTCTCCCAAGCAGCAGCCTGTAAGACCCCTTCCCGTCGATGACAAAGAAGGTTGTGGGCATGGTTTTGCTGCTGACGGTCAACTCCACATTGAGTACACCCTTGGCCTCTGATGGGTTGCCACCGAAGTCTTTAAGCACCATATTTGTTTTGATCAAGTCTTCGGCTTCCTTGCCCAATTTTCTAAAAGTTGCATAGGGCATCAAATTTACCGCAGCCCCTCCGTCGACCAACATCTTGGACATCGGCTTGTCGTTGACAAATCCCTTCACATAGAGTGGTTTGAGATGCCAATTTTCAGTTCCCTCTGGTTTTTCAAAGATGGCTTGGTCTGGGGATAAGGCTAGCTTGGCCAGGGTATCCTCAACGCTATCTGCATCGGCCTCGGTGATGCCAAATTCGGCTGGCAATATGAAGACCATATTGACCGATGCAGTAGCTTTTCCTTTACCTTTGGCTGCCCTCCTGGCTTGATCAGCTGAGCCTTCTTCGCATTGGCTTTCGTCGCCTGGTGCAGTTTCCTTCTTGGGCCTCCACTGTTTCTTGCCCAGCCAACGACGCTGATCCCGTATCATCTGCCGAACTTCTTCTTCCTATCCCTCGCGTTTCAGCCTCTGGATTTTTCTCTTCTGAGTTTTAGTGGACAGGTCAGAAGGGCACCATTGGGGGTTAACCGATTGATCATCATCAGCTGCTTCTTCGTCGTAGGATTCGTCATTCTCGTCTTCCTCGAAGAAGTCTTGATGGATCGGCCCGAGTCGATCGTGGACAGACTGCCGTATCTGGTTCAGCTGCACGGCCCTAGGGACGAATTGAGTTGGGCTTCGAATCGGTGGGTCTCTGTATTTGTCCTCGCGGTACTCACTGTAGGTCGGGCAGTTTTCGATCGTCGGCAGCCTCATCCCCCATTCCCAACAGAATCGAAAAAACTCGCATTGCCAGTGCGGATCGCAGTCGTTGTGATGCCTAATGTAATGGAAGCCTGTAACCACGGGCTCGCTCACATAAGGCCTGTTGCGCCAAGCTTCTTCTTCCCGCCAAAACCGTTGTTGAAAGCGATGTTGGCTATCCATGCGGATCGGCCGTTGATCAACCGGTCGGCCAGCGGGTCGCACCTTGTTGATTGGCGCGGCTTGGTCTCCAATCGGCTTCTTCTCTGCCTTGACCCCTTTGAGAGTTTTGGCTAAGCTGTTCGTCATTCTGTTTTGCCGATCAGCTCGCCTGGGGCCGGCTTGAACCATGTTGACCGGGAAAGGGTTTCCGTCTACCTTCATCGGCCGAGGTGAATCGATGAATTTGAGTTTCCCGGCCTCGATCGCCGACTGGATCTGCTGCCTGAAAACTTTACAATCATTAGTGCTATGTGAGGTGGAGTTGTGCCACTTGCAGTACTTCTTCTTCTTGAGTTCGTCGGCCGATGGGATCACATGATTCTCGGGCAGTTGGATCTGCTTCTCCTTTAGCAATAAATCAAAGATCCTATCGGCCTTGGTGATGTCAAAATCGTATTTCTCCTCCTTGGCCGTTTTCAGCAGCCATTGGCAGACGATGGCCTTTTTGTTCTTGGTCCATTCGGTTGCCGCGACCTCTGCGTCATCGTTGCTGGAATTGAAGGCTGATTCGACGATGACTTGAGATACTTTCTTGATGACCTTCCTTGATTCTTGAAATCTCTGTTCATGAGCCGTCACCTTCTGCGCGAGATGCGCCAAACTGTCGAAGTCTTGAGCCAAAAAACGCTCACGGATCGGAGCGATTAGCCCGCGGAAGGCCAAATTGGCTAGCTGGGCATGGATAGCACCAGGCTATAGCATCGGTTCCTCATCTCTCTGAATCTTTGAATATAGTCTTGAACCGATTCGTCATGCTTTTGCCTAATGCTGGTCAGGTCCGACAATTTCATCTCATGATTGCCGATGTAGAAGTAGTTGTAAAACTGTTTCTCGAGATTGGCCCAGCTCTCAATAGAGTTGTAGGGCAACAAAGAAAACCATGTAAATGCCGATCCCGAAAGTGAGAGAGGGAACAAACAAACTCTTAAGGCGTCTGTAGCCGATGCCTCGCCACACTGCGCCAGAAATTGGCTGACGTGCTCGTATGTTGAAACATTGTCCTGCCCTAAGAATTTGGAGAAGTCCGGGACCTTGTATCGGTTGGACAGTGGAACCCGCTCAAAGTATTCCGGATAGGGGTACTAATACATGTTCCCAGAATCTTTCGGCTTGAGGCCGAATTGATCGCGCATAACATCGACAATCAAATCGGCCCAAGCCCTGTTGTCTTGCACCTGTTGTATCGGCTCGTATTATTCGTATTGCATGGGTGCCTGCCGATACTGAGGTGGCGGTGTTTGAGGGCGGTAGTGCTGGTCATGATGGCCTCCTTGGTACTGGTACTGGAGTGGGTTGCCAGCAGGAGGCAGCCGATTCGCCGACGGTGGTGTCTGTGGATCCGAAAAAAGCTGTCAGCCACCAGCATTGTACTGTCCTCCCTGACCGATATGGGAAATCGGCTCCTGTTGCCGATTGTTGTTGAACATGTCGGCCAACTGATCTTGGGGAAGGGGTTGTTGCTGGTTGAGCATAGTGATCGGCTGTCTTGAGGCCGGTTGAGCATAGTCTTGGGCTGACTGGGGACTCCTGACGGCCTTGGCTGCACTGGCGGTGGGATCGGGCGATTCTGTGTGACCAAAGTCCTGTAGCTGGGAAACTTGCCATCTACAAAGTAGGTTGGCCCCCTCTGTAGCTGATCGGCAATCTTTGAATCAACCACAGTGGCAATCATGTTGTTCAAGGTGTTGACCAAAATGTCGCTCTTGTTGACGAGTGCATGATGCACAGCCGAATCGATCCGATCCTGCAAAGTATGCAGCTCCGAATCGTTTTGCTCCTGTTTCGGCTCCTCCATCTTGTGTTTGCCTTTCGTATCACTTGAGGAGGATGCCTTGAAATCGTCCATGCTGAATTTGTATTTCTAGAGGACGGACCCAGATCGGGTCTGGGCGAACGATTGCAGGTAATTGGCCTGCAGATCTTCTACCATTTTCTTGTAGTCGGCCTGATGTTCAGCCGATAGTTGTTCCATCCTGATTGGAGCCACGTTCTCTTCAGTGATCTCTGAGTTCTTGATGTTAACCATCACGTCCGATGCTTAGTGATCTGCTGATGGTCCCACCAGGCGTGCCAAGAAGCGTGTTGATGAGAAAATTCTCTCACGCGCTGGCCTGGGAGATCTGCTTAACTCAAGTGCAAGTCCTTTTCTCAGTTGTCTGATGTAAACAGGCATGCCAGTTGGTTTGATCTGTCAACCAACAAGAAACAAATAGACATGCATTAAGGTTAGGGTTAGATCCTACCGGATCGGCTAAGGAAACAAATTTACATAGATTTGCTATCCCAAAGTATATTTAAACTAAGTGATTGGGATAGATCGGCTATACCGAGACAGTATAAATCACTCAATCTAAATATACACTAGGATAATAAATATATGCATTCATGGCCTAGCCGATACTGTAGACCTAACTGTAGATCGGCTAGTACTCTGACGCTTCTTATGAAAAGATATTAATCTATCCTAAATGAGTTAAACCTAGATCAATCGGCTGTCGGCTAGTACTGACAGATTGATGCCGACTTAAAGCATTTAACCAGATTAAGATCTTAATATAAGAGGCAGCTCTAATAAATCTAATAGCAAATAATACTAAAAGAAATATTAAAACAGGTAAGGCCGGCTGAAACCCCGGCATTGTCTCTACAAGTTTACATCTAGCCAAATAGATCATAATACTTTTAAAAGTGACTTAACAGATCATAGATGATGCAACATTAAGTACAAAAGATAGCATTGGATCTATATAGACCGATGTAAACCCCTCAATACGGTGGATGCATCATATAATCCATGCCAACATCTAGATCTAGCTCTATCGGCTCCTGCTTCTTGAGAAGAACAAGCCGATGGCAAGATAGATCTAGGCATTGTTCTAGATTATATGCCGTATAAGATAACTTGCGCAGTCTAAAACATCAAACCTAGAGTATCATGATGATGGAAGCACTAGATTCGACGAAATAAACCACTAATGACAAGCATTTACCTTAATCGGGGATGGTACAACCCAAAGCCGGATCAAGAACTCGTCTAAAAGAAAATGAGAGGTGATGCCCGAGATTGTATTGATTGTGATATATGATATATAGGGGTCTCAGGTCCTATTTATACCCAAGAATAACATTATCCGTGTAACACATGGCTTCTATCTAATCTACTATTCAAAATACGATAGTATCTCGGGATACAATCCCATTATGCATTACAATAGGAATATCTAAACAAATCCCTAATTTACATATACAGTTGCCGTTACAGGACTCTATCCGTAGATGACAATATCTTTAACGTGCAATTTGGGAACCGAATCTACCATTTATCTTCAAGCTTTCCATCAGAAACGGTCCCATCTTCCTCTCTGAATCGGAATCGGCCATCGGCTATTGCCATCCGATTCGGCCTTAGCCGACTAGCTCCGTAGCCGATTCAGACTCAGCCGATTCTGTTTCCGCCTCTTCACAGATCACGCATCTTTCCTGATTCCGCTTCAATCTCCGCTTCAGACCCGAGGATTTGGTCATCAAATTTTGTCGTTAACAGGAATCTATGTGGTCACTTGATCTCTAGGGAAGAACCTAGAAACGTTGGGGTTAGAGACCATAGACTTCTTTCTAGGGATTTGCTTGGTGAGGCAAGGGGTTAATAGAGATCCAACTCTATAGAGTTCCTCAATGGAGAGTAGGATTCTTTGAATCCGAAGTTCGGGAAAAATCCTTGTGTCTATCGTGCTTGTCCTTTACTTTCTGTTGAAGTATCCCTGTATGCCTGTAATTCCTTCCTTTTGCTTGCTATTAAACATGTCTTGATAATTTCAAAAATTTGAGTTCAGATCTTTTAAATCACACAACAACGGAAGTTCCGAATCAGAACTTCGGAAGTTCCAACCAGCCTGGGCTGACCGAAAGTTCTGAAGTTCAATCTTGGAAGTTCCGGTACCTATGTGTTTTAACCGCTGCATTTTCAAGAAACTTTCGGGATCGCCTATTCACCCCCTCTAGGCGACATTTACGGGCCTTCATAAGTCCCTATAATTTTACATTGAGGTCCTTAAGTTTATTTTTAGTGAGAAAAAATCAAAGAAAAAGACAAAAAGAAGGGTAGAAAGGTGCTTAAAAAAGAAAAAGAAAAGCTGCACCCAAAAAAAGAAAAGAAGAAGAAAAGAGTGATAGAAAAAAGAAGAAAATAAATTCAGTTGTTATCTTTGAGCTTAATTTCATATATCAGAGTTGTGCTTGAGTTATTTCTAGTGTTATCTTGTGGCATCGTTTGTGTCTAGGCTCATGTCTCTAGTACGTTATAGACTAGAACCAACATGGTACTGACTTTGAACGATTATTCAACTTTGCATTCTCTGATTTGTGCATTTCCTATTCCTTTGCTACATATTTAAGCCTACCCAGAGCTCCATAGATTTGATTGCAGCCGTACAGCAGGGGTTTTCCAAGACATCAATACATTGGGCCTAGGTTGAGTCGGTGTGGTCACCATTTTGCTTGCATTGTGTTGATGCGAAAAACACACGCTGGCCTGAGAGATCTGCTTAGCTACAGTGTAGGTCCTAAATCGATGAAGCGCGGGCGTGCCAGTCAGTTTGATCCTGCTATTGACAAGATATACAAAGAAACAAAACATAAAGCATATCGGCCGATAGGCCGATAGCCAACACAGCTGATCGGCCGATAAGCCGATGGCACGATTCCAGCCGATGCCGATGTCAGCCTATGCAGTTAGGGTTTTAATCCATTGGCCATGCAATCCTTACAAGCCGATGCAACGTCCAGAGAACTCACCAGATGAAACTCGAATGCAACCCTTAACGGTTGCTGATCGGGTAGTGGCCAATGACGTATCGTTCAATATTGAGCCAATGCAATATGCATGGGATCGGCAAAGGTGAAATTAGATTTACTCGATCGGCTGTAGATATCAATATATATAATCTAGGTCTTAAAATACATTTAAACCAAGTGAGTGAGATAGATCGGCAGTGTGCCGAGACAATATAAATCACTTATGTCTAAAAGTACTTTAGGACAGAGATTATACATATTTATAGCATAGCCGATGTAGTAAATCTAACACGTGTCGGCTAGTACTCCGATACCATTTTATACCAAGATATCAATATAGATTAAATAGATTAAACAAGAATCAATCAAGTGTTAAGATGACCTAACATATTGATAATGAGCTTAATATATTTTACCACAGTGAGATCTTAATATAAAGGGCAGATTTAACATATCGAGTAAACATGTAGAAACAAGATAGCTAAACTAGGTAAGATCGGCTGAAACCTTGATACTATCTCTATGAGCAATCGTAGAACAAGATAGATCTTACAATTCTAGATAATATTTAGTAGGTCGGACTTAACCGATGCAGACCGATGCAGCACTGAGTACAAAGAGAAGCATAAGGTCTAAACAAGTCGATGAAAGCCTTTCGAGATGGTGGATACACTATATAACCTAGGTCAACGTCATTAGCTAACCCTATCGGCTATTGTCTAGTAACAAATGCTAGCCGATTGGGGTTACATAGCAATATTGATCTAGATTATATAGCATATATGATAACTCAACGATTTACGTAAATGAGATTAGAGTGTCATAAAGATGTAAGCACTAATCCTGAGAGCGCAAACCGCCATAACAAGCTCTACCTCTCATCGGAGATCGGACCCGATGCAGCCCAACTTGAAAGCAAGAACTCGTCGAAACAAACAAAAGTAAAATGTGACGATGCGCCGAAGGTGTATTGACCGTGAGATGATGATTACATGAACCTTGGGATTACATATTTATACCCGTAGGCTAACAAAGATCCTAACAGATTTGTTGTTGATAAAATTCTGATCCAACACGCTGAATTCTTTCTTGTTTAATCAAGGACCGATGACCCCCACTCTTTTGGACATAGTCATGATCACGGGCCTTGATATCACATCATCGGCTAACCCCATCAGCTTAAATGCCAAGTGCCAATATTTTTTCAAGACCAGGGTCATTGGAGGTTGGAACGGGTTCATAAGTCTAAACATAGGAACTGACCCAGTAGACTCTAGAGAACACACACCATTTCTTCTCATGTGGCTAGAAAAATTCTTGTTTTGTGGATCAAGCTACGGTCCCACAACCAATTGGCAACACATAGCCGAGGCCCTAGTAGAAAAGAGGCAGATTCCCTTAGGAAAATATCTGCTAGGGTACCTGTATCAGATGATGAACAATGTATCGGCTAAAATTGCCATGAACTCGGCTATCAGCACTGGAGGTCCATGGTGGCTGCTGCAAATATGGCTAAATCTGCACACATACAAAGTTGCTCAGAGGTCGGAGTTGCAAGATGCCAGCTTCCCACTAGCACAGCGAACCACGGATGAAGATGGCGATGAAGTCATAACACACCGATGCATGTCATTCGGAGAGGTAGCATCATCATATTCAGGATCCAAACTCTTAGCCAATCCTTTTAAGAATTGGTTCGGCAACTTCTATGATGGTTTCCTGAGTACCTCAAGAATTTGGTTTGCCTATGAGAACTCCCAAGACTTTGAGCTCCCTAGTGACTTCTGAAAAATTTGAGAAGTCCAGGGAAATCTTCACATCGGCCATCTCACCTTGCATACTCCCAGTCGGCATTCATCAAGGCAGGAATGTACAAATTACATATGAATTTTACCATCCTATGAGTGCCGCCAGACAACTGGGCATGGGACCATTGCTGATTGGGTTGTATTTCACTGACAAGATCGAAACCAGAGGTGAAATCAACTCAGGCACATGATAGATCGACTTCTAAATATTGAAGGCCCTCCTCTTGGAAGTATAGACAACATTGAGTTGGTGATCACAAGGACTGCAACCTTCAGCCGATGGTGGAGTGAATGGAAAAAATATATATTTCACCAATCGGCTTCCATGTACCTCACCACCATATATCCAGAGTTGATCCCAGAGGTAAACACTTCTACCTCGTCACTTGTTATTTATCATCAGCTGTCCTTCATTATCATTTGACTAACTCTTTTTGTTTGTAGACTACCGATTTATCTCCCCCTCATATCAGGAATACCGGTTGCCATCCAATATGCTACAGGACTTATCCCAAGCGGTGGCCTTGCCCCTTCGGCAATTGGCTATGACGCGCCGAAGGTGACCTCCTTGCTGCATGGCCAAACCCGTGAAGCACTTCAAAGAAAGAAGAGGGCCAAACCATCGGCTGTCGATCCGTCGGTTGTGCAGAAGTAACCTTCAAAGAAACAAAAGAAAACCACAACCGACAATCTTTCGGGCATAGATCCAGACCTACAGGCCTTCCTGAATCAAGAGGAAATGGAAGAAGCCAATGATGAGGCTGCTGCTGAAATAGACGAACCAAGAGCAACCGCTCAAACACCAGCAGCCGACAATCAACCCCAAGGAACGCCAAGTCCTCCAAAGCATCAACCTCAACCTCGACCTCAGCCGGTATGTATTTATCAAGAAACTTCCTACTCCAAAGTCAGATGCAATCCTTCATTAAATTCCATCTTGCAGAAAAAGAAGTTGGCTTCAAGGAAGAAATCGGCTCCAGTCCCATCGGTAACTTGGCTTCAAACTCCTTTTGATTATTAAACTAATCGATACTCAGTGAAACTTGTCTTTCTTTGCGTACAGCCTCCCCGCTCTCCAACGCCTGCCCCCCAAGCTTCAAGTGAGAGGACTATTGGTTAGGGGCAACCATAACATTGAGGCAGAAACAACATCGGCTCCCGTCATTCCTGTAAGTCTATTCTCTTCTTATCGGCTGCTTCCAAAGTTTTAATGATTAATAGTTTCAACACTTATCAATCCCAATATTCTATTCGTAGGCCCTAGCCGATATGTTTCCTTTTGACATAAAGGAATTCATGGATGACGAGGAGGATACCACCGACAAGACCCTGGCCTCTGCTGCCGATGATCTGAAAACCACACTGCAAGATTTGGCTTGCCGGCTGGAATGTTCTTTGGATTTCCTAGTCACTGACTGTGGATCAATCAGAGCCAGACTCGAAGATATTCAAAATCAACTCCCAGACCATATAGCCGACGCCATCTCTCAAGCTGCATATCTTGAACAACATCAGCACATGTTTGAAAGTGCCAAGCAACGGATAGCCGATCGGTGTAAAAGACAGCTCTCGAAGCCACAATAGAAGCTAATCGGTGATCCATACTAGAAGACAAGGCCAAATTTGATGAGATGATAGCTGCGCCAACTTCTAATCTCGATTGGCTGCGCAAGCGGAAAGAAGAGCTGCTAGCCGAACTCGCAAAGTGCGATGCTGATATCGTATCTGAAGAACAAAGGCTTGTCGATGTCACGCCCAGAAATTCCTAGCAGAAATTCCGAAGCTGAATGTGTATTAAATACCCTGTCCAGGACCAGCCAGGGATACACAAACGACAAATTGTATATACAGATCCATGTCTTAGAA
Organism: Oryza australiensis; assembly: GCA_019925245.2. Lineage (NCBI taxonomy): Eukaryota > Viridiplantae > Streptophyta > Magnoliopsida > Poales > Poaceae > Oryza > Oryza australiensis. Next base: position 167,418 of record JAIFGZ020000164.1, read on the forward strand.
ACATAAAAAATGTCTTACAATGCAGCGGAAAGGTAAAATAAACATAAAGAACTAAGCTTCGACGCTTGCGACGCGGCGACTCCACTCCACAAGCATCCCTTGACGGCAGCGACAAGCCTACTCATCGACGAACTCAACTGCAGCTTCATCCTCCAGCTCTGAGGTGGGGGAAAAGGAAGCAAGACTGAGTACAACCACCGTACTCAGTAAGTCATACCGAAGGAAGGTATGATGCAGGGTAATTTCCAAGGGGAGGCTAGGGGTTGACTTTTGCACAAACAGGCATTTCACAATATTAAGTTGAAAGTAGTAAAACAATGATTAAATATAATTAAACAATATTAATCATCTCTGCTCAACGCTAAACCACGTTGAGTCAGGCCCAATCCTTCCAACTATTCTATCCAGTTCCATTGAATTAGGTTATTATCATTAGTGAGACTAATCACGATGAATCTGGTCGACAACCCATATCCGCGGGCACGACTATTCGAATAGTTTCTAACTCTGATCAGAGGTGTACGTCTGTACCCACAAGACACAGCCCCACAACATGTTCCCGTGCGTCGACATGCCACCGTGGCATACCGAAAAGGGGTCTGTGACAGGACCATTCGCATAACCCTCCCTGACCAAGCGACACCACACCTCAGGTTTCGCTCCTACCTTTATATCCAAGGTAGGCAGCCCCCTCTCGTGCCTAGGTGAATCTGGCAGCCGCATAGACCTTACCCGGTCGATCCGCACTCCATCACGCTCACCCTTGCCTGGATGCTCGGCCAGGAAAAGCTACACTACAAGCCCAGCCGTTGTCCATGCTGGCTTGTGGTACGCACTAATAATTCTCTCAGGGTTTCTCGCAAACCGGTCCTTAACTGCCATGAGTGCGTCTTGTAAAACTGTGCACCCACAATCCACCATTTAGTCAAGTTTTAATTAACCATTATACTTTGCCAATGACATCTTCGGTCTGAGACCATCATTTCATGTGAATAAAATATAGTATAATAATTCTCTCATTAATGATCTAGCTGTACTAAGCAAACTAAGCATGTCCTAAACCTGAAACTAGTCATATTAATTCCCAGGTGATCAGTAAATAGGGTAAACGACCTAGGCTGAGTACTATAGGTCCCATCCCAATTACATTATAAAACAATGCAATTTAATAGATAAAGTGAGAATAATTTATAATATGGGTACAACATGATCAATGGTACATGACTTGCCTTGGTCTTGCTCTGGCTGAACTTCAGCGACTACCTCAAAATAAACGGGAGCGTCCTTAGAACCCAATCTATCGACAAACAAAGCACATCAAGAACAGGATATTAGACTACTGAAACAGACATTTAAACTATTTTTATTGTGTTCTAAATATTTTTATGAATCCGCTGAAACTTGAATGGACTCAAACGGAGTTCGTATGAATTTTCTGTGATTTTTACAACTTTCAGCCTTTTTACTACTTAAAAGAAGGAAAACTGATTTACGGCGAGCGCCCTTAGGGCTGACGTCACGGCCGGTGGGGCGGTGTTGATGAGAAATCTTTCTCACACGCTGGCCTGGGAGATCTGCTTAACTCCAGTGTAGGTCCGTCCTTGGCTACCTTCGATGAACTAGGCGTGCCAGTTGGTTTGATCTGCTAACCAACAAGAAATAAACAGATACATGCATTAAGGTTAAAGTTAGATTCTACGGATCGGCTCAGGGAACAAACTTTCTTATAATTGCTATCCCAAAGCACATTTAAACTAAGTGATTGGGATAGATCGGCTTAATCTAAATACACGTCAGGATAATAAATATATGCGTTTATAACCTAGCCGATGCTGTAGATCTAACGTGAATCGCTAGTACTCCGATACATCTTATGAAAAGATATTGATCTAACCTAAATGCGCTAAACCTAGATCAATCGGTTGTCGGCTAACGCCAACAGATTGATATCAGCTTAAAGCATTTAACCAGATTGAGATCTTAATATAAGAGGCAGCTTTAATATATCTAATAGTAAATAACACTAGAAGATAATTAAAACAGATAAGGCCGGCTGAAACCCCGACACTGTCTCTAATAACAAACATCTAGCCGAAAAGATCTTAATAATTCTAAGAGCGACTTAATAGGTCATGGTGATGCAGCATTAAGTACAAAAAGAAGTACTAGATCTATATGAACCGATGTAAACCCCTCGAGATGGTGGATACAACATATAAAGTAGTTCAACATCTAGATTTATCTCTATCAGTTACTGTCTCCTGAGAGAAACGAGCCGATGACAAGATAGATCTAGATATTACTCTAGGTTATATGCTGTATATGATAAATTGCACAGTCTATAACATTAAATCTAGAGTGTCATAACGATGTATGCACTAGATTTGACGATACAAACTTCTAACGACAAGTGTTTACCTTATTTCGGGGGTCAAGATCGATGCAGCCCGAAGCGAGATCAAGAACTCGTCTAAAAGAAAAAGGTTTGGCGATGCGCCGAGTTTGTATTGATGTGTATTATATTTTACAAAGAAACCTCGGGTCTTATTTATACCCAGGAATAACAATATCCATGTAAGCCACGGTTTTTATCTAATCTACTATTTAAAATATGACAATATCATTGGGATACAACCCCAATGTCGTATCACAAAAGGAATATCTATACAAATCCCTATTTTTCAGATACAATTGCCATTACAGGACTCTATCCATAGATGGCAATATCTTAACGAACACTTGGGAACCGAATCTTCCTTTTATCTTCAAGCTTCTTTATCGGAAACGGTTCCGTCTTCCTTTCTGACTCGGAATCGGCTATCGGCTTTCCCTATTCGATTCGGCCTTAGCCGACTGGTTTCCTAGCCGATTTGATCGTGGCCGATGCAGCCTCTGTTTCTCCGTAGATCACTTTCCCGATCCGATTCCGCTTCAATTCCGACCTTGAACTTAGGGATTTGGTTACCAAACTTGGTCGTTAACACATGCCCCCAAGTCCGTGATAAGATAATATCGTGGATTTGCCGCTTTTTTTTGAATTCCCGCGTGACTCTCGTCCTATTCCGTTTTGGCTATCAGGAAAAATCTCTTTAAATAGCACCTGCCTTGTGCCGAAACAAGCCACGCTGCCACTTTTGCCTCCTCAAGCCCTAGCCAAAAACCTTCCATCTCCTCGGTGTCCCCGTCGGAACCCGATGCGCGACCTCACCAGCAAACCCTTCCGCGGCGACAATCCCACTCATCAATGGCGTCCTCAAGCACTCGCTCCGACACAACCTAAGCAGAATACCCAGAGGTAAGTTTCATCGGCTACAGCCCCTTATTCCTTGCAACTTGGTTTCATCTTCTGTAATCTTGTTCTTCCATTCTTTAATTCGCAACACCTCGCCCACCAAATCGCCATCCCAGACTTCGCTAGCCCCAATCACTTTTTGTTAGGGCCGATCGACAATTTAGACCCTAGCAAGTTCATCAATGCCGAAAGAAACCGGATTCCTTTCAGATTTTCCACCCCTGACCTAGCCCACTGGTCTAGTGCTTTCAAGTCTTGGCCCTCAACAGACAAATCTTGGCTAGCTTGGTATTCAAAGATGTCAGCTAGGCAGCAAACCCATTGGACAGGACTAGGTATAAGCCAATGCCTAGCTCTGACAATAGTCGACATATCAAAGGACGAGCCCCTCCTATCGGCTGTCACTTACTTCTGGTCGGACACGCTAAATGCATTTTTGTTTAGACAAGGACTGATGACACCAACCCTCTTGGATGTGGTAATGATCACGGGATTGGATATGACATCCACAGTAGACCCAGCCAGCCTCAATATCAAATGCTCCCATAGTTTTAAGACCAAAAGCATAGGGGGCTGGAGCGGCTTCATATCGATGAACAAGAAAGACGACCCAATCTCTGAGAGAGAACACACAGCTTTCCTCTTAATGTGGCTAGAAAAATTTGTCTTCTGTGGATCAAGCTGTGGGCTGACTAGCAACTGGCAGCACATAGCCGAAGCCCTGGTGAGCAAAAAACAAGTCCCCCTGGGAAAATACATTCTCGGCTACTCGTACCAAATGCTAAGTAATGCATTGGCTCGGCTGGCTTCCAAACAGGCCATTAACACAGGAGGGCCCTGGTGGCTGCCGCAGTTGTGCCTAAATCTCCACACCTATCAGGTTGCAGAAAGGCCGACTCCACTAGAAGCCGATTTTCCGTTAATCGAGCCACTGTTCGAAGATGATGAGGAAGTGACCACCCGCCGATGCCTGTCGTATGGGGAAGTAGCGGTAACCTATCCTGGATCCAAACTAACAGCCGATCATTTCAAAAACTGGTTTGACAACTTGTACAGTGGCTTCCCAAGCAGCTCGAGGATATGGTTTGCTTATGAAGATTTTGACAAGTTTGAGCTCCCAGACGATCTCCGGCTAGATGAGCTTAACTCCAAAGAATATGAAAAACCGAGGGAGATTTACACATCGGCCATAACGCCTTGCATCCTCCCCGTCGGCATCCACCAAGGGCGCAATATTCAGAAATCTTATGAATTCTATCATCCGATGGTGGCCGCAAGACAACTTGGCATGGGTCAGCTGCCGATCGACCTCTGTTACTCAGACAAGATCCAATCCAGGGGCAAAATTGAAGAAGACATTATGATGAATCGGCTGCTCAACATCCCTGGCCCCCCTTTGGGTAGTATTGACAATATCGACCTGGCGGTGACAAGGACAACTATCTTCAGCCGATGGTGGAATGAGTGGAAGCAGCATTTGTTCCATCAATCGGCTTCCATGTATCTGACCATCGTCGACCCGGAAATGACCCTATCGAAGTGTCTTCTCTTCTTAGGTTCCTTCAACCATTTCTTGTATTATTGACTAACCATGCCTTATTCCTTTGCAGACAACCGATGCTTCCCCTCCGCACACAAGTAACACTGGGGTAGCAATCCTTTATTCCCCCGGCGTGCTGTCCGGCGGCTACGGGCTGGCCCCGTCAATCATCGGCTTCCATGCGTCGAAGGTGGCTACACTACTTCACAGCCAAACCGGCGAGCCATTGCATCGGCTGAAAAGGGCGAAGCTATCGGCTGCCGCTACTCCGACTGCAGAGAAAAAGAAACGAGCTTCAAAGAAGCCGAAACCAACTCCATCCGACGACTTGCCACCAGTCGATCCGGATGTGGACGCGGTTCTTGAAGAAGAAATTAGGGACGAGAAAATGGAGCAAGCCGTCAATGCTGCCGCAACCGAAACGAGCTCTTCAGACAGATATGCTCGGATTCCATCGGCTAAGTAAACCATCGAAAAAACTCCAAGCCCTCCGAAACACGTCCCTCGTTCCCAGCCGGTAAGCATCTTTCATCGTTTAATCTCATCACCTTTTCTATTATAATTCGTCGGCTTTCTGTGTCTGTAGGCAAAGAAACTGGCTGCCAAAAAGAAAACGGCTCCTCCTCCCTCGGTAAGTCCTACTATCCTTCATTTCCCTCTTATTGGCACAACCGATTTCCAACTTGTATCGTTTTTTAGCCTCCCCGCGCTCCAACATCTGCCCCCACGTATCAAGCGAGCACGCGCCGACGGCCGTAGGTGATGGTGACGTCGGGGACGTGGCTACCTCAGTCCCAGCTATCTGAGTAAGTCCGTTCAGCTTTATAAATCGGCTCATCAACTTTGTCGACTCTCCTAACCATCTCCTAACTTGCAGTCTATAGCCGATCTTCTGAACTTCGACCTCTCAGAATTTCTTGATCCTGACGAGGGCGTCGATAAGGCCATGGTGGTGTCGGATGAGGAACTACGGGCTACCTTGTCAGACATATCCAAACGGCTAGAGTGCTCCCTCGACTTCTTGGTCACTGATTGTGGCTCGATCCGCAGTCGGTTTAAAGACATCCAGGATCGGCTACCGGACCAGCTGGCTGATATCATTGCACCGGCCACCTTTATGGAGGCGCATCGGCACAAGTTCGAACGGGCTAAACAAAGAATAGCCGATCCTCGAGAAAACCAAGCGCTGGAAGCCACCATCAAAGCCAGTCAACAAGAAATCACCATCGAGAAGGCCAAGTTTGATGTTTTGAAGACCGAGCCGATTGCTGAACTTGATCAGCTTCGCAAGCATCGGGAGGAACTGATAGCCGAACTTGCCAACGTCGAAGCTGATATTGTGGCTAAAGAACAACGTGTGGCCGGCCTGCCGAAGGAGATCGAGGACCAACGAGCGAAGATCAAGGCGGCCGTGTCACATTTGTCCGACATGGCCAGGGCGATGAAGCCGATCCCAGGGAACGATGCAGCCGATACCAAGGCCATTGAAGAGATAGACGGGATCCGTCGTAAGGCAATATCGACCATCACCAACTTCCTCTCGCGCTGAGCTACTTGTAATAGTTGGCTAGGCATCCTTGTACTTGAACTCTCTATGCGTTTTGTAATCGGCTTTCGCCAACTCTTGTAACTGATTCAAACTATCTTTCATAATCGGCTTGCCTTACTTGTTCTCCACTTAATACATGCTTGCTAATCACATTAAACTTGCTCGAAGGCTTTAGAAATTTTGAAAAATTCGCTCTGCCTTCTTGATATCATATTGTATATGCCCCCTAATTTTGTTGATGGTGTTCCCAACATTAACAAAATTACCAAATCAAATATCTTGTTGCTGTCGGCTAGGCTGAGCCGATATAGAAAAATTAGGGGAAATTTGACGTACTATCGTCCTAAAGGCGATGCGTGCATCACAACGCATAGGCTACCACGAATCGGCACAACCATAGTCGAATCATGAGTTGATCCATACACTTGGGTAATATTTCTTTAAATATTTGCCATTCAGAGCCCTTCCGAATACCTCTCCATCCAACCCTTCTAACATATAAGATCCTTTAGAGACGCATTTGTGGATCTTGAAAGGCCCTTCCCAATTCGGTGACCACTTTCCGAACTTATTATCTCTTGATCCGATCGGCAATATCAATTTCCAAATGAGTTCGCCCTCTTCAAAAGACTTAGGCGCAACCTTCTTATTATAATGACGAGCTACTCGTTCCTTACCTCTTGTTACCTTTTCCAAGGCCCTCATCCATGACAACACCAGATCTTCTGATTCATCTACCATCAGGTTGTAGTAATCATCGGCTGTAAGCTGATCTTGTAATCGAATCCTTCTTGAGCCGATGATGTTTTCCCATGGCAGGACTGCTTCATGTCCATAAACCAGTTTATATGGAGGCACTTGGATTGATCCGTCGCAAGCCATCCGATAGGCCCAAAGTGATTCGGCTAATCGGTTGTGCCATTGCTTAGGATATTCAACGATCTTTCTCTTTATCAGCTTGATTATACTCTTGTTTGAGGCTTCTGCTTGTCCGTTAGCCTGAGCATAATACAACGAAGAATTGAGCAACTTGATACCCATGTGTTGATGAGAAAATTCTCTCTCGCGCTGGCCTAGAAGATCTGCTTAGCTCTAGTACAGGTCCGTCTTTGGCTACCTGTGATGATCTAGGCGTGCCAATTGGTTTGATCTGCTAACCAATAAAAAATAATAAACAGATACATGCGTTAAGGTTAAAGTTAGATCCTACCAGATCGGCTCAGGAAACCAACTTGCATATAATTGCCTTCTCGAAGCATATTTAAACTAAGTGATTGGGATAGATCGGCTGTGCCGAGACAGTATGAATCACTTAACCTAAATATACATCAAGATAATAAATATATGCGTTTGTAACCTAGCCGATGCTGTAGGTCTAACGTGAATCGGCTAATACTCTGATACATCTTATAAAAAAGATATCGATCTAACCTAAATGCGTTAAACCTAGATCAATCGGCTGTCGGCTGATGCCAATGGACTGATACTGGTTTAAGACATTTAACCAGATTGAGATCTTAATATAAGAGACAGCTTTAATATATCTAATAGTAAAATGCTAAAAGATTATTAAAACAGGTAAGGCTGGCTGAAACCCCAGCACTGTGTCTACGGGTAGGCATCTAATCAAATAATTCTAAATACTTCTATAAGCGACTTAACAGATCATAGATGATGCAACATTAAGTACAAAAAGATAGTATTAGATCTATATAGACTGATGTAAACCTTTCAATACGGTGGACACAACATATAAACTAATCCAACATCTAAATCTAGCTCTGTCGGCTGCTGTCTCCCGAGAGAAACGAGTCGACGGTGAGATAGATCTAGGCATTGTTCAAATTATATGCCGTATATGATAACTTGCGCAGTTTATAACATTAAACCTAGAGTGTCATGACGATGTAAGCACTAGATTCGACGGAATAAACCACTAATGACGAGAATGTACCTTATTCGGGGTTCGAATCGATGTAGCCCGAAGCCGGATCACGAACTCGTCTAAAAGAAAATAGGAGACGATGCGCCAAAATTATATTGATGTATGATTGTTATTTACAAGAGGTCTCAGGTCCTATTTATACCCAAGTACAACGAAGTCCATGTAGAACATGGTTTCTATCTAATCTACTATTCAAAATATGACAACAGCCCGGGATACAGTCCCATGTCGTATTACAAAAGGAAATATTAAACAAAACCCTATTTTACAGATACAATTGCCGTTACAGGACTTTATCCATAGATGAAAATATTTTAACGAACATTTAGAACCAAATCTTCCTTCTATCTTCAAGCTTCTTTATCGAAAACGGTTCCATCTCCTTCTCTGAATTGGAATCAGCTATCGGCCATCCATGTTCGATTTGGCCTCAACCGACTGGTCTTCCAGCCAATTTGATCGTGGCCGATGCAGCCTCTGTTTTCTCTGTAGATCATTTTCCAATCCGATTCTGCTATAATCTCGGCTTGGACTTAGGGATTTAGCTACCAAATTTGGTCGTTAACACCATGCCGTCGGCAAACTGGACAAAGTCGTCCGATACGAAGATAGACCCCTGATATGTTGTTATTGTCAGAGGGATGCCAAATCGGTATATAATGTACTCCTTAACAAACTCGATTGCATCCTTTGAATCAACCTTCTTTAAAGGAACTGCTTCCACCCATTTTGTGAAGTAATCAGTTGCCACCAATATGAATTTATGTCCCTTGCTCGAGGGTGGATTGATCTGGCCGATCATGTCGATTCCCCAACCTCTGAACGGCCAAGGCTTGATAATTGGGTTCATAGCCGATGCTGGTGCCCTTTGTATAGCTTCAAACTTCTGACAATCCTGGCAGCCCTTGTAGTACTTGAAACAATCCTCCAGCATTGTCGGCCAAAAATACCCTGCTCTTCGAAGTAGCCATTTCATCTTGTGGGCCGATTGATGCGTGCCGCAGATTCCTTCGTGCACCTCTTCGATAGCTACCTTGGCTTGATCGGCACTGAGGCATTTGAGCAGCACTCCATCAATCGTCCGATAGTATAAATCTTCATCGAGCAAGACATATCTCAAAGCCTTGTAGTGCAATTTCCTTGAAGCCGACTGGGAGGGGTTTTGTAGATAGTTGTAGACCTCAAATCTCCAGTCATCGGCTGTCATGGTGGCAATCTCTATCTCGACATCTTTTGTCATCGGCCTGTAGCCTGATGCCCCTTGAGCTAAATCATTGGCTTCTGCATTCTGCTCTCTGGGGATGTGTTTTAATGTTACTAGCCGAAAGCTGTCCATAAATTCCCGGCATCGTTGATAATAGACCATCAGCGCATCATTTTTGCATTCATATTCTCCTGACAACTGGCTGATGACCAACAGTGAATCTCCCATTATTTCGATGGCGTCGGCTTCAACTTCCTTGAGAAGATGCAATCCCTTGAGCACTGCCTCGTATTTGGCTTGGTTGTTTGTGGCGTGGGGGTTGATTGAGAAAGCAAATTCGAAGCTTGCCCCCCTTGGGGACATTGTGACCAAACTGATACTGCATCCACTTGTGCAACCGATCCATCAAATGTCAGAGACCAAGGCGTGATCTCCACTGAGCTGATCGAATCATCTCTATGTTCCACTATGAAATCGGCTATGGCCTCTCCTTTAACTGCCCTGGGCGCCTGATATCTTAGATCAAACTCTGTTAAGGCAAAACTCTATTTCCCAATTCGTCCTTTCAACACTGGAGCCGATAGCATATATTTGACTATGTCGGCTTTGCATACCACTGTGCACTCGTTGGATAATAAATAATGCCTCAACTTTGTACATGAAAAATACAGGCAAAGACATATTTTCTCCACTTGTGAATACCTTGTCTTTGTGTCCAGTAGCCGTCGGCTGAGATAAAAGATGGATTTCTCTTTTGCTTCGATCTCTTGAATCAGGACTAAGCCGATGGACTTGTCGTCGGCTGATAGGTACAGTTTGAATGGCACCCCTTTTTGTGGAGAAATCAAGACCGGAGGTGAGCTTAAGTAATCCTTGATATTCTCCAATGCTTTCTGCTGCTCTTCCCCCCAAGTGAACGCTTGATCGGCCCTCAGCCAAAGCAATGATGTGAACGACTCCATCTTTTCTGAAAGATTGGCTATGAATCGCCTGATAAAGTTTATTTTGCCGATCAGAGATTGTAGTTGCTTCTTGTCCTTTGGAGGCTGTATCATCTTGATGGCATTAATGCTCCTTGGTGTAACCTCAATCCCTCTCTCATGAACAAGAAACCCTAAAAATTGCCTGGCCGAGACGCCGAACGCGCATTTCAGTGGATTCATCTTCAGGCCATATTTCCTTGTTCGCTCCAAAACCTTTCTAAGATCGGCTATGTGGTTTTCCATTTCCCTGGATTTGACAACAACATCATCAATATAAATCTCGACCAAAGAGCCGATCATATCATGAAAATGTAATTCATGGCCCTTTGATAAGTTGCTCCAGCATTCTTCAAGCCAAACGTCATGACGACCCACTCATACAAGCCGATTGCTCCTGGACATCTGAAAGCAGTCTTGTGGATATCTTATTCGGCCATAAAGATCTGATTATAACCTGCATTACCATCCATGAAACTTATGATCTTGTGGCCAGAAGCAGCATCTACGAGCAAATCGGCTATGGGCATTGGTTATTCGTCCTTAGGGGTAGCTTTGTTGAGGTCTCTGAAAATCAATACACACCCTAAGTTCGCCATTCTTCTTCATTACTGGAACAATATTTGAAACCCACTCCACATATCGGCAAGGCCGAATGAATCCAGCATCGTATAGCTGAGTGATTTCGGCTTTGATCGCATCATACATATCGGCCTTAAACCTCCTAGGAGGCTATTTGTAAGGCCAATACCCCGGCTTGATAGGCAGCCGATGCACAACAATAGATGGGCTAAGACCAGGCATCTCAAAATACTCCCAAGCAAAACAATCTTTATATTCCTTTAATAACTCAATAAGCTAGGATCTACAACGAGAAGAAAATGTTTTACTAATGTATGTCGGCCTAGGCCTATCCCCAGGACCTATATCAATTTCTTCTAGCTCATTGGCTGACATAAAACCTTGCCCAAGCATGCCATCGTCGTCGTCCACGGTGTCCTTGCCGTAGACGTTCGAGCCCTCCACGACACCCTCAAAGTAGCAATTGAGGCTCCTCGTCTCCAATAGGCTATATAGCAGAATCGGACACCTTTAGAAAATCGGCTTGCCAGATTTTGCCGGACAGACAATCGATACCGTCGATCTCCCAAAGTGGCAAATCGGCATTAGCAACGCCACTGACCTATCGGTTGGCACGATTTCAATCTTGTCACCTTGCCATTGGATCAGACTTTGATGCATTGTGGAAGGGACACAACAGTTCGCATGGATCTAGTCCCTTCCAAGAAGCAGGTTGTAAGATCCCTTCCCGTCGATGACAAAGAATGTTGTGGGCACGGTTTTGCTGCCGACGGTCAGCTCGACGTTTAGCATGCCCTTGGCCTCTGATGGGTTGCCGCCAAACTCTTTGAGCACCATGTTCATTTTGATTAGGTATTCGGCTCCATTGCCCAGCTTCCGAAAAGTGGCATAGGACATGAGGTTGATCGCCCCTCCATCGACTAGCATCTTTGACATCGGCTTCCTGTTAACGAATCCTTTCACGTACAGCGGTTTGAGGTGTCGATTGTCAGTCCCCTCTGGTTTTTCAAAAATGGCTTGTTCCGAGGAGAATGCTAGTATTGCCAAGGTGTCTTCGACACAATCTGCATTGGCCTCTGTGGCACTGAATTCAGCTGGCAATATACAGACCGTATTAATCGATGCAGTAGCTTTTCCCTTTCCTTTTGCCGCCCTCCTAGCTTGGTCGGCTGGGCTTTCGTCGGCTGGGTTTTCGTCGACAGTCGGCGCTTGTCTCTTGATGCGCCATCGTTTTGCGCCTTGCCAACGTTGTTGCTGTCGGATCATTCATCGTACTTCTTCCTCCCGCCCCTCGCTCTTGAGCCGCTGGATGCTTCTCTTTTGTGTTTTAGTGAAGAGGTTCAAAGGACTGGGGGTTGGCCGATTGCTCATCTTTGGCTTCTTCTTCATAGTATTCGTCTTCGTCTTTGTCTTCGAAGAAGTCTTGGTGGATCAGCCCAAGCCGATCATGTACCGATTGTCGCCTTTGGTTAAGCTGCACGGCCCTGGGGACGAATTGGGCAGGGTTTTGCATCGGTGGATCCCTGTATTCGTCTTCACAATAGTCGCTGCAGGCCGGGCAATTGTCTATCATCGACAGCTTCATCCCCGATTCCTAGCAGAATCGAAAAAACTCACAGTGCTAGTGCGGGTCGCATCCACTGTGGTTTCTGACGAACTGGAGCCCCCTGACCTTAGGTTCCCTGACGTAAGGCTTGCCGCGCCGGGACTCCTCTTCCTCGCGAAAGCGTTGTTGAAAATAGGGCATGGGGTCCATGCGTCTGGGTCGCCGATCGGCCGGTGGAATGCACCATGTTGACTGGTGCAGCTTGATCTCCAGTCGGTTCCTTTTTGGCCTTAACCCCTTTGAGAGTTTCGGCTAAGCCGTACGTCACTCTGTTCTGCCGATCAGCTCGCCTAGGGCCGGCCTGAACCATGTTGACCGGGAAGGGATTGCCATCAACTTTCATTGGCCGAGGTGAATCGGCGAAATTCAACTTCCTGGCCTCAATAGCCGACTGGATTTGCTGCTTGAAAACTTTACAATCGTTAGTGTTATGGGAGGTGGAGTTGTGCCACTTGCAGTACTTCTTCTTTTTGAGCTTTTCAGCCGATGGGATCGTGTGGTTGGCCGAAAGCTGAATTTGCTTATCTTTAAGCAATAAGTCAAAGATCCTATCGGCTTTGGTGATGTCAAAATCGTACCTTTTCTCCTTAGCCGTTTTCAGCAACCATTGGCAGACGATGGCCTTTTTATTCTTTGTCCATTCAGCTGTTGCGACTTCTGTGTCATCGTCACTTGTTTCCAAGTCAGTCTCGACGATGACATGGGCAACCTTCTTGACGACCTTCCTTGATTCCTGAAACCTTTGCTCGTGGGCCATCACCCACTGTGCTAGATGGGCCAAGCTGTCGAAGTCTTGAGCCGAAAACCTTTCATGGACTGGCGACAGCAGTCCATGGAAAGCCAAATCGGCTAACTGGGAATCGGATAGCACCAGGTTATAACATCGGTTCCTCATCTCTCTGAATCTTTGAATGTAGTCCTGAACCGACTCCTCATGCTTCTGCCTAATGCTTGTTAGGTCCGATAGCTTCATCTCATGGTTGCCGGTGTAGAAATAACTATGGAATTGTTTTTCATTATCGGCCCAGCTCAGGATGGAATTGTAAGGCAGTGAAGAAAACCAGGTAAAGGCTAATCCCGATAGTGAGAGTGGGAATAAGCGGACCCTCAGGGCGTCTATAGCTGATGCCTCCTCACATTGCGCCAGGAATCAGCTAACGTGTTCGTATGTAGAAGTATTGTCCTGCCCTGAGAACTTGGAGAAATCTGGGACTTTGTATCGGTTGGGTAGTGGCACCCTCTCAAAATGTTCTGTGTATAGATACCGACACATCTTATGAAAAGATATTGATCTAACCAAAATGTGCTAAACCTAGATCAATCGGTTGTCGGCTAACGCCAACAGATTGATATAGGCTTAAAGCATTTAACCAGATTGAGATCTTAATATAAGAGGCAACTTTAATATATCTAATAGTAAATAACGCTAAAAGATAATTAAAACAGATAAGGCCGACTGAAACCCCGGCACTGTCTCTAATGACAAACATCTAGCCGAATAGATCTTAATAATCTAAGAGCGACTTAATAGGTCATGGTGATGCAACATTAAGTACAAAAAGAAGTACTAGATCTATATGAACCAATGTAAACCCCTCGAGATGGTGGATACAACATATAAAGTAGTTCAACATCTAGATTTATCTCTATCAGTTACTGTCCCCGAGAGAAACGAGCCGCTGACAAGATAAATCTAGATATTACTCTAGATTATATGTGGTGTATGATAAATTGCGTAGTCTATAACATTAAATCTAGAGTGTCATGACGATGTAAGCACTAGATTCGACTTTACAAACTACTAACGACAAGTGTTTACCTTATTTCAGGGGTCGAGATCGATGCAGCCCGAAGCGAGATCAAGAACTCGTCTAAAAGAAAAAGGTTTGGCGATGCGCCGAGTTTGTATTGATGTGTGTTATATTTTACAAAGAACCCTCGGGTCTTATTTATACCCAGGAATAACAATATCCGTGTAAGCCACGGTTTCTATCTAATATACTATTTAAAATACGACAATATCATTGGGATACAACCCCAATGTCGTATCACAAAAGGAATATCTATACAAATCCCTATTTTTAGATACAATTGCCGTTACAGGACTCTATCCATAGATGGCAATATCTTAATGAACACTTGGGAACTGAATCTTCCTTTTATCTTCAAGCTTCTTTATCGAAAACGGTTCCATCTTCTTTTCTTACTTGGAATCGGCTATCGGCTGTCCCTATCCGATTCGGCCTTAGCCGACTGGTTTCCCAACCGATTTGATCGTGGCCGATGCGGCCTCTGTTTCTTCGCAGATCACTTTCCCGATCCGATTCCGCTTCAATTCCGACCTTGAACTTAGGGAATTGTTTACCAAATTTGGTCGTTAATAGGCGGCGACGCCGACAGGCGGACTCCATGGTCAGTGGAGCAAGGGGGGTCGGGTGCGCGGTGGACCGAGTCCACCGGCCCCCAGGGAGAGACCACCACGTGGTAACGCGTGGTTGGCCGGCTCGGCGCAAAGGAATGGACAACCGGATCCATCCCGGATGGATCCAACGACACGGGCTCAGCTGGGCCTTGCGCCGGCGGCAAGACGGCACAGCGGCGCACGGCACCGGCGGACGATGGCGCACGGACGGGAGGTCGTCGGCGGGCGACGGCGCACCGGACGGCGGCACGGTGCACATCGACGGAAAAAGGAGAGGAAAATGAGGGAGGAAGGGAGGAGTTCTCACCGGTGGCCGGAGATGAGGAAGAAGGCGTCGGTGGACAAAATGAGTGGCTAAAAATTTGGGAAAAGTGTGGGGAAACGTGTTCTCGAGAGTGGTGAAGGTGGTGGTGGTGTCGATTTGGTGCGGCACGCGGTGGTTTGGCAAGAACGGCGAGCGAACGGAGCACGGCGGCGCGGTGGTTGTTTGCACGGTGCGGGGCACGGGGAAGCTCGGATGCGAGCAAATGCGAAAGGGAAAACTAGCTAGAGGGGCGGGAAACTTTATAGGGGTGGAGATGGCTCGGACATGGCCGGGAGGATCGGCTACGACGGCCGGAACGTGGGCGAACGGGGCAGCGGCACAAATTTGAATTGCGGCTGTTTCGGCGCGCACGTGCGACGGAAAAGGGGGAGAGTGGGGGCACAAGGTGCGGGTGAGTGGGGGCACAGGGTGACGCGGGCGGGGTGAGCGGGGAGTGGTCGAGGGACACGCGGCTTGGGCGGTGCACGCGGGCGAGAAAACCGGCCGGAGGTTGGGGATGACAGGTGGGCCCCACTAGTCATTGCCCCAACCCGAGGGGGAGGAGCTGTGAACTTTGGCGCGGTGGCTCGGGCGGCATGGGCCGACCCAAAGGGGCGCAGGAGAGAGAAAAATGGAAGGAGGGGAGTTGGGTGGCGGGAGAGGAAGGAAAAGAATGGGCCGACGGCCCATGGGGAGGAAAAAAGAAAAGAAAAAGAGAGAAAAAGGGGAAAAAGAAAAGAAAAGCCCTTTCCTTAAGGAATTAAATTCCGATTAGCCTATTTGAATTTTAAAAAGTGTTTCTGGTGCTCTGAAAATTCCGATAAAAATTCTGTTAGTGTATTTTGACACGGGGAATTTAATAAAAATTCCACCAAGCCATTTCCAATTATTAATTGGATTTTAAAATGTTGAGTTTGTCTTGCTTTATATTTTTCGGTCGATTTCTTTAGCATGGTTTTCGAGGTGATTTTAAGCGAGGAGGAAAAAAGCGGAGCGTGACAACCGATCTCCCGAGGATCATATCAGAACAAAAATCCAAGTTAAAGGCTTCAATGAAAAACTTATCAGACCTCACTAGAGCCTTGAAGGTGATCCCCGGGAACAATGCAGGCAATCTCAAAGCAATCGAAGAAATTGACCAAATCCGACAAAGAGCAATATCGGCCATAAATGACTTTCTATCTCCTTAAGGCGACTGTAACAGTCTAGGACTCAGTCACCTTTGAACATCAACTTCTGTAATATAACTTCTGTGCCGATCTTTGTGAACTCCCGCAGCTAAAACCTATTCTGTATTGAAAAACTTTGCGAAGTCCACAAAAAAAATTTGAAGTCCACTTGATTTTCACCCACTTGATTTTCACTTGTGTATGTATATGTGCCTCCCTAATTTTACAATGTCAACCGATCATTGGTAAAATTATAGCTCGAGGACAACACGCGAAATCGGCCATCATGTATGAGCAAAAAATCATAACCGATTATGATAGATAGAATAACTAACTTATATCGGCCATCTAAAGGCGATGTAAACACATCGGCTACCATGCATCGGCTTAATACAACCGAATCATGGGTTGATCCATACACTGGGATAATATTTCTTCAAACATTTTCCATTGAGTGCCCTTCCAAACACCTCTCCATCCAATCCTTCTAGCATGTAAGCTCCCTTGGAAATGCATTTGTGTATCTTAAAGGGCCCTTCCCAGTTAGGTGACCACTTGCCGAATTTATTATCTCTTGTACCAATCAGCAAAATTAATTTCCAAATCAGCTCGTCTTCTGAAAATGACTTAGGCACAACTTTCTTGTTATAATGACGAGCAACCCTTTCTTTGTCCCTGGTCATCTTTTCCAAAGCACGCATTCTGGATAAAACCAAGTCTTCCGATTCATTCACCATTAGGTTGTGATAATCATTGGCTGTCAACTCGTCTTGCAATTGAATTCTTCTTGAGCCGATGGCACTTTCCCATGACAGTACAGCTTCATGCCCATATACCAATTTGTAAGGAGGCACTTGGATTGATCCATGACAAGCCATCCAATAAGACCACAATGATTCGGCCAATCGATTGTGCCATTGCTTTGGATATTCAGAGATCTTCCTCCTTATAAATTTAATCAAACTTTTGTTGGAGGCTTCTACTTGTCCATTAGCTTGTGCGTAATATGGTGAAGAATTTAACAACTTGATCCCCATGCTTTCTGCAAACTGAACAAACTCATCTGAGACAAAGATAGATCCCTGATCGATCGTAATTGTCGGAGGGACGCCGAATCGGTAAATAATGTGTTCTTTGACAAACTCGATTGCATCTCCAGAAACAATTTTTTTCAAGGGAATTGCTTCCACCCACTTTGTAAAATAATTGGTTGCTACCAATATGAACTTGTGTCTTTTACTCAAAGGTGGATTAATCTGGCCGATCATATCAATTCTCCATCCTTTGAACGCCCAAGGCTTGATAATAGGGTTCATAGCCGATGCTGGCGCTCCTGAATTGCTCGAAATCTTTGACAATCTTGACAACCCTTGTAATATTTGAAACAATTCCCTAGCATCGTCGGCCAAAAATATCCTGCTCTCCCAAGTAACCACTTCATCTTGTGTGCCGATTGATGAGTACCAGAGATGCCTTCGTGCACTTCCCCATAACAACTTTTGCTTGATCGACACTCAAACATTTGAGTAGCACTCCATCAATCGTCTAATAGTAAAGATCGTCGTCGAGCAAAACATATCGCAAAGCCTTGTAACACAATTTCCATGAAGCCGATTGGGAAGGATTCTGCAAATAATTGAAAACCTCATACCTCTAATCGTCGGCTGTGATTGCTGCAATCTCAACTCCCACATCTTTGGTCATCGGCTTGTAGCCTGATGTCCCTTGAGCCAAATCATTTGCCTCAGCATTCTGCTTACGAGGGATATGTTTGAACGTTACTAGCCAAAAACCATCCATCAATTCTCGCACTTTTGATTGTAGATCATCAACGTGTCGTTCTTGCATTCATATCCTTTTGCTAATTGGCCGATGACTAACAAAGAATCGCCCATGATCTCCACAACATCGGCTTCGACCTCTTTCAACAGTTGTAAACCCTTGAGGACTGCTTCGTATTCAACTTGATTGTTTGTAGCATAAGGCGCAATTGTATAAGCAAATTCAAAACTTGCCCGTGGGTGATATGGTAACCAAGCCGATGCCACAGCCATGAGTGCAGACTGATCACTCAAAAAACAACGTCCAAGGCACCATGTCGACTGAGCCGATCAAATCATCTCGGTGTTCGACGATGAAATCGGCTATAGCCTGTCCCTTGACTATCTTGGGTGCCTAATACCTTAGGTCAAATTCTATCAAGGCAAAAATCCACTTCTCAACTCGCCCTTTCAAAACAGGAGCCGATAGCATGTATTTGACTACGTCGGCTTTGCAAATGATGGTGGACTCGTTGGATAATAAATAATGCCTCAACTTTGTATAAGAGAAATATAAACACAAGCACAACTTTTCCACGGGAGAGTACCTTGTTTCTGCATCCAAAAGTCTTCTGCTAAGGTAAAATATTGCTCTTTCCTTGCCTTCAAACTCCTGGAGCAAAACTGAGCCGATTGATTTTTCATCGGCTGACAAAAACAACTTAAAAGGTACTCCCTTCTGTGGAGGGATCAAAACTGGAGGGGAGCTTAAATAATCCTTGATATTGTCTAAATCTTCCTACTACTCTGCCCTGTTAGTGATATATCCTAGAGGCAACATGGAGATGTTGGATATTATGGTCAATGTTTATGTATAAATGAATAAAGTGGTATTCAGTTCCATGAAATAGACAACTTGTATTGATCAATAAGTACGTGACTTATTTATGTGACTCTTTATATATGAATCTATTTCTAAACGATTCCTGATCACATGTCATATTGTTGGAACAAATATGATTCATAGATTGGCATGTTTATTGATTGATGATCATGTCTCATAGATCATGGTATGGAGATACCAAATAAATATACGTGGACATGTGTTAGAGAACACATTGTTGGATAGACCCACCATGAGACACTACAGGAATTAGTGTGCCATTAGTTGGTCTCAAGTAGTGTTGGTGCAAAGTCCTTAGACCTAAGATCATCATGGATTCCAACATGTGTAGTAGCCTACTTTGGGACTGCCAAACACTATTCCGTAACTGGGTAGTCATAAAAGTAGTCTTCGGGTTTGCTATGAAACATGGAGTGGGATGTGAGTGATCAAGATGGAATTTGCCCCTCCTTTGGAGAGATATATCTGGGCCCCTCGAGGTAATGGATTATGGAAGTGCATGGCCATGCCGAGTTGATTGAGGAGTCAATCAACAAACAGATAATCCAATACGGTTCGAGTGAATGATTAAGCTATTGATAGGATGACACACATCTTGCCTATAGCTTAATTGGTATCGGGAGGCAAAGGGATTTGTGTACACATTACAGATTCAGAGCCGATATTATATTCTTGTATACTATGGTGTCAATATGTGCTGCTAGGCACCGCTATTGACGGTCGGCGGAGTTGGACTCGGGTCAAAACCGAGTATACCTGAACCTACAGGGTCGCACGCTTAAGGGGATAAGAATAGACATTCGAGTTGGAGGCTCGATCGGATGGGGATCCGATCGGATAGAGTCCCGATGGGCCTATAGTGAAGGGTTACGCGGAGGCTACGCTAGCCGAAAAATAAAACTTTTTACCGCGCAAACCAGGAACACTTGCAAGTAAGGGCCGATAGATCGTTACCGATTGGAGTAGAGTGCAGCGGAATAGCCAATCAAGGCAATCCGATCCGGAACAATGTAGCCGATTCCCGGAGACAGCCGATTCGCCAATCAGCCGATTCGAGTCGTCCGGCCGCGTTCTCACGCCTCGCTCCGATGCGCCCGACCGCAGCCGATCCGAAGCCGATCAACAGCGCGCAACGTAGCAGCGCCTCTACCGGTATCCACACGTCCGGGGACAGAACGCCGAACACCCGTGTGCTAGCACGCGATGCAAGGCTAGGGTTTGGCTCGAAAGTGGGGAGGGTTTCCGTGGAGATTGATCTCGGCGACTTCTGTTGCACGCGATGCAATTGACATGTCGCAGCTCTCCACCCCTCCCTCCTTTATATAGAGTTGGCCGACTGGGACTAGTGGCCGATTAGGACTCTATTTTGAATCGGATCTCATCCGTATCTCATAGAGTTGGCCGCCCATACGTCGTAAGCCCATAGGACTCTATCCGATCGGATCCCTATCCGATCGAGCCGTATCCGAGTCCAACTCGAATATCTATTCTATCCCCTTAAGCGTGCGACCCTGTAGGTTCAGGTATACTCGGTTTCGGCTATAGTCTAACTTAGCCGATCGTCGGCTCGAGTCCAACTCAGCCGACCTGTCAATAGCGGCGCCTAAGCACATATTGACACCATAGTATACAAGAATATAATATCAGCTCGAACCTGTAATGTGTACACAAATCCCTTTGCCTCACGATACCGGTTAAGCTATAGGCAAGATGTGTGTCATCCCTTCAATAGCTTAACCATTCACTCGAACCGTATTGGATTATCGTTTGTTGATTGACTCCTCAATCAACTTAGCATGGCCATGCATTTCCATAATCCATTACCTCGAGGGGCCCGAGATATCTCTCCAAAGGAGGGGCAAATTCCATCTTCATCACTCACATCCCTCTCCATGCTTCATAGCAAACCCGAAAACTACCTTTATAACTACCGAGTTACGGAATAGCGTTTAGTAGTCCCAAAGTAGGCTACTACACATGTTGGAATCCATGGTGACCTCAGGTCTAAGGACTTTGTACCAACACTACCGAGACCAACTAATGGCACATTAATTCTGTAGTGTCTCATGGTGGGTCTATCCAACAATGTGTTCTCTAACACATATGTCCATGTTTATTGATTTGGTATCTCCATACCCATGATCTATGAGACATGATCATCAATCAATAGACATGCCGATCTTAGAATCATATTAGTTCCAATAATATGATATATGATCGGGATCATTTAGAAATAGATTCATACATATCGAGTCTCATAAATAAGTCACGTACTTATTGATCAATACAAGATGTCTATTTCATGAAACTGAATAACACTTTATTCATTTATACATAAACATTGACGTGATATCCAACATCTCCATGTTGCCTCTAGGGCATATCACTAACAATCTCCCACTTGCACTAGAGTCATCATGTAAGTATCTAATACCCATTGCTCTTGTGTGCGCCTCATGCTTCGGCTGAGGGAGAGGTTTTGTCGGCGGATCGGCTATGTTGAGATCCGTGTGCACTTTGCATATCTTGACATCACCTCTGTCCACTATCTCGCGGATGAGATGATATCGCCGAAGTATGTGTTTGGACTTGTTGTGACCTCGGCTCCTTGGCTTGCGCAATGGCTCCACTATTATCACAATAGAGAGACATTGGACCAGTCGTACTAGTCATCACACCAAGCTCGAAACGAATTTCTTGATCCAAACAGCCTCCTTTGCAGCTTCCAAGTAGCAATGTACTCGGCCTCCGTTGTAGAATCAGCAACGTATCCCGCTTGGAACTCTTCCAGTGGATCGCGCCTCCGTTCGGGCGAACACGAACCCGCATTGCGATCTATAATCATCCTTGTCCGTTTGGAAGCTAGCATCGGTGTAACCACTTACAACGAACTCTTCTTCACCTCCATAGACTAGGAACATATCCTTAGTTCTTCTCAAGTACTTAAGGATATTCTTTACGGCGATCCAGTGACCTTCACTGGATCCGATGTATCTGCTCGTAGCACTCAAAGCGTACTAGACATCGGGCGTGTACAAAGCATGGCATACATGATGGATCCAATTGCCGAAGCATATGGAACCATACCCATCTTATTCCGCTCATCATGTGTCCGAGGACATTGATTCTTGCTAAGATTAATGCCATGTGACATGGGCAAGAAACCTTTCTTGGAATCATGCATGTTGAACCTTTTCAACGCCTTGTCAATGTATGTACTTTGGCTTAATCCAATTAGCCTCTTGGATCTATCTCTATAGATCCGAATGCTAATATGTATGCTGCCTCCCCTAAGTCTTTCATGGAAAAACTATTTTTCAATGAAGACTTGACGGATTCTAGCATAGGGATATCATTTCCAATCAACAATATGTCATCCACATATAAGATTAGAAATACAATTGCGCTCCCACGACCTTTTTGTAAACACAGGCCTCTTCTTCGTTTTTGATGAAACCAAACCCTTTGATTACTTCATCAAAACGAATATTCCAACTCCGAGATGCTTGCTTCAATCCATAAATGGATTTTCGTAGCTTGCATATCTTTCCAGCGATTCTGGATCGACAAAACCCCGAGGTTGTATCATGTATACATCCTCGCTTAGGTTTCAATTTAGGAAAGCCGTTTTGACATCCATCGCCATATCTCATAATCGAATATGCAGCAATCGCTAGGATAATCCGAATAGATTTAAGCATTGCGACGGGCGAGAAGGTTTCATCATAATCAACTCCTTGAATCTGTTTAAAACCTTTCCCACCAATCGCGCCTTATAGATGTGAACATTTCCATCCATATCGGCCTTTTTCTTAAAAACCCATTTACACTCAATGGTTTTGACACCATCAGTGGATCAACCAAGTTCCAAACTTGATTGTCGTACATGGATTCTATTTCGGACTTCATGGCTCCAAGCCACTTGTTGGAATCGGGTCCCACCATCGCTTCCTCATAGGTCTTAGGTTCATCGTTGTCCAACAACAATATATCACGTTGTTCCGCACTGTGTACTGTGATCGGGCACGACGTGATCTTTAGCACTCCGTGGGGGTGGTGTATCTACAACCGGTGGCGCAACACTTTGCTCCTCCCGTTGTTGTTCCGTGGTCGCCGAAACGTTTTCGGTGTTTCTTGAACTTCTTCAAGATGCACCCTGCTCCCACTAACCCTTCTTGAAAGAAACTCTTTCTCCAAGAAGACACCGTGTCGGGCGACAAACACTTTGCCTTGTTCCCGATTATAAAAGTAATATCCCTTAGTTTCCTTAGGATATCCCACAAAGAAGCACTTGTCGATTTGGGTGTGAGCTTGTCGATCAAACGTTTTACATAAGCTTCGCATCCCCAAATTTTGAGAAAAGACAAACTAGGGGTTGCCCTGTCCATATCTCATATGGTGTCTTCTCAACCGACTTAGATGGAACTCTATTTAGTGTGAGTGCATGTTTCAAGAGCATATCCCCGAAGGATAACGGAAGATCACTTTGGCTTATCATCGACCGTACCATGTCCAACAAGGTGCGATTTCTCCGTTCGGACACCCCATTCCATTGTGGAGTTTCGGCGAGTCAACGTGGAACAATTTCACAATCTTTCGATGATTACCAAACTCTTGGCTCAAGTATTCTCGTCCACGATCGATCGTAGAAACTTGATTGTTTTCCCTAAATGATTATGTACTTCATTCTGGAATTCTTTGAACTTTTCAAAGGATTCGGACTTATGCCTTATTAAGTAGATATAACCATATCTACTAAAGTCATCGGTAAAGGTAATGAAGTACGATAACCACCTCGCCGTTGAGCTCATTGGTCCACATACATCAGTATGTATGAGTGCCAACAAGTCACTTGTTCTCTCACTATGTCCCGTGAAAGGTGCCTTTGTCATCTTACCAAGTAAACAAGACTCACATGTCTCAAATGATTCAAAATCAAAAGAGTGAAGCAATCCATCCTTATGGAGCTTCTCCATGCGTTTCTTATTTATATGGCCTAAGCGACAATGCCGGATAAACGTGGGGTTTATATCATTAGAGAGTTGCCTTTCGTATTAATGTTATAGATGGGAGACGCTTCAAGATTCAAAACGTATAATCCATTCACCAATGGAGCATGAAAATAGAACATATCTCTAAGATATATTGAACAACCATTGTCCATTGACTTAAAATCATATCCTTCCGCTTGCAAACATGAAGCGGAAATAACGTTTTGACATAGTGTTGGAACACAATAACAATTATTCAATTCCAAAACTAATCCTGAAGGTAGATGAAGTGGTCGTGCCGACAAGCGTAGCAACGCTTGCTCCATTGCCGACGCGCGAGTTCACCTCGCCCCTTCTCAATCCTCTACTTCTTCTCATTCCCCGCAACGACTTGCAAATATGAGCTACGATCCGGTATCAAATACCCAAGAGTCGTAGGTGAAGTAGCAAGATTAATGTCTATAACATTAATACCGAAGCGTAAGTCGTACTTTGCTTCTTTTTGAGATCCTCCATGTACTTCTTGCAGTTCCTCTTCCAGTGGCTCTGTCTCCTTGCAATAGAAGCAAACAACATCGATGCCGCCGACCCCTTCTTGCCCTTCTTTGCATTGGAGGCACTCGCGATCTCATCGGGAGTTAACTTCCTCTTGGTGCATAAGTTTCTTGACAGTGGTTTGCGCTTAGCCTTCGCATCATCATCACATGATGACCATTCTTCGGATACTCTCCTCACTGTCTTTAGCATCCCATGCAATTCAGCTAAGGTTCTATCCATATTGTTCATGTGATAGTTTAATATGAATGGCTCGAAGCTCGGAGGGAGCGACTGGAGAATCACATCAGTAGCCAACTCTTGGCTAAGGGGGAAACCTAGTTTCTCAAGACTCTCGATATAGCCAATCATCTTTATCACATGCGGATCGACGGGATTCCCTCAACAAGCTCGCATGCAAACAAGGACTTTGAGGTGTTGAACCTCTCGGCCCGTGCTTGGTTCTCAAACATGCCACATAGTCCCCGAATAATAGTGTGAGCATCGCTGCTCTCATATTGCTTCAAGCTCGGGGGACATTGTAGCAAGCATGAGACAGCTTATATCTAGGGCATCATTAGTGTGCTTCTCATAAGCCCTCCGTGCGTATTCGGTGGCATTATTTGGCAAATCCTCGGGATAGGGTACTTCAAGAATGTACTCCTTACGCTCTTGCTTGAGAACAATTCTCAAGTTGCGATACCAATCCATAAAGTTTGTTCCATTTAATTTTTCCTTTTCGAGAATAGATCGCAAATTAAAGGTACTGGGTGTAGTATTAGCCGCCATTTATTCTACAACGAAAAAGCAAAGTTTAGCACAATGTTTATGCTATGTCTTTTGTTAAACAATTTAACATAAAACTCCCATTACGTATTTTCCACCTTCCCTCTAGGTTACGTATTGGGTCAAGATCCACATGTTAGTTAATTTTCTAGTGAGCTTTAGCATCACTGCTAGAAAATTAGTAACATCGGTAAGCAACTCCTTGCTAATCACATCTCTATGTGACTCTTGTTGTTGGTGTGGCATCTCCATGCCCGGCGCCAACCTATGCCCCAAGGCCCAAAACTATTTTGATAGCCTTGTTAAGTAAACCAAATGCTCCTGCATGTATATGTCGACATATACCCCTCGTGTTATGATAGAGAATGACACTCTGCTTTGGCGGACCCACCATTGACGAGCATAACGGTGACGGGTGCAACATTTGGAAGGGCATCATTACTACTTAATTTTGAGAGGGATGCTATCCTATCAAACAAACATATCACATATGAAAGCAAGAAGAATATCATATAATGAAATAGTATGGCCCCCTTCACATGGTGATCTCCATCTCCATGTCGGCGCGAGGATCTCCATCTTCGGCACCATCTTCCAAGTGTCGAATGCTTGATATCTTCAAACTAAGCTACTACTATAGAAGCTCTAATTGAAGATTACATCGACTCGTAGGTCGTGAAAGAATATTACAAGCATTGCACGTAAGAAAGAATATTACGGGGATTGCACATATGAAAGAATATTACATGCATCACATGCATCTCATACATCTCATACATACAATAGGGCCATACCATCTCAAAGCATTCTCTGCAAAAACAAGTTAGACATAGAAACGTTTTCTACCTATCGCAGAGATACGGCATCGAGACGACCTATAAGGGGGTACGCACACGGCGGTAATCGCTTATGGAAACCATGTCGGCATAATCATATTATGCCGTCCCGATACACTATCAAGGGAGATGGTTTGCGTAGGCGCAAGGCAGCTAACAAGATCGGACTACGAGATAGCTTCGGCATAATCACATTATACCGTTCCGATACACTATCAAGGAACGCTATCTCGAAGCCGACTCAAACCGAGTTCTATGGATATTGCTTCGACGTAATCACATTACGCCGTTCCGATACACTATCAAGGAACGCAATTACCATGAACTCTCCTCAACAAATCCCGTAAAACCGATTGATCTAATCAACCCGTGCGCAAAACTTGTTCCGATCCAATCTAAAACCCGAACTAAGCAAGATTAGCTCGATACCACCGAAGGGTTACGCGGAGGTTACGCTAGCCGAAAAATAAAACTTTTACCGCGCAAACCAGGAACACTTGCAAGTAAGGGCCGATAGATCGTTACCGATTGGAGTAGAGTGCAGCGGAATAGACAATCAGGGCAATCCGATCCGGAACAATGTAGCCGATTCCCGGAGACAGCCGATTCGCCAATCAGCCGATTCGAGTCGTCCGGCCGTGTTCTCACGCCTCGCTCCGATGCGCCCGACCGCAGCCGATCCGAAGCCGATCAACAGCGCGCAACGTAGCAGCGCCTCTACCAGTATCCACACGTCCGGGGACAACGCCGTACACCCGTGTGCTAGCACGCGATGCAAGGCTAGGGTTTGGCTCGAAAGTGGGGAGGGTTTCCGTGGAGATTGATCTCGGCGACTTCTGTTGCACGCGATGCAATTGACATGTCGCAGCTCTCCACCCCTCCCTCCTTTATATAGAGTTGGCCGACTGGGACTAGTGGCCGATTAGGACTCTATTTTGAATCGGATCTCATCCGTATCTCATAGAGTTGGCCGCCCACACGTCGTAAGCCCATAGGACTCTATCCGATCGGATCCCTATCCGATCGAGCCGTATCCGAGTCCAACTCGAATATCTATTCTATCCCCTTAAGCGTGCGACCCAGTAGGTTCAGGTATACTCGGTTTCGGCTATAGTCTAACTTAGCCGATCGTCGGCTCGAGTCCAACTCAGTCGACTGTCAATAGCGGCGCCTAGCAGCACATATTGACACCATAGTATACAAGAATATAATATCGGCTCTTAACCTGTAATGTGTACACAAATCCCTTTGCCCTCACGATACCACTTAAGCTATAGGCAAGATGTGTGTCATCCCTTCAATAGCTTAACCATTCACTCGAACCGTATTGGATTATCTGTTTGTTGATTGACTCCTCAATCAACTTAGCATGGCCATGCATTTCCATAATCCATTACCTCGAGGGGCCCGAGATATCTCTCCAAAGGAGGGGCAAATTCCATCTTGATCACTCACATCCCACTCCATGTTTCATAGCAAACCCGAAAACTACCTTTATAACTACCCGTTCACGGAATAGCGTTTGGTAGTCCCAAAGTAGGCTACTACACATGTTGGAATCCATGGTGACCTCAGGTCTAAGGATATGAGATTGTACTTGAACCGAATCAATCTAATCGCGCGACAGATTAAAACACGTGTGGCTTCAAAAGTCGGCGAGTTTGAGATCTCCACGGAAACCCTCCCCTCTCCCGAGCCAAACTCTAGCCTTGCATCTTGTGCTAGCACACGGATGTTAGGTGTTCTATCCCTAGACATGTGGATACCAGTAGAGGCACTGCTACACTGTGGTGCTGTTCGGCGGCTGCGAATCGGCTGCGGCGAATCAAAGCGAGGCGGCTGCGGCGGATCGGCAGCAAGAGTGCTGTTCGGGGAATCGACCAATCGGCTGCGGCGGATCAGCTGTGGAATTGGCGCATCGGCTGCAGCGAATCGGCTGTCGAGTCAGCGAATTGGTTGTACTCAGGAATCGGCTGGCACTGTTTCGGATCGGATAGCTCTTGATTGGCTATATCCGCTGCACTCCACTCCAATCGGTAACGATCTATCGACCCTTACTTGCAAGGTTCCTGGTTTGCGCAGTAGAAAGTTTTTGTTTTTTAGCTTTCATAGCCTCCGCGTAACCCTTCATGCCCCCCAAGTAAACTCTTGATTGGCTTTTAGCCTTAGCAAGGGCGTGAATGGCTCCATCTTGTGAGATAAGTTAGCAATGAAACACTTGATGAAATTTACCATGCCGATCAGAGATTGTAGCTGCTTCTTGTCCTGTGGAGGTTGGATACTCTTGATTACATTAACTTTTTTTGTGTCACCTTAATCCCCCTCTCATGAACAAGAAAACCAAGAAATTGCCCAGCCGATACACCAAAGGTGCATTTGATAGGATTCATCTTCAAGCCATACTTCCTTTTTCTTTCCAATACTTTCCTTAAATTGGCTATGTGGCTTTAACTTCTTTTGATTTGACAACCACATCATCAATGTAGATTTCCACTAAGAAGCCGATTAAATCATGAAAAATATAGTTCATGGCTCTCTGATAAGTAGCCCCAGTATTTTTCAAACCGAATGTCATGACAACCCATTCATATAAGCCGATTGCACCATGACACCTAAAAGAAGTCTTATGAATGTCTTCCTCAGCCATAAAGATTTGATTATAACCAGCATTGTCATCCATAGAACTTATGATTTTATGTCCTGAAGCTGCATCGACCAGTAAATCGGCAATCGGCATGGGGTACTCGTCCTTGGGGGTGGCTTTGTTCAAGTCACAAAAATCGGTGCACACCTCAGCTTGCCATTCTTCTTGATTACTGGGACTATGTTTGACACCCATTCGGCGTATCGGTAGGGCCGAATAAAACCAGCATCATACAACCAAATTATTTCAGCCTTAATCGTATCATACATATTGGCTTTAAATCTCCTGGGAGGTTGTTTGTATTGCCGATATCCTGGTTTAATAGGGGGTCGATGTTCCACAATCGATCGGTTAAGACCTGGCATCTCAAAATACTCCCAAGCAAAACAATCTTTATATTCCTTTAATAAATCAATCAGCTTGTTTTTAAATGAGAAGACAAATTTTTATTGATGTATGTCGGCCTAGGCCTATCTCCTAGACCTATATCAACTTCTTCAAGCTCATCGGTCAACATAAAACCTTGTCCTAGATTGCCATCAAGATCGTCCACGGTGTCCTTGGTGTAGATGCTTGAGCCCTCCACGAGCCCTCAAAGTAATAATTGAGGCTCTTCGTCTCCAATTGGCCGACGGAGATTTTGATCTTGTCGCCTTGCCATTGGATCAAGCTCTAGTTCATGGTGGAAGGGATGCAACAATTGGTGTGAATCAAATCCCTTCCCAGCAGCAGGCTGTATGACCCCTTCCCATCGATGACAAAAAAAGGTGGTAGGCACTGTCTTACTGCCGACGGTCAGCTCAACGTTAAGAACCCCTTTGGTCTCAGATGGGTTCCCGCCAAAATCCTTGAGTACCATGTTTGTCTTTATGAGATCGTCGGCACCCTTGCCCAGCTTTCTAAAAGTAGCATAGGGCATCAGATTGACGGCGGCTCCCCCATCAACCAGCAGTTTTGACATCGGCCTCCCATTGACAAATCCTTTGACGTAAAGAGGCTTGAGATGTCAATGTCATGTCCCTTCTAGCTTTTCAAAGATCGCTTGCTCCGAGGACAACACGAGTTTAGTCAATGACTCCTCTACGACGTCTACATCGGCTTGGGCCGCTTCAAATTCGGCTGGTAACACAAAAACCATATTAACCGATGCAGCAACAACAACCTTTCCCTTGGCCTTTCTTTTTGCCTAGTCGGCTTGGTCTTCATCGACCAGCATAGTCTTGTCCTTCACGCACCATTGTTTCCTTGGGCGCTCTTGTTCTTTCTTCTTTTTTAGCCGATAGTCGATTTCGGCTTGGACCTCTTTCAGCCGACCCTCGCTCTTTACCCACTGCACCTTCCACTTCTGGGTCTTCGTAGAAGTGTCGGAAGGACACCATTGTGGGTTGGCAGCTTGTTCTTCGTCATCCTGAAAGTCCCCCTGAAAGAAATCTTCATGGATTGGGCCTAGCCTTTGATGCACAGGGCATTTCTTCTGGATCGACCGATTCTCTCTGGGAGGGAATCAGCTGGAGCTCTCGGCCTGCTCATCTTCATAGCCACTGCACGCTGGGCAGTCTTGTAGTGATGGTAGTCTCATCCCCTGATTTCAGCAAAACCTGAAGAAATCACAGCTCTAATGGGGATCGAAGCCATCATGTTGCCGATGGTAAGCCTCTTCCTGTCGATCGTGTTTTCTTGGATGCACTTTGTAAACTCTGCCCGTCTCCCTCTCTTCATGTCCTTCATGAATTTGACTAAGCTATTCATTTTTGGGGATGATGATCGGCTTATCGGCGGCTGGCATAAACCATGTTAACGGGAAAAGTATTCCTATCAACTTTCATCGGCTTTTTCGGATCATAAAACTTGATTTTCCCAGCCTCTATAGCCGACTAGATTTGCTGATGAAACACCTTACAGTCGTTTGTGCTATGGGAACCGGTGTTGTGCAATTTGCAATATTTTCTCTTCTTCAACTCCTCGGCCGATGGGATAACATGATTGGTCGAAAGTTCAATCTGTTTTTCCCGAAGAAGCAGGTCGAATATTTTATAGGCTTTGGTGATGTCGAAATCATACTTCTCCTCTTTAGCCAAATTCTTCACCCATTGGCAGGTTATGATCTTTTTATTCCTGGCCCATTCGGCTGGTGCTACCTCGGTTTCGCTATCGGTTGAATCGGAGTCAGAAGTGTAGGCAACGTGGCTAACCTTTTTAAAGGTTTTCTTGGCTTCTTGAAAACATTGCTCATGGGCAGTGATCTTCTGTGCCAAGTGTGCCAAGCTTTCAAAATCTTGAGCCAAAAATCTCTCCCTGATGGATGTTAGCAAACCCTGGAAGGCAAGATTAGCTAGTTGGGAATCAGATAGCACCAGGTTGTAGCATCGGTTCCTCATGTCTCTAAATCTCTGTATGTAGTCCTGGACCGATTCATCGTGCTTCTGCCTGATGGCTGTTAAATCGGACAGCTTCATCTCATGGATGCTTTTGTAGAAGTACCGATGAAACTGCTTCTCCAAATCGGCCCAACTCTGTATAGAATTGTATGGGAGCGAAGAAAACCAGGTAAAAGCCGATCCAGAGAATGAGAGGGGAAAAAGCCTAACCCTTAGGGTGTTTGTAGCCGATGCCTCTCCACACTGGGCTAAAAATCGGCTCACGTGCTCATAGGTAGAAACGTTGTCCTGTCCTGAGAATTTGGAAAAATCTGGCACCCGGTTAGGTAATGGAACCCTTTCAAAGTACTTTGGATAGGGGTACCGATACATGTTACCCGTGTCCTTGGGTTTGAGGCCGAATTGCTCTCTCATCACGTCGGCTATCAAGTCGACGCAAGGCTTGTTCTGTTGAGGCACCTCCTATGCTTGTTGCTACATCGGCTCATATTGATCAAACTGGAGTGGTCCTTGCCGATACTGCATCCGAGACGAATGAGGCTGATAATGCTGATTAAAGTTGCCTCCTGGATAATGTTGGAGAGATCGATGCCCCATGGGAGGCTGTCGATCATGAAGAGGCTGAGAGCCGACAGGTTGTTGTGTGAAGTTTGGTAGGTAAGAGCCTATCGACACTTTTGGAATTGGATGTGGAGGTGGTCAATTCACGTTGAACATGGCAGCAACCTGCTCTTGAGTGATCTAAGGGATCTCATGTCCCATCTGCTGAGATTGCTGTCTGGATATCAATATGGGGCTAAATTCTCGTTGCTTTTGTGCCGACGACGGGATGACTGGCTTCAAAGGGGTTGATGCTGGAACCGTCGGCTGAGGTGAGGAAGGCCTGAGGCAGTCGGCAATCCATCTATTGCCAAGGTCTTGTTTTGAGGAAATTTCCCATCAGGGAAGAAAATTGGGCCCCTGGCTTGATGCTCGGTAATCTTGGAATCGACAACTGTGCTGATTATGTTATTAAGGGTATTGACCAATATTTCGGATTGGTTAATTAGAGCATGATGGACAGCATAATCAATCCTATCTTGCAAATTGTTGAGTTCTAGGGCTTCCTCTTGCTTGACTTCCTGGGGCTTTTTGCCCTTGTCCGAGCTGGTCTCAGGTTCGTCGTCAGCTGGCAACTTCACTTTGTATCTCTGGACGACTGTACCGGACCGAGTTTGGGTAAAGGAGTGCAGATACTGACTCTGCAATTTGTTCATTATCTCCTCAAGCTTGGCATTTTGCTCTGGCATCAACTTATCCATGGTGATAAGGATGATGTTTTCCGAATCAACATCGGAAGTCTTGATGTCTACCATGGTGTCTGTCTTGTGATTTGAGTCCCACTGGGCGTGCCAAAAGCGTGTTGATGAGAAAATTTCCCATGCACTGGCCTGAGAGATCTACTTAACTCTAGTGCAGGTCCAAATTATTGATTCAAGGTTCGTAGGCATGCCAGTTGATTTGATCCTGCAATCAACAGGAAACAATAGAAAATATTAGCTTGCAAACAATAGCCGATCGGCTGGTGGCCGATGACGTATCGTCTAGGGTTAAGCCGATGTGGTTACGCTGAATCGGTTGAGACAATTAAACCTAATCGATTGGCTGAAGATGTTCATAATACATAATCAAGACATCAGAACACGTTTACACTAAGTGATTGAGATAGATCGGTAGTGTACCAAGACAGCATAAATCACTTAAATCTAAAAGTGCTCCAATATATAGATTATATATATTTCAATCATAGCCGATGTCACAGATTTAATGTGTATCGGCTAGTACTCCGATACCGCTTTATACTAAGATATCGCTGCTAGCTAAATATATTAAACATGGATCGATCATATACTAAGATGACTTAAGAGATCGATTGCAAGCTTAATATATTTAATTATAGAGAGATCTTAATATAAAGGACAGCTTTAACATATCAAGTAAATATAAAAGATACAAGATAGTTAAAACAGATAAGATCTGCTAAAACTCCGATACTATCTCTAATAATGATCATAAAACAAAATAGATCTGTTATGATTCTAAAAGTGACTTAATAGATCGAACATAACCGATGAAGCATTAAGTACCAAAAGAAGCATAGAATATATACGAGTCTATGAACACCTTTCAAGATGGTAGATATACTATATAATCCAGATTAATATTGAAATCTAAACCTACCGGCTATCATCTAGCGATTAATGCTAGCCGATTAGGGTTTAGATCACCACATCCATCTAAATTATATAGCATATATGATAACCATGCAGATTATGAAAACATGATTAGAGTATCACGACGATGGAAGCACTAATCCCGATAACACAAGCCGCTGTAACAAGAATTACCTTTTTGCTGGAGATCAAACGATGCAGCCCAACTAGAAGCAAGAACCCCTCGAAAACTATTAAAGAAAAAGGTGGCGATGCGCCAAGATTGTATTGATTGTGTGATTCATTATATTTTACAGGGTCTTGGGTCATATTTATACCCATATACACGATGAGTCTGTAATGAACATGATTCCTATCCTTATTACAGATTGAATTATAGATATTCCTAAAACCAACCGACATTATCTATAAGAAAACTATACAAAATATCCTAAATTAAAGATACAATTGCCTTTTCATAGCTTTATCCGTAGATGGCAATATCTCTGAAGCACTTGGAAACCGAATCTAGTGATGATCTTCATATCTTCCCTCCGGGATCGGTCATATCTGTTATCCCAATCGGAATCGGCTATGTCAGATATCCTTATCTGATTCGGTCTCAGCCGACAAAACCCTCAGCCAATTCGGTCTGCACTTGGCACGCACTCCGTCTTTAGAAGAACTCAATTATCTCCAAATCGGCTTCGACTTTAGATCCAAAACTGATAATTTTCTTACCAAATTTGGTCGTTAACAAGATTACAATCCAAACTTTCCTAAAGATAAAAGAAAACAAACCGAGTCCTTATTGGACACTAACACACTTTTCTAAAGATAGAATAGAAACTAACAAACTCTTCCTAATTAATAGATACAAGCCGCATCCTCCTTGAACTTAGTTTCTTCTAGATAAGACCTTCCCAAACCAAATCTAAAAAGAATCTAACTGCTGGAGATGTTGATAAAAGAAAACCCCCATCAGCCGATGCAGAACTCTAAGCCGATACTAGCTTTGAGCCGATGGGGACTCCGGGGCTTACCAAATTCTGGTGTTAAAACATTGGCAAGAAATTGTAAGAACTTGGTTAAAAGCTTGAGTGTGTGTGACTTTGAGCCTACAGTACCTAGTGGTTGATAAGAGCATGTATATTTTTGTGTATGTTTCTTGTTTGCTACTAAGCATGGTAGGGTTACGCAAGGGGATACGAGACGTTCATGCTCAACATCGGCTTCACCTTCAACGAGATATGGCGACTTCTCCATGTGATGCATATGAGGTACACGACTATAATTTTGCACGAGTTGAATCTAAGTTGCCATTTAAATATGATTATGTTGAAGCTAGCAGTAAACAATGAATTTGATAAATATGAATTTTTTGATGCTCAAATTGTTAAGGCTGCTAGTAATAAGTTGATTTCTTCTGTATTATTTTGGTGGAGTCATGTTAGTAACAAACGTGAAACCTGAAATGAATGCAAAAGCATGATGTGAAAGTGTTTTGTGAGCTTTTATTACAAATATACTCTTCTTGATAAATTAGAACATGTGAACAAGGTGATAGAACTGTTAGGAAGTACATCCATGAATTTAATGTTTGTATCATCTATAGGGTATAAAAGAATGCAATGAACACAACGCATAGATTTTTCAAGGGGCTTAATTCTGAAGTTCAGGTTATACTTGTTAATGTCACATATAATCATATTGGTCACCTATTTATGCTTGCTCATAGTATTGAGAATCAAATTTTACAATGTTTCATATCAAACACGAGCCAACAAGAACAATGTAATTTATCTCTTGATTCTGAATATCCTATATCTTTGTGCAATGATGATGCACAAATATAGAAGGAGTAATCTTTTACGTCTCTGGTTACTAACTTTTGTAGGAAATTCAAAACATTCAACAAAAGAAGAAAAATGATGTACTTCAGAAGAAAGATAAGAAAGATGAGAAGCATGAAGCACCTGCGATATGCGAAGAAAGTTTGCAAGGTAATTTAAATGATGCTGAGATATATGAACGTGAGTATTCTAAAACTAAGCTATACATATCCCTTTTTCATGCTATAGTAGAGCAACCATTAGTGAAACCAATTGCTGAGATTCCTTTATTACAAGTTGATTTACTTGATGTTCCTTGTGATAAAGAAGAGTTATGTGATAATGTTTCACTTATATCAATGTCACAACTAATGAATGGACATGCTATTCATGTTGTTAATTCTTTTTGCGTGATTTTAAGCATGTTGTTTACATTGCTAATGAAGTTGATGAACATAAATTGCTATATTCTTTGAATACATTGGGATATGTTCTCTTTTATAACCTTATCGTGAGGTTTAATTCCTAGTTGCAATTCAGATTACTTTTATTTTGTTCTTGCTTATTTCTTCAATTTGCTTGCAATAATAAAGTTGATTTACACCAGCAAAATCAACAACCGACGGAGAGGTGTATCGATCGCTAAGACGCAACACAATAATTTCTTGTATGGTTGTGGCCGGGTCGTCAATGTTTCTTCTAAATCGTAGTTATCTCAACTCATCGAAAGATCGGGCCAATCAGAATTGTGAGTGTATCAAGTGGAGCTCGGGTTTTATCACGTCCATAACCTATGCTTCCATGGAATCCTCTCTGGGACAGAAAGAAGAAAGATGAGATACTTATAACATCCGAGTCATGACGGAAAGTCCAAAAGACGAGTGAGAAGTGGAAAGTAGACGATTCACAGGAGGCAATGGTCCAACCTTACCATCAGTAGGTGGAACCTTTTTTTAACTCTCTCGTTTATCATGAGCACGTTTCTTAAACTAATAAATGGTATGATTTTTTAAAAAATATTTTATGTAGAAGTTTTTTTAGAAAATCAAATAAACCAATTTTTCTTTCAAACACAGCCTCAATCCAAGTGTCTAACCGCTCGGGCGGTTGGGTCGCTTTGCTGATCCTATTATTTTTGCACGGTTGCTCAGCTTTCATTAAAAAAACTTGTGTACTTTTAATATATTTTATCATGTATGAATCTTTCCTGTAATATTTTTTTTTGAAAAAAACACTCTGTCGAAACTTGGTTTCGGCAATATAATTTCTGGGGTCGCAGTCAAGATCGCCAAGCACAATGGGTTAGGAGAAAAAGAAGATTTAGACAGGTTCAGGCCCTCTCGTGAGGTAATACCCTACTCCTGTTTCGGTGGATTCGATCCGCCGAGTGTCTTTATTGATCTCGTGATCTGAAGCTCTCGCTTATGAAGTTGTATCTCAGATCTAGTGTTGGAATATCCCTCAAGGGACGCCCCTTACCCCCCTTATATAGTCTTGGGAGGAAGGGTTTACAAATCGGAAACCCTATCTTACTCTAAGTCGGTTTCCTCAATCTTACCAAACCGTGACTATTGGCCGATTGTCTTATCTCTATCGGCAACCGTAATACCTAAGTCAAGTTCGGCTTACAGATATATAGGGCGCAATCTATCCCTACCTCCAGTCGGATAAGCTTGCCAAGTAGATACCCGATTGCCACAATCTCCACAGTAGCCCCCGAG
The DNA here is from genome assembly GCA_019925245.2 of Oryza australiensis. NCBI lineage: Eukaryota > Viridiplantae > Streptophyta > Magnoliopsida > Poales > Poaceae > Oryza > Oryza australiensis. The sequence goes on from JAIFGZ020000164.1 coordinate 204,589, forward strand.
TCCTTTTCGACGAGACAACTCGCTTCAGACCCAAACAAAGACTCAACCAAAAATCTCTTTGACCGAGTGCTTTTGGCACCGAGTGATTTCATCATCTCTGCCTGAATCTTCCCGAGTGGCTCCAAAGACTGTGAAGGGCTGGAAAAATATATATAAAAATTTCTTAAAAAATAAATATCTAGGTGCATCTCGTGATGCACCTAATTAGGTGTAGCCCCCGACTATGTGGTTAGTCAAAAATAGGCTAAGCATATAGTCAAGAACTATAAAAAATCATTTTCATGTAGATGCCTAGCTCATGCTAAAGCAATCGTTGAAATCTCATTACTCGGCAAGTTCATACTTATCCGAGTGAATTTGCCCGAGTCATCTCGAACAAATAATTCAATCATCCCTCATGGGTTAAAAGCACTCGGTAAGCTCTTGCTCAACCGAATAGATTTGCCCGAGTAATCCCGGAATAAATATTTCATTCATCCTCATGGGAAAACAAGTTTTTTCAATCATATGAAAAATATGACCAAGTTATTAAATAGCTTTTGCCATAATCTGGTCTTAATCTTATAAAGATCTTCACCAAGGTGGAAAACAAACAAAGCATCGGTAAGATTACCCAACCAAATGCCAAAAAACCAAACAGCCCTTGTTCACCAAGGCAGCTATAAAACTCATGTTGGTCACCTTCCAAATTGCATCGTGCCTTCTCATGAAGTCAGGCAAACCGCGGTATGGAAGGATCTTTAAAGGTATAGGGCACTCGGACACGCGCATATTGCCGGGCAAATCTGCTTAAGCTCATCCGCTTAAGTCCCTAAGGACACGTATCGAACCACACCTTAGCTGGGCCGTAGATTTTCTTATGGGCTCGGCCCACTCACCAGAAAACCTAGCGCAACCCTCAAATCTTTCTATAAAAATACGAGGTCGTCCCCGCCTCTTCGTGTTCCAAACGATTCCCCTTCTCACGGCACTATTCAACAGCTCACCGCGGAGAACCCTAGACTCGCGCGCTCCCAAATCCATCCATCTAAGAGCTCGCCCTGCGCAACAACCAGCCTCCACGGCCAAATCTCCCACGTTCCATCGCCAAAGATCCAACTTTTTCCACCGGATCCACTTCCCATCAACCCATTCTCATGGCGGAGGAAAAAGGATTCCCTTCGACCAATGGGCCGCCGGAAGTGAGGGAATCTACCCTCAAGGAGATGGTGAAGCATGGCGTGCTTCCGCCAAAGGAACTCGTGGGATGGCGCCCGGCAGCGGGGGAGGACTTCCCGACCCCAAACACCGGTGAGCTCGTTGTCTTCACTTCCTTCTTCTATTGCGGGTTCAGCCTTCCCACCTCCGAGTTCTTCCGGGCTTCTTGACTATTATGGACTTCATCTCTATCATCTGAACCCCAACTCAATGCTTCACATAGCACTCTTTATTCATGTGTGTGAAGCCTTTCTCGGCATTCTTCCTCACTTCAATCTATTCCGTCGCATGTTCTATCTGAAACCCCATCCGAACAAGGACCAACCTTGCGTTGTTGGCGGGGCAGTTTCCGGCTTCGCGGATCTCTCCGCAAAGACTACTTTTCTCTCCCTTTGAAATCTTCCAACAAAGGCGGCACGGGCTGGTTCTACATTAACAATCTCGAACCCAGTCTGCCCGCCTTTGTCGGTCTTCCTCCTATCCCCAAGCCGTCTTGGAGCACCGTGCCGGTCGCCCAAGATTGGGATGAGGCCAACGATCTGCTCGCAAAGATCCTAGTGATGAAGCAGAGGAATCTTCGCGGGGAACAAATCACTCGGCACTTCATCGTGCCGGCGCGATCAAGGAGCGGTGCCGAAGCCGGCCTTCAAGTATGAAGGCGGAACGGACCCCAACCGGGAGGACCCGGATCCACTCACGTACGAGATCCTGAAGATTCGGATGTACAAGCTCTTCTCATCCGGGATTGCAGTCGAGCGGGCCCTCATTCTGCCAGTCCTTCCATTCAGCATCCACCGACCTCCTCCTCCGGTAAGCCGATTGGTTGCTTCATAGTATCTTTCAATCTTGACGTCTTGTCGCTTAATGTTGTACTTTCCCTCTTCTGCAGGAAAACGCCTCTATCACCTCCATGCCATATAAGGTGGCCCATGATGACGCGCGCGTCGCCCGCCAAGAAGCTGGCGGGATCAAAATCCAGCCGATCCAGCGGAAGCGGGCGCGCCGAGTGAGGACTCGAACAAGCGCGCGAGCAAGAGGAGGCTGATCATCGAGGATTCGGATGACGACGTCCCGGCTCCTCCGCCGAGACCCCGCCTCTAAGGCGATCACCGCGGACGGCGCCGAAGATCCGCCGGTCATCCAGGTATGCTCTGAAACCGAAGTCCTGAGCTCTTTCGCGGAAAACTTTTCTTTATCTTTGCTGTATTCACTTTCGCAGGAGGCCCCAGGACATAGATCCTGCCGGAGGGGGTGAAGGGCCGACTCCGGCCGCTGCTCCCGAAGTGCCAAGGCCAGTAGAGCCAAAACCCCGGAGCCCGCAACCGAGTGCGAGCGTTCCGGAGAAACAACCTTCGCCTCCGAAGGAGGACGCCCCTAGGGAGGAGCCCCGACTGCCAGTCAGGATGTTCCGACTGGAAACCAGTCGTCGGCCGGGGAACCCGCGGCTGCGGCTCAAGCACCCCCGACTGGGGGTCACTCGGCGCGGAGCCAGAAGAAGAAAACCAGCCCGGCCGCTCCACCTAGGCAGGCAACCTCCGAAACCGGTAAGACTTGCTTCGAAACATTCCTTCGTTCTTTCAGTCTTGAATCTTTCATGTCTTCATTTGTCTTTCTTGCTTGCCACCACGTAGAAGAGATCCCTGTGTTGCGTCTTCGAGACTGGGTTCCCCGATCGAATCGAGTGGCGGGATTCGGAAGGCGAGAGACAGGCATCATCCTAGACCGGCAAGCCGAAAAGGATGAAAGGGATGCCCTTGTCGAGAGCCTGAATGAGGCGACCCGACTGCTCAACGTAAGTCTTTTGTCTTTCTCTTTGATTATATCATCGTTATCTTTCAGTCGGTCACTCCACTGCTTTCGCGTGCAGAAGGAATATTGCCGCTCAATGGCAAAATCTGAAGTGCTGGAGAAGCTAGTCCCCCACTTAAACTCCTTGGAGGACGTTCAGCGACAGCTGAAGGCCACTCGGGAGGAGGCCGCATCAAGGGAGGCGACTTTAAGGAGGGAGATCGCGGAGCTTCGGAAGCGAACCTCGACCTCCGCGGATCAATCGGGAGTAAGCTCGCCTCTCCCAACTTCATCATGGTTCTCATGCTGATTTTGGCTATTGATAATCTTCTTTCGTTGTAGGAAATTCTTCGGAGGTCCACTCGCTTCAAGTCCACTGAAGCGGTCACCTCGACAAGGCCGAGATGGAGGCCGAATTTGAAGGTAATCTTCTTTGAAGTCGAATCCCGTGTCTTGCTTTATTTCCGAGTGCTTTAAACGATCCGGGACTTTTTGCAGCTTATAAGATGAAGACCCGAGCCCAATACGACGTCTTGCTTGGGCGGATCAAATCCAGCGACGAGATACGGGAAGAGGTCGCCAATGCCGCCACGCCGATCTTGCTGTCCTTGTTCGATCAAGGAGTTGGGGCCAGCTCGCTGGAGCCAATCGAGATCTTCGACAAGCTTCGGCCGCTCCGAACGATATCCGAAGAACATCACCGAAGCGGCCAACATGGGGGCTGGTCTCGGCTCTTGCACGACCAAGTCCCTCTACCCCGAGTGGATATCCATTCGCGGGAGGGCTTCGCGAGGGAACAATGAGACGAGGTGCCTTAGATATGCCGAGTGAGGCGCAAAGAGGCGAAGAAGATATCTCTTGATGTAGTAAACAATTTCAAGCTCGATCCGTATTCGACTTTGCTTTGTAAATGTCATGTAACCGTAACATTCGACGTGGAACTTTGTGACTATTTTTAGTTTATTTATGTCAATGCCTTGATTCGAGCTTTTGCGTGAAATTTCTTAAGTAGTTTTCGTCTGGCTGTCATCAAGCCTAGGCTCGATTAGGTCATCGGAAAACTCTCAGTCCTTAGACACTAAGCTCGAGTCAAAGGACATTAAACAATGATAAACCAAGTTATGCACAAAAGTTGACGAGGAAAACTTGAGCTTTATTGACATGTGTACAGCCCCCGACTGCTAGCTCAAGAAGTCATCTTGCTTGAGGTTGGCAGTCAAGGAGAACATGAGGCCTTAGCCAAATTAGGCATAAAATCGTCGGAGATGCTCGATGTTCCAGGAGTTCTCCACCATTGACCTGTCTTCGCACTTTAGCCGGTAAGTGTCGAAACTTGGTTTCGGCAATATATTTTTCTGGGGTCGCAGTCGAGATCGCCAAGCACAATGGGTTAGGAGGAAAAGAAGATTTAGACAGGTTCAGGCCCTCTCGTGAGGTAATACCCTACTCCTGTTTCGGTGGATTCGATCCGCCGAGTGTCTTTATTGATCTCGTGATCTGAAGCTCTCGCTTATGAAGTTGTATCTCAGATCTAGTGTTGGAATATCCCTCAAGGGACGCCCCTTACCCCCCTTATATAGTCTTGGGAGGAAGGGTTTACAAATCGGAAACCCTATCTTACTCTAAGTCGGTTTCCTCAATCTTACCAAACCGTGACTATTGGCCGATTGTCTTATCTCTATCGGCAACCGTAATACCTAAGTCAAGTTCGGCTTACAGATATAGCAGGCGCAATCTATCCCTACCTCCAGTCGGATAAGCTTGCCAAGTAGATACCCGATTGCCACAATCTCCACAGAGCCCCCGAGTCCTTTGGTCGACGAGACAACTCGGCTTCAGACCCAAACAAGACTCAACCAAAAAATCTCTTTGACCGAGTGCTTTTGGCGCCGAGTGATTTCATCATCTCTGCTGAATCTTTCCGAGTGGCTCCAAAGACTGTGAAGGGCTGGAAAATATATATATAAATTTCTCAAAAATAAATATCTAGGTGCATCTCCCGATGCACCTAATAGATGTAGCCCCGACTATGTGGTTAGTCAAAAATAGGCTAAGCATATAGTCAAGAACTATAAAAAATCATTTTCATGTAGATGCCTAGCTCATGCTAAAGCAATCGTTGAAATCTCATTACTCGGCAAGTTCATACTTATCCGAGTGAATTTGCCCGAGTCATCTCAGAACAAATAATTCAATCATCCCTCATGGGTTAAAAGCACTCGGTAAGCTCTTGCTCAACCGAATAGATTTGCCCGAGTAATCCTGGAATAAATATTTCATTCATCCCTCATGGGAAAACAAGTTTTTTCAATCATATGAAAAATATGACCAAGTTATTAAATAGCTTTTGCCATAATACTGGTCTTAATCTTATAAAGATCTTCACCAAGGTGGAAAACAAACAGCATCGGTAAGATTACCCAACCAAATGCCAAAAAACCAAACAGCCCTTGTTCACCAAGGCAGCTATAAAAACTCAGCTGTTGGTCACCTTCCAAATTGCATCGTGCCAGCTTCTCATGAAGTCAGGCAAACCGCGGTATGGAAGGATCTTTAAAGGTATAGGGCACTCGGACACGCGCATATTGCCGGGCAAATCTGCTTAAGCTCATCCGCTTAAGTCCCTAAGGACACGTATCGGACCACACCTTAACTGGGCCGCAGATTTTCTTATGGGCTCGGCCCACTCACCAGAAAACCTAGCGCAACCCTCAAATCTTTCTATAAAGATGCGAGGTCGTCCCCGCCTCTTCGTCTTCCAAACGATTCCCTTCTCACGCAGCATTGTTCAACAGCTCACCGCGGAGAACCCTAGACTCGCGCGCTCCCAAATCCATCCATCTAAGAGCTCGCCCTCTGCAACAACCAGCCTCCACAGCCAAATCTCCCACGTTCCATCGCCAAAGATCCCACTTTTCTCAGCCAGATCCACTTCCCATCAACCCATTCACATGGCGGAGGAAAAAAGGATTCCCTTCGACCAATGGGCCGCTTGAAGTGAGGGAATCTACCCTCAAGGAGATGGTGAAGCATGGCGTGCTTCCGCCAAAGGAACTCGTGGGATGGCGCCGGCACGGGGAGGACTTCCCGACCCCAAACACCGGTGAGCTCGTTGTCTTCACTTCCTTCTTCTATTGCGGGTTCAGCCTTCCCACCTCCGAGTTCTTCCGGGGGCTTCTTGACTATTATGGACTTCATCTCTATCATCTGAACCCCAACTCAATGCTTCACATAGCACTCTTTATTCATGTGTGTGAAGCCTTTCTCGGCATTCTTCCTCACTTCAATCTATTCCGTCGCATGTTCTATCTGAAACCCCATCCGAACAAGGACCAACCTTGCGTTGTTGGCGGGGCAGGTTTCCAGCTTCGCGGATCTCTCCGCAAAGACTACTTTTCTCTCCCTTTGAAATCTTCCAACAAAGGCGGCACGCGGCCTGGTTCTACATTAACAATCTCGAACCCGATCGCCCGCCTTGTCGGTCTTCCTCCTGTCCCCAAGCCGTCTTGGAGCACCGTGCCGGTAGCCCAAGATTGGGATGAGGCCAACGATCTGCTCGCAAAGATCCTGGTGATGAAGCAGAGGAATCTCCGCGGGGAACAAATCACTCGGCACTTCATCAGGTGCCGATTGGCGCCGATCAAGGAGCGGTCGAAGCCGGCCTTCGAGTATGAAGGCGGAACGGACCCCAATCGGGAGGACCCGGATCCACTCACATACGAGATCCTGAAGATTCGGATGTACAAGCTCTTCTCATCCAGGATTGCAGTCGAGCGGGCCCTCATTCTGCCAGTCCTTCCATTCAGCATCCACCGACCTCCTCCTCCGGTAAGCCGATTGGTTGCTTCATAGTATCTTTCAATCTTGACATCTTGTCGCTTAATGTTGTACTTTCCCTCTTCTGCAGGAAAACGCCTCTATCACCTCCATGCCATATAAGGTGGCCCATGATGACGCGCCGCGTCGCCCGCCAAGAAGTGGCGGGATCAAAATCCAGCTGATCCGGCCGGGAAGCGGGCAGCGCCGAGTGAGGACTCGAACAAGCGCGCGAGCAAGAGGAGGCTGATCATCGAGGACTCGGATGACGACGTCCCGCTCCTCCCCGAGACCCCGCCTCTAAGGCGATCGCCGCGGACGGCACCAAAGATCCGCAGATCATCCAGGTATGCTCAAACCGAAGTCCTGAACTCTTTCGCGAAAAACTTTTCTTTATCTTCGCTGTATTCACTTTCGCAGAGGCCCCAGGACATAGATCCCGCCGGGGGGTGAGGGCCGACTTCGGCGCGCTGCCCGAAGTGCCAAGGCCGATAGAGCCAAAACCCCGAAGTGCCAAGGCCAGTAGAGCCAAAACTCCTTGGAGGACGTTCGGCGACAGCTGAAGGCCACTCGGGAGGAGGCCGCATCAAGGGAGGCGGCTTTAAGGAGGGAGATCGCGGAGCTCGGAAGCGAACCTCGACCTCCGCGGATCAATCGGGAGTAAGCCTGCCTCTCCCAGCTTCATCATGGTTCTCATGCTGATTTTGGCTATTGATAATCTTCTTTCGTTGTAGGAAATTCTTCGGAGGTCCACTCGCTTCAAGTCCAGCTGGAAGCGGTCAGCCTCGACAAGGCCGAGATGGAGGCCGATTTTTAAGGTAACCTTCTTTGAAGTCAAATCCCGTGTGCTGCTTTATTTCCGAGTGCTTTGAATGATCTGGGACTTTTTGCAGCTTATAAAATGAAGACCCGAGCCCAATACGACGTCTTGCTTGGGCGGATCAAATCCAGCGACGAGATACGGGAAGAGGTCGCCAACGCCGCCACGCCGATCTTGCTGTCCTTGTTCGATCAAGGAGTTGGGGCCAGCTCGCTGGAGCCAATCGAGATCTTCGACAAGCTTCGGCTGGCTCCCGAACGATATCTGAAGAACATCACCGAAGCGGCCAACATGGGGGCTGGTCTGGCTCTTGCACAGACCAAGTCCCTCTACCCCCGAGTGGATATCCATTCAGTCGGGGAGGGCTTCGCTGAGGGAACAACAGACGAGCAGGCCTTAGATATGCTGAGTGAGGCGCAAGAGGCGGCGAAGAAGATATCTCTTGATGTAGTAAACAATTTCAAGCTCTGATCTGTATTCTGACTTTGCTTTGTAAATGTCATGTAACCGTAACATTCTGACGTGGAACTTTGTGACTATTTTTAGTTTATTTATGTCAATGCCTTGATTCGAGTTTTTGCGTGAAATTTCTTAAGTAGTTTTCGTCTGGCTGTCATCAAGCCTAGGCTCGATTAGGTCATCGGAAAACTCTCAGTCCTTAGACACTGAGCTCGAGTCAAAGGACATTAAATAATGATAAACCAAGTTATGCACAAAAGTTGACGAGAAAAACTTGAGCTTTATTGACATGTGTACAGCCCCCAACTGCTAGCTCAAGAAGTCATCTTGCTTGAGGTTGGCAGTCAAGGAGAACATGAGGCCTTAGCCAAATTAGGCATAAAATCGTCGGAGATGCTCGATGTTCCAGGAGTTCTCCACCATTGACCCATCTTCGCGCTTTAGCCGGTAAGCACCGGGCCGAGTTACTTCGGCGATTATATACGGTCCTTCCCATAAGGGAGATAACTTGCGTAGGTCTTTGGTGGTCTGGATCTTGCGTAGGACCAGGTCGCCAACAATGAAAGCTCGCGCTCGCACGTTGCGACTGTGGTATCTTCTGAGCCCTTGAAGGTATTTGGCCGACTGGATGAGAGCTGCCTCGCGGGCCTCTTCCAATCGGGTGAGGTCATCCACTCGGTCAGGGTCGTAGCGTTCATCGTTGAAACTGCGGACCCGGAGGGACTCGTACTCCATCTCGTTTGGCAACATGGCTTCTGCGCCATAGACCAAAAAGAAAGGAGTTTGGCCGGTGGCCCGACTGGGTGTGGTTCACAGCGACCATAGGACCGAGGGGAGTTCTTGGACCCACTTGCCGGCGTAAGGGCTTAGCCGGTCGAAAACGCGAGCCTTGATGCCTTGAAGGACCATGCCGTTTGCTCGCTCGACTTGCCCATTGCTTTTAGGGTGGGCTACCGATGCATAGCAGATTTTGATTCCGAAGTCTTCGCAGAATTCCTTGAAGATGCCTCCCGTGAATTGAGTCCCGTTATCGGTTATGATTCTCGTTTGGGACGCCGAAGCGGTGCACGATGTTGAGAAAAAAGTCTCGTGCTTTGTCAGCAGTGATTGTGGCGACCGGCTTGGCTTCAATCCACTTGGAGAACTTGTGGATTGCGACGAAGAGGTGTGTGAAACCTCCTGGAGCCTTCTTGAAAGGGCCAACCATGTCCAGCCCCCATACCGCGAACGGCCAGGAAAGTGGGATTGTTTGAAGCTCCTGGGCCTGCACATGGCTCTGTCGGGCGAAAAACTGGCAGCCTTCGCAGGTTCTTACGACTTTATCCGCGTCGGAGACCGCGGTGAGCCAGAAGAATCCTGCCGACTAGAGTGCGTGCCGCCGCGTGGCTTCCGCATATGCCCGAGTGGATATCTTGGAGTAATTGTTTCCCTTCTTCGGGTGTGATGCACCTCGTTAGAATTCCAGAGGGGCTTCTCTTGTATAGATCGGAGTCGACCATGATGTACGCTTGGCAGCGACGCCGGACGCGTTCTGCTTCATCCCGGTCATCCGGCAGCTCTTGCTGGGTTAAGAATTTGATGAGCGGCGTCCTCCAGTCGGTGTCGGTCATGGCGACTTCGTTGGTGGTTTGTTCGTTAGGAGCTGTCTTTGCCATGACGGTTGGTTCGTAGAGATGTTCGACAAAGACGTCCGTTGGGGCAGCTTCGCGCTTAGATCCGAACTGTGCTAGCTCATCGGCAGCTTCGTTGTTATGTCTCAGGACATGTGAGAGCTCTAGCCCATCAAACTTGTCCTCAAGCTTGCGGACCTCTTGTCGGTAGGCCTCCATAGTGTCGATTAAGCAGGACCAGTCCTTCATTACTTGATTGACGACCAGCTGGGAGTCGCCTTTCACAATAAGCCGACGAATCCCGAGTGAGACTGCGAGGCGCAGTCCATGTAAAAGAGCTTCGTACTCGGCGACGTTGTGTGAGGCGGAGAAGTGGAGGTGAAGGGCATATCTTAGCCTTTCCCCAGTCGGGGAGATCAGCACGACTCCTGCTCCCAAGCCGGTGATCCTCTTGGATCCGTCGAAGTGCATGGTCCAGTGTTGGAGGTCTTCCCGAGGCACGTGTTCTTGCTGTTCAGTCCACTCGGCCAGGAAGTCCGCTAAGGCTTGTGACTTAACGGACGTCCTGGGCTTAAAAGTTAAGTCCAGCGGCATCAGTTCTAGGGCCCACTTGGCGATACGCCCGGTTGCTTCGCGGTTGTGGATGACGTCGCCGAGTGGGAAGGAGGTGATGACGGTGACCGAGTGACCCGAAAGTAGTGTGCCAATTTCCTCGCGGTTATTAGAACACCATAAAGCAATTTTTGTACCGAGGGTATCGGATTTTGGCTCCGCCAATACTTGCCGACAAAGTAAATTGGCCTTTGAATCTTCGGGCCCGTCCTTCTTCTTCGCGTTCAACCACAAGGACCGTACTAACCACTTGGTGAGTGGCTGAGACGTACAGCAACAGGGGTTCCTGGGGTTGAGGCGAAGCTAGGACGGGTGGCGTGGTAAGGAATTCTTTGAAATCTTCAAAGGCCTTGATCGGCTCGTGGTCCACTGGAAGTCGTCTGTCTTCTTCAGCGCTGAAGAAGGGCATGCCCGTTCGCCGAGTCGGGATATGAAACGGCTTAGTGCCGCCATGCGCCGAGTGAGCTTTTGGACGTCTTTCGGTTACTCGGGGCTTCATGTTTAAGATAGCGTTGATCTTCTCGGATTTGCCTCAATACCGCGATGTGACACCATGAAGCCGAGCAGCTTGCCTGATGGGACGCCGAAGGTGCACTTCTCCGGGTTTAACTTCATTCTGAAGGCCCGGATGTTTGCGAAGGTTTCCTCTAAGTCGGCGATCAGGTCTTCTTTCTGCTTGGTCTTGATGACAACATCGTCGACGTAAGCTTCAACGTTCTTGCCGATCTGCGTTTGAAAACATCTTTGGATCATGCGCTGGTATGTGGCTCCGGCGTTCTTCAGGCCAAAAGGCATGGTGATGTAGCAGTAAGCCCCAAACGGCGTGATGAACGATGTTTTCAAGCAGTCGGATTCTTTCAAGCTGATCTGGTGATAGCCCGAGTAACAGTCCAAGAAACTCAGGAGTTCGCAGCCGGCTGTTGAGTCGACGACTTGGTCGATGCGAGGCAGCCCGAATGGATCTTTGGGGCAGGCTTTGTTGAGGTCGGTGTAGTCAACGCACATGCGCCATTGCCCCGTTTTCTTGCGGACCGGGGGGTTGGCTAACCGGTCGGGATGAAGGACTTCTTTAATGAAGCCGCAGCCAAGAGCTTTGCAAGTTCTTCTTTGATCGCGTCTTTTCGATCCGTGCGAATCTGCGTAATCGTTGTTTTATTGGCTTTGCGTCATCTTTGACGTTCAAAGAGTGCTCGATCACCTCCCTAGGAATTCCGGGCATATCGGATGGTTTCCAAGCAAAAACATCTTTATTATTTTGGAGGAAGGTGACGAGCGCGCTTTCCTATTTAGGATCTAGGTCGGCGCCGATTACAGCAGTTTTGAGGGATCGGACGAATCAAGGGAGATCTTTTTGGTCTTGGCGTCGCCGGATCCCGATTTGGCTATCTTCTTTGCGGGGACTTCGCCCTCTGCCAAGTCGATGCAGCCAATCGGACTTCTTGTTGGCCACGTAATCTCTCGCGAGATTGGGCCATGTCGCAGCTCTCCTTGTCGCAGTGAAGGCTTGCTTCACGTCGCTGCGAAGAGTGATGACGCCGTTGGGACCGGCATCTTCATGCGAGAGGTAAGTGTAGTGGGGATCGCCATGAACTTGGCAAGCGCGGGCCTCCCAATGATGGCGTGATACGCTGTTTGAAGTCGGCCACCTCGAAGGTGACGTTCTCCGTTCGAAAGTTCTCTCGGGCTCCGAAGGTGACCGAGAGGAGATGTGCCCGAGTGGAGTTGAAGACAGCCCGGGATAACTCCGTGGAAGGGGTGAGCTTGCTTTCGTTCAGCCCTTGGGATCGCATCTCATCCATGGTCTTGGCAAACAGATATTGAGGGCGCTGCCCCATCGATGAGGACGCGCTTGAGCCGATATTGCGGACCACGGGGTCCAAGACGAGTGGATAGCGTCTGGATGAACCACTCGGTCGGGATGATCCGAGCGGTCAAAGGTGATGGCCACTTCCGACCATCGCAGAATCGAGGGACTTCGGGTTGAGCCGCGTTGACCTCCGGTCGGTTAGCTTTTGTTTCCTCTTGGACTCATAGGCTAGCGGACCCCGAAGATGTGGTTGAGTTCCCCACCGGGTCTTGAAAAGGTTCGGCATTTTCAGCCGCGTTGTTCTTCTTGACGCCGACGGGCCAGCCTCGTCGTCGGCTTCTTGTTGAGTTGCGCCGCTCGCTTGTGCTGCTTGTAGATAAAGCGATCCTTCGCCGCGTGCTTGTGATTCGGATGGTGGGTGCATTGGGCGTTCATGATGGCGTCGTAGGCGGCGACTCGGGGACGGCGTTGAGTATTGGAGGCCGCGGCCACTAGGTCTCGGATCGGCGCTTGCGATCTTTCGCCCCGGTTGCCGTTGTTGCCGCCATCCTTCTTAGGATTTCGGCTTCCTCCGCTTGCTTGTCCTCCCTTCGTCGGGCCGGTCTTGACGGGCGGCCTTAATGGCGTCGTTCGATTTGGCGTATGAGTTCGCCGTCTCAAACATTTGTTTCACCGTCTTCGGTGGTTTGCGTCCGAACTTGCCGATAAGCGGCTCATCACGGACTCCCTTCGGAAGGCGGCGATGATGATGTCATCGGTGATGTTCGGGATCTTGTTGCGCTTCTCGGAGAAACGCCGAATATAATCCTTCAGGGGCTCGTCCAGCTTCTGGATGACGTTGTAGAGGTCGAAGTGTGTGCGGGCCTCTCGAAGGTGCCTTGAAAGTTGGCGATGAAGTGGTCCCTCGGCTTGCTCCACGAGCCGATTGAGCCTCTTGGCGAGCTTGTGAGCCAATTTGGCTGAGTTTGCGAGGGCCACGGGCGGGTAGTTGGCCATGGCTTTATTGTCGCCACCGCGGCTCGGATGGCAAGGGTATATACGAGTTAACCAAGATTCGGGGTCGGTCTTGCCATCGTACCTTTCAATCCCCGTAGGCTTAAAGCCATTCGGCCAATGCACTCGGCGGAGCTCCCGAGTGAAGGCCGGTACTCCATCGTCGCCGCTATCGGGTGATCCCCTTCGATCTTCCCGAGTGCGTTGGTCACGTTCCTGGTAGCGGCGATCGAGGACTTCCCGCAGATCACTCGGCGGGGTCTTCGGTTGGCTGGTTGGGTAGCTGGAACTGTTGCGGCGGACTCGGTGGTGGACGGGTGGACGTCCATGTCGTTTGTCGCGGGAGTCGGCCGTCTGCTCTTGGTGCCTCAGCGTGGACTCGCGAGGTGGGCCTCTTGGCCTGGTTGTCGACCGAGCCGGCTCGGGCCTCCTGTAGTCTCCTGACTTTAGAGGTGGGAGCCGGCTTTTGTCTGGCGTTTCGGCCACGGATTCAGTCGGCCTTCGTGCCGAAGTGGTAGGATGGCCGTTAGCCGTGGCAGCGACGATGGTCTTGATCTTGTCGAGTATAGGAGTCACGTTGGCCGGAGCCGTCTCCATGACGGTGTCCGAGAGCGTGAGCGCGGCGACAGCGTTCTGCTGCGGTGTCTGGAAGATGTTGGTGTTGCGAACCCGTGTTTGGAGGATGGCCTCCTGGGCAGATCGTCCGGCTGCACGTAGATCCTGCTTCCTTTTGTCAGCCTCGTCCTTGCGTTGTTTCTCCTCCTCGGCTGTCTTGCGCTCAAGCTCCACTCTGGCTCGCTCCTCTTCGGCAAGCCTTCTGGCCATGGCTGAGTTCTCGACTCATCGCTCGGCCATGAGGACGTCAAGCACTTCGGCTCGTAGTCCATGTGGCGATCGGAGTTGTCGGCTTCGTCGGAAGGGATGCCGTAGAGATTGTCAAAGCGGCGGAGCCGAGGTATCCGTTGAGCTCGAAGATGAGCAGGAGCCAAAGGACGGGAGGATGACGCGACCTCCCTTGATCTGGGAAATCCGGATCTGGATCGTTCCGTCCGAGTCGGAGCTTGGGGATTAGGCTCCTCCGAGTGGATCGCCGCCAACTCGGGGGAGAGAAGTTGACTGTAGATCTTGGTGGCGTTTGGTAACCCAAACGGCACCGAGAGGTCTTCATCTGAGTGGATTGCTTCCGTCGGGGAGGCGAGGAATTTGGCGCAGATCTTGGCGGTATCCGGTAATCCGAATGGTGCCGAGTGAAGTCCGTCGTCGGAGAAGGTGGATCGCATCTTGGTCTTCAAGATGTTGTCGAAGATCTCGGCGCTGTTGGGGAGCCCGAATGGCGCCGAGTAGGTCTTTCCCTCCGACTGGTTCGGATCCGAGTCAAAGGAGGAGGAGTCGACGAAGTTGGCGGCGAAGTCGCCGAATCCTGAAGGAGATCCCATCACGCTTGTCGGCGAGATTGTTGAAGAAGTCTCGACGCGTGGCCCCCTACCTGGCGCGCCAACTGTCGAAACTTGGTTTCGGCAATATAATTTCTGGGGTCGCAGTCAAGATCGCCAAGCACAATGGGTTAGGAGAAAAAGAAGATTTAGACAGGTTCAGGCCCTCTCGTGAGGTAATACCCTACTCCTGTTTCGGTGGATTCGATCCGCCGAGTGTTCTTTATTGATCTCGTGATCCGAAGCTCTCGCTTATGAAGTTGTATCTCAGATCTAGTGTTGGAATATCCCTCAAGGGACGCCCCTTACCCCCCTTATATAGTCTTGGGAGGAAGGGTTTACAAATCGAAAACCCTATCTTACTCTAAGTCGGTTTCCTCAATCTTACCATACCGTGACTATGGGCCGATTGCCTTATCTCTATCGGCAACCGTAATACCTAAGTCAAGTTCGGCTTACAGATATAGCAGGCGCAATCTATCCCTACCTCCAGTCGGATAAGCTTGCCAAGTAGATACCCGATTGACACAATCTTCGCACACTCATAAAAACACAATAACAGTTCTTGGATTGCAAGGTTAGGATTGTTTTCTAAACACTGCACAAACACATAAGCTCGTATACTATTATTTTTGTTGTCAACAAATACTTAGACACATCATCATGATTGAAAGAATAATTATCTATAAATATTAGTATTATAAATATTAGTATCATGTAAATACTAGTATCACGTTTGGGCTGAGTTTTTTCTTCCAGAACGAATAGTACCAGACGACAAATTGAGCTAAGCATGCATAGGTTATCAAGCTGTTTGGTACAATTCATCATTCATTCTCCCTTGGTTAATATGGCACAGCAAACATAAAACGAAACCACACAGTATTTTTTCCCCGATGAACTCTTCAGAGCACAATGAAACTATTTATTACATGAGCATGAGCCACGTGAAACATTAATTTATTTTTCCCTCAACAGAATGACAAATTTATTCTGGACGGCAATACGGCATAGGTGGCAGAGTATCAGACCATACCATGCGGCTCAGATCTTCACTGCGTTGATGACTCTTGTCCCTTGCGAGTTGCGACAAATGTTCAGCCTTTGAAAATTATGACAATCGGGTATCTACATAGCAAGTTTATCCGAATAGTAGGTATGGATAGATTACGCCTGCCATATCTGTAAACCAAATATGACTTGGGTGTTACATTGCCGATTGAGATAAGACAACGGCCCATAGTCACGGTTTGGTAAGATTGAGGAAACCAACTTAGAGTAAGATATAGTTTCCGATCTGTAAGTCCGCCTCCTAAGACTATATAAGAGGGGTGAGGGGCGTCTCTTGAGCGATATCATATGCTTTATGAGCCTTTAGCTTTCAGCCTTAGATCACGAGATCAATAAAGACACTCGGCGGATCGAATCCCCGAAACAGGAGTAGGGTATTACCTCACGAGAGGGTCTGAACCTGTCTAAATCCCGTTTTCTATCTAACCCATTGTGCTTGACGATCTTGACTGAAACCAAGTTTCGACAGTTGGCGCGCCAGGTAGGGGATCCGCGCGTCAAGACTTCTTCAACAATCTCGTCGATAAGCGTGATGGGATCTTCTTCAGGATTCGACGACTTCGCCGACAACGATTTCGACAAGTTCTCCTCCTTCGACTCGGACTCGAACCAGTCGGAAGGAGAGACCCACTCGGCGCCGTTCGGGCTCCCGAACAGCGCCGAGATCTACGATGACATCTTGAAGTCCAAGATGCAGTCCGCCCACTCCAACGAAGGAATTCACTCGGCACCGTTCGGACTACCGAACGCCGCCGAAATCTGCACCGATCTTCTCGTCCCCCCAACAGAGATGATCTACTCGGAAGAAGACCTCTCGGCGCCGTTTGGATTACCAAACGCCGCTGAGATCTACGGCAAGCTCCTCTCCCCCGAGTCGAGGTCAACCCACTCGGAGGAGTCCGCGTCCTCAAGCTCTGACTCGGACTGGAACGATCCAGATCCGAGCAACCCAGGATCGAGGGAGGTCGCCGTCATCCTCCAGCTATTCGGCTCATGCTCATCTTCGGAGCACAACGAGTATCTCAGCTCCGCAGACTTTGACGACCTCTACGGCATCCCCTCGGACGAAGCCGACGACTCCGACTGCAACAAGGACGAGCCGAAGTGCTTCGATGTCCTCATGGCTGAGGTGGCCAAGTCCGACTCAGCCATGGCCCGCAGGCTCGCGGAAGAAGAACGAGCCAGGATCGAGCAGGAGCGCAAGCTGGCAGAAGAGGAGAAGAAACGCAAAGAAGAAGCCGACAAGAGAAAGCAGGATCTACGGGCAGCCGGACGGTCCGCTCAGGAGGCCATTCTTCAAACGCGAGTCCGCAACACCAATATCTTCCAGACGCCACAGCAGAACGTTGTTGCTGCCCTCACACTCCTGGACACCGTCATCGAGACGGCACCCCCCGACGTGACTCCAATACTAGACAAGATCAAGACCATCGTCGCAGCCACAGCCAACGGTCATCCCTCCACCTCAGCTCGAAGGCCGATTGAATCTGTGGCTGAAACGCCTGAGAAAAGCCGGCTCCCGCCGCTAAGGTCAGGAGACTACAAGAGGCCTGAGCCAGACCGGTCGATAACTAGGCCAAGAGGCCCACGTCACGAGTCCACCCAGAAGCATCAGGAGCAAACGGCCGACTCCCGCGAGAAGTGACATGGACGTCCACCCGTCCACCACCGCGTCCGCCGCAACAACGGCTCCGGCTACCGAACCAGCCAACCGAGGACCCGCCGAGCGATCTGCGGAAGTCCTCGATCGCCGCTACCAAGAGCGAGATCAACGCACTCGGGAGGATCGGAGGGGATCACCCGATAGCAATGACGATGGAGTGCTAGCTTTCACTCGGGAGCTTCGCCGAGTGCACTGGCCGAATGGTTTCAAGCCGACCGGAATAGAGAAGTATGACGGCAAGACCGACCCCGAGTTGTGGCTTTCCGTGTACACTCTCGCCATCCGCGCAGCAGGCGGCGACAACAAGGCTATGGCCAATTACTTGCCCGTGGCCCTCGCCAACTCAGCCAGGAACTGGCTCACGAGCCTGCCGAGAGGCTCAATCGGCTCGTGGAGCGAGCTGAGGGACCACTTCATCGCCAACTTTCAGGGCACCTTCGAGAGGCCCGGGACCCACTTCGACTTATACAACATCATCCAGAAGCCGGACGAACCTCTGAAGGACTACATCCGGCGCTTCTCCGAAAAGCGCAACAAGATCCCCAACATCACCGATGACATCATCATCGCCGCCTTCTAGAAGGGAGTCCGTGATGAGCTGTTAATCGGAAAGTTCGGGCGCAAGCCACCGAAGACGGTGAAGCAGATGTTTGAGACGACAAACTCCTACGCCAAATCCAATGATGCCATCAAAGCAACGCGCCAAGACCGGCCCGACAGGAGGGATGACAAGCAGGCGGGAGGAAGCCGGAGTCCTAAGAAGGATAACGGCAACAACAACAATCAGGGCCAAAAGGACCGCAAGCGCCGATCCGAAGATCTGGTTGCCGCAACCTCCAACTCTCAACGCCGCCCCCGAGTCGCCGCCTACGACGCCATCATGAACGCTCAGTGCACTCATTATCCCAATCACAAGCACGCAGCTAAGGACTGCTTTATTTATAAACAGTTCGCCGAGCAGTATGCGGCGCAACTCAACAAGAAGCCGACTGATGAAGCCGGTCCATCGGGCGCCAAGAAAAACAACGCGGCTGAGAATGCCGAGCCTTTCCAAGGCCCCGTGGGAGAGCTCAATCACATCTTCGGGAGGCCATTAGCCTATGAATCCAAAAGGAAACAGAAGCTAACCGACCGAGAGGTCAACGTGGCGCAGCCCGAAGTCCCTCAGTACCTACGATGGTCGGAGGTGGCCATCACTTTTGACCGGTCGGATCACCCCGACCGAGTGGTTCACCCGGGGCGCTATCCACTCGTCTTGGACCCGGTGGTCCGCAACATCAAGCTTAAGCGTGTCCTCATCGATGGCGGTAGCGCACTCAACATTTTGTTCGCCAAGACCATGGACGAGATGCAGATCCCGAGGGCCGAACTGAAGGCAAGCTCAGCCCCTTTCCATGGAGTTATCTCGGGGCTGTCATCTACACCACTCGGGCACATCGCCCTCCCGGTCACCTTCGGAGTTCGAGAGAACTTCCGGACGGAGAACGTCACTTTCGAGGTGGCCGACTTCGAAACGGCCTACCACGCCATCATCGGAAGGCCTGCACTCGCCAAATTCATGGCGATACCCCATTACACCTACCTCTGCATGAAGATGCCGGGTCCCAACGGCGTCATCACTCTTCGCAGCGACGTGAAGCAAGCCTTTACCTGCGACAAGGAGAGCTGTGACATGGCCCAATCTCGCGAGAGATCACGTGGCCAGCAAGAAATCCGATTAGCTGCATCGACTTTGGCAGAGGGTGAAATCCCCGCGAAGAAGATAGCCAAATCAGGATCCGGCGATGCCAAGACCAAGAAGATCTCCCTTGATCCATCGGATCCCTCGAAAACTGTTGTAATCGGCGCTGAACTAGATCCCAAATAGGAAAGCGCGCTCGTCACCTTCCTCCATAATAAAGATGTTTTTGCTTGGAAACCATCTGATATGCCTGAAATTCCTAGGGAGGTGATCGAGCACTCTTTGCACGTCAAAGATGACGCAAAGCCAATAAAACAACGATTACGCAGATTCGCGCAGGATCGAAAAGATGCCATCAAGGAAGAGCTCACAAAGCTCTTGGCTGTCGGCTTTATCAAAGAAGTCCTACATCCCGACTGGTTAGCCAACCCAGTTCTGGTCCGCAAGAAGACGGGGCAATGGCGCATGTGCGTTGACTATACCGACCTCAACAAAGCCTGCCCCAAAGATCCATTCGGGCTACCTCGCATCGACCAAGTCATAGATTCAACAGCCGACTGCCAACTCTTGACCTTTTTGGACTGTTACTCGGGCTATCACTAGATCAGTTTGAAAGAATCCGACTGCCTGAAGACATCGTTTATCATGCCGTTTGGGGCCTACTGCTACATCACCATGCCCTTCGGCCTGAAGAACATCGGTGCCACATACCAACGCATGATCCAGAGGTGTTTCCAGACGCAGATCGGCAAGAACGTGGAAGCGTATGTCGACGATGTCGTCATCAAGACCAAGCAGAAAGAAGACCTGATCGCTGACCTAGAAGAAACCTTCGCGAATATCTGGGCCTTTAGAATGAAGTTGAACCCGGAGAAGCACTTTCAGCGTCCCATCAGGCAAACTGCTCGGCTTCATGGTGTCACATCGCGGCATTGAAGCCAATCCAGAGAAGATCAATGCTATCTTGAACATGAAGCCCCCGAGTAACCAGAAGGATGTCCAGAAGCTCACTGGCTTCATGGCGGCGCTAAGCCGCTTCATCTCTCGACTCGGCGAACGAGACATGCCCTTCTTCAGATTGCTAAAGAAAACGGACGACCGCGGAAGCCCACAAGGCCTTTGAAGATTTTAAAGAATTCCTTACGACGCCGCCCGTCCTAGCCTCACCCCGACCCCAGGAGCCCCTGCTGTTGTACGTATCAGCCACTCACCAAGTGGTTAGTACGGTCCTCGTGGTCGAGCGCGAAGAAGAAGGGCGGGTCCAGAAGATTCAGAGGCTGATCTACTTTGTTAGCGAAGTGCTGGCAGGAGCCAAAACTCGCTACCCGCAGGTATAAAAATTGCTTTATGGTGTCCTGATAACCACGAGAAAATTGGCGCACTATTTTCAGGGTCACTCGGCCACCGTCGTCACCTCCTTTCCACTCGGCGATGTCATCCACAACCGGGAGGCAACTGGGCGCATCGCGAAGTGGGCCCTGGAGCTGATGCCGCTGGACTTAACGTTTAAGGCGAAGACGTCTATCAAGTCACAGGCCCTGGCGGACTTCTTGGCCGAGTGGACCGAGCAACAAGAAGATGTACCTCGGGAAGACCTTCAATATTGGACCATGCACTTCGACGGATCCAAGAGGATCACCGGCTTGGGAGCAGGAGTTGTGCTGATCTCCCCGACTGGGGAAAAGCTAAGATACGTCCTCCACCTCCACTTCTCCGCCTCACATAATGTCGCCGAGTACGAAGCTCTGCTGCATGGACTGCGGCTCGCAGTTTCACTCGGGATACGTCGGCTCGTCGTGAAGGGGGACTCCCAGCTGATCGTAAACAAAGTGATGAAAGACTGGTCCTGTCTAAATGACACCATGGAGGCCTACCGACAAGAGGTCCGCAAACTCGAAGACAAGTTTGACGGACTCGAACTGTCACATGTCTTAAGACACAACAACGAAGCAGCTGACGAGTTGGAGCAGTTTGGGTCCAAACGTGGAGCCGCCCCAACAGACATTTTTGTTGAGCACCTTTAATTATGAGCCAACTATTACGGCAAAGCCAACTCCGAACGAACAAGCTGCAAAAGAAGTCGCCATGACTGACGCCGACTGGAGGACGCCACTCATCAATTTTTTAACACAGCAAGAGCTGCCAGAAGACCGGGATGAGGCAGAACGTGTCCGACGTCGTTGCCAAGCTTATGTCATGGTTGACTCCGACCTGTACAAGAGAAGTCCCTCCGGAGTCCTGATGAGATGCATCACACCCGAGGAAGGACGACAACTGCTCCAAGACATCCATTCGGGCATATGCAGAAGCCACGCGACAGCACGCACCTTGGTGGGCAAATCCTACAGACAGGTTTTTTCTGGCTTACCGTGGTCTCCGACGCGGACAAAGTGGTACGAACCTGTGAAGGCTGCCAATTTTTCGCCCGACAGAGCCATGTCCCAGCCCAAGAGCTACAAACAATCCCATTATCCTGGCCGTTTGCGGTATGGGGCTTAGACATGGTCGGCCCCTTCAAGAAGGCTCCAGGAGGATTTACACATTTATTTGTCGCTATCGACAAGTTCTCCAAGTGGATTGAAGCTAAGCCGGTTGTCACCATCACTACTGACAAGGCACGGGACTTTATCCTCAACATCATGCACCGCTTCGGCGTCCCAAACAGAATCATAACCGACAACGGGACCCAATTCACAGGAGGCATCTTCAAGGAATTCTGCGAAGACTTCGGAATCAAGATTTGCTATGCGTCAGTTGCCCACCCCAAAAGCAACGGACAAGTCGAGCGTGCCAACGGCATGGTCCTTCAAGGCATCAAGGCCCGCGTATTTGACCGCCTAAATCCTTACGCTGGCAAGTGGGTCCAAGAGCTCCCCTCGGTTCTATGGTCTCTGCGGACCACACCCAGTCGGGCTACCGGCCAAACTCATTTCTTTTCGTCTATGGCGCAGAAGCCATGTTGCCAAATGAGATGGAGTATGAATCCCTCCGAGTCCGCAGCTTCAACGATGAACGCTACGACCCCGACCAAGTGGATGACCTCACCCGACTGGAAGAGGCCCGAGAGGCAGCCCTCATCCAGTCGGCGAAATATCTTCAAGGGCTCAAACGATACCACAGTCGCAACGTTTGAGCATGAGCTTTCATCGTTGGCGATCTGGTTTTACGCAAGGTTCAGACCACCAAGGACCATCACAAGTTATCCCCCTTATGGGAAGGGCCTTATATAATTGCTGAGGTGACTCGGCCAGGTGCATATCGATTAAAGCGTGAAGACAGATCTATGGTGGAGAACTCCTGGAACATCGAGCATCTTCGACGATTCTATGCTTAAATTGACTTAAGTTTCATGTTTTTCTTGACTGCCAACCTCAAGCAAGATGACTTCTTGAGTTAGCAGTCGGGGGCTGTACATATGTCAATAAAGCATAGTTTTCCTCATCAACTTTTGCGCATAATTTGGTTTATCATTGTTTAATGTTCCTTGATTCGAGTTCAGTGTCTAAGGACTGAGAATTTTTTGATGACCTAATCAAGCTTAGGCTCGGTGACAGTCGGACGAAAATTACTTAAGAAATTTCACATAAAAACTCGAATCAGGGCATTAACATAAATAAACTGAGTATTCACAAGTCTACATCAGAATGTCACAAGCATCCAAAGTTTACAAGACAATGTTTACAAGGCAAGTCAAGGCCGGAAATGGTTTACTACATCGGCAGCCACCTTTTTGGCCGACTCCTGTGCCTCGCTAATCAAATCAAGAGCCTGCTCATCTGAAGTTCCCTCAGCGAAGCCCTCCCCGACTGAATCCACGTCCACTCAAGGGTAGAGTGACTTCGTTTGTGCAAGGACGAAGCCCGCTCCCATCACAGCCGCCTCGGAAATGTTGGCTAGATACTGGTCGGGGGCTCGCCTAAGCTTGTCGAAGACTTCAACTGGGTCCAGTGAGCTGGTCCCGACTCCATTGTGGAATAATGACAGCAGGATTGGTGTCGCTGCGTTGGCAACATCTTCCCAGACCTCTCCGGCTCGTTTGACCCTCTCAAGAAGAATGTCGTATTGAGCTCGGGTCTTGACTTTGTAAGCTGCCAAAAGAACATGATCACGCAAAACACTCGAAGGCAAAGCAGCACAAAGAATGTTACTTCAAAAAAAAGCTTACCTTCAAACTCGGCCTCCACCTCGGCCTTGATAAGGTTGACGGGTCTGAAGCAAGTGGACCTCCGATGAATTTTCTACAAAAAGAGAGGTTGTCAGCAACCAAAGTTGACACAGAAGCCATATAGAGATTGAGAGGATTAGACTTACTCCCGACTGAACCGCGGAGGTCGAGCTTTTCTTCCCGGAGTTCAGCTATCTCCCTCCTCAGGGCTGCCTCCCTCGACGCGGCCTCTTCCCGAGTGGTCTTCAGCTTTTGCTGGATATCCTCCAGAGAGTTTAAATGCGGGACCAACTTCTCTAGCGCCTCGGACATGGCCATGGATAAACAATACTCCTTCTGCACGCAAGATCTGAAGTTGACCGACTGAAAAGAAATGATGATGCAACAATGAAAAAGGACTAAGGCTTACGTTGAGTAGCTGAGTCGCCTTATTCAGGCTATTGACAAGGGCATCCCTTTCTTCGCTTTCCGCTTGATTATCTAGGATGATGCCCTGCCTCTGGCCTTCGGAATCTTGCCACTCGATCTTAATCGGGGAACCCGGCTTTCGAAGGCCGTAACCTGGGGATCTCCTCTACTGTGGGCCGAGATCGGGAAGAACAGATGAAGACACGAAAGATTTGAACTGAAGAATAAAGACAAGATTTCGATTCAAGACTTACTCGAGGCTTCTGGCGGGCAGTACTCTTGACTCCGGAGTGCCACTGGTCTTTTCTTCCGGCTTTTCACCGATGGTCTTCGCCGGGGCTCTCGAGCCGCACTGGGGCTTCTTCGTGGCCGACTGGTTTCCAGTCGAGACGTTTCGGCTGGCGGTCGGGGGCTCCTTCCTTGAAATATCTTTCTTTGGAGGCGAGGGCTTTCTGCCTGGAGCGCTCCCGCTCGGAGAGGGCTCGGGGTCTTGGCTCCGCAGCTTGGATGCCTCGGATGCAGCAGGAGTTGGCCTTTCGCTCTTCCCGGTCGGGTCTATATCTTGGGGCATCTGCCAAACCAACGACGAATGCGGTTGGAATAATAAGAGAAATTTTCGAAGAGCTTAGCTTCAGTCATGAGACGTACCTAGACGACCGGCGGATCTTCGGCACTGCTTTCGGCGACGGCCTTGGAGGGGTTGTTTCGACTGGAGGAGCCGGGACATCATCGTCCGAGTCGTCGATGACGAGCCTCCTTTTGCTCGCCCGTTTGTTGGTGTCCTCACTCGGGGCCGCCCGTTTCCCGACTGGATCACTTTGGATTTTCACTCCACCGGTCGGCTTCTTGGCAGGGCGAAGCGGCACGTCATCATGAGGAACTTTGTACGGTTTCGAAATAATGGAGGCATTTTCCTGCAAGAGAAATTCTCACAATACTAAGAGGTATGACATCAAGATTGCAAGACAGTACAAAGAGGTCAGTCGGCTTACCGGAGGAGGAGGCCGGTAGAGACTGAAGGAAAGAACCGGCAGCACGAGGGCGTGCTCGACTGCAACTCCAGTCGAGAAGATCTTGTACATCCGGATCTTCAGGATCTCGAAACTAAGCGGATCCCGGTCTTCCCGATTGGGGTCCTTCCCGCCTTCGTACTTGAAGGCTGGCTTCGATCGTTCTTTGATTGGTGCCAGTCGGCTCCTGATGAAGTGCCGAGTGATCTGTTCGCCACGAAGACCTTTCTGCTTCATCTCCAAGATCTTCGCTAGCAGTTTGTTGGCTCCATCCCAATCTTGGGCTACCGGCACAGTACTCCAAGTATGCTTAGGCACGGGGGAAGGCCGACAAAGGCTGGCAGGCTGGGTTCGAGGTTGCTGATATAGAACTAGCTTGCGTGCCAGCACTTGTTGGAAGATTTCAAGGAAAGAGAGAAGTACTCCTTGCGGAGAGATCCGCAGAGTTGAAAACCCGCTCCACCAACAACGCATGGATGGTCCTTATTCGGATGCGGTTTGAGGTAAAACATGCGGCGAAAAAGTTGAAAGTGGGGGAGGATGCCAAGAAAGGCTTCACATACGTGGATGAAAAGAGCGATGTGAAGCATGGAGTTGGGGTTCAGGTGATAGAGTCGAAGACCATAATAATCCAGAAGTCCCCTGAAGAACTCGGAAGTGGGGAGGCTGAACCCGCAGTAAAAGAAAGATGTGAACACAACGAGCTCACCAGTGTTCGGTGTGGGGAAATCTTCGCCCGCCGCCGGGCGCCAGCCCACGATCTCCTTGGGAGGAAGCACTCCGTGCTTCACCATCTCCTTGAGGGTGGATTCCCTCACATCCGAAGTGGCCCACTGCTCGAAGGGGATTTTCTTCTCATCCGCCATGAGTGTGGTTAGGGTGGGAAGCAAATCTGGCTAAAAGGATGGAGGTTTGAGATGGGGGTCTTGGAAGCTGGATGCGGAGGCTAGTTTGTGGCGAAGGGCGAGCTCCTGGATTGATGGATTCGGGTGCGCGCGAGTCTAGGGTTTTTCGTAGGGAGCTGGTGAACAGTGCTGCGAAAAGAGGAAATTTTTGGGAAGACGAAGTGGCGGGGATGACCTCGAGGCTTTGTAAAGAGATTTGAGGGTTGTGTTAGGTTTTCTCGTGATTGGGCCGAGCCCATGAGAGACCTTCGGCCCAGCTAAGGTGTGGCCCGATGCGTGTCCTTAGGGACTTAAGTGGATGAGCTTAAGCAGATTTGCCTTGGCAATATGCACGTGTCCGAATGCCCTATACCTTTGGAAATCCTTTCATACTGCGGTTTGCTTGACTTCATGAGGAGCTAACACGATGCAATTTGAAAGGTGACCAACAGCTAAGCTTTTTATGGCTGCCTTGATAAACTAGGGCTGTTTGGTTTTTTAGCATTTGATTGGATGATTATATCAATGCTATTTTTCCACCTTGGTGAGAATCTTTATAGATTGAGACCAGTATTATGGCAAGAGCTATTTAATAACTTGGTCATATTTTTCAGACGACTGAAAAACTTATTTACCCATGAGGGATGACTAAAATATTTGTTCCAAGATGACTCGGGCTGATCCACTCGGACAAGCGTGAGTTTACCGAGTGCTTTCCACTTATAAGGATTGACAAGTTATTTGTCTTGAGGCGACTCGGGCAAATTCACTCGGATAAGCACGAGCTTACTGAGTGATAAGATTTTTTATATTTGCTTTAACATAAGCATTTACATGAGTATGATTCTTTATAGTTCTTGCTTGTATGTTTGGTCTGTTTTTTGGCTAATCATACAGTCGGGGGCTATACCTAATTAGGTACATCAAGAGATGCGCCAAGATAATTATTTTGAGAATTTTTTAGATATTTTTCAGCCCTTCACAGTCTTTGGAGCCACTCGGGAGATTCAGGCAGAGATGATGGAATCATTCGGCGCCAGAAGCATTCGGCCAAAGAGGTTTTTGGCTGTGTGTTGTCTTGGTTTGAAGTTGAGTTGTCTCGTCGACTGAAAAGGACTCGGGGGCTACTGTGGAGATTATGGCAATCGGGTATCTACATGGCAAGTTTATCCGACTTGGAGGTAGGGATAGATTGCGCCTGCCATATCTGTAAACCAAATATGACTTGGGTGTTACGTTGCTGATTGAGATAAGGCAACGGCCCATAGTCACGGTTTGGTAAGATTGAGGAAACCGACTTAGAGTAAGATATGGTTTCCGATCTGTAAGCCCGCCTCCCAAGACTATATAAGGGGGGTGAGGGGCGTCCCTTGAGGGATACCATATGCTTTATGAGCCTTTAGCTTTCAGCCTTAGATCACGAGATCAATAAAGACACTCGGCGGATCGAATCCCCGAAACAGGAGTAGGGTATTACCTCACGAGAGGGCCTGAACCTGTCTAAATCCCGTTTTCCGTCTAACTCATTGTGCTTGGTGATCTTGACTGCACCCCCAAAATTCTATTGTCGAAACCAAGTTTCGACAGAGCCCTGCAAAGTAGTCCATAATCTTCACCCTCTTGTACCTTGTCGGGTGCTTCTCATTGATCAGCTCAGGTGCTGGCTCAATCTCTTTCTCAAGTCCACCGACATCCTCTCTTTTTTGGAATTCGTCATAACCTTATGCACCGGGCTCTTAAAAATCCTATTGCTCATTATCTGTATAAAAGAGAGTGTGTACTTCAGTGAATCAAGAATTAATTTGCATCATGGCACTACTTCAATAGATTGGTAGGCACATCATTATAGTAAGTTCATCCAAAAAAATGCTCACAGTAAGTTCTAGCAAGAGCTAGATAACTAAAGTAGATCTTTTTACTTAACTACATATGTAATTGAATCACCGACATATGAGTCTCACTTTGTTATATGTTCCATATGTCAGTGACTCAACTAAAAACGTGTAGTTAAGTCAAAGGATTATTTTTAAGATAGCATGAGGCAACAGTGACGAGAAAAACATTGTTCATGGATAGATAGATATTAAAAAGGGAGATTATTTACCTCCATGTGATCTCCTAAGTTGATCAGCAGGCTGTGAGGGCTAGTTGGAACATCATACCGTAGACCATCTCTAAGAACTTGTAGCCCGCCAACATCATCGTCAACCATAAAAATTGTAATGGCTGCATCCCAGTGAGCAGTGGCGGACGCACTATTATAACGAGCCATGGTGGCCGCCATAGCTCCGCCCCTCCTCCCCCCCACGCATGTAGGCGCCGAGGTCGGTGTGCGGCAGCGCATGCGTCACGGCGGCTGCTTCCTGGTGGCGCGCGGCGCGAGCGAGTCTTGCTGTGTGTGGCGCGAATAAAGCCGACCCAATCAAAAACGGCCCACGCTGCCACGTAGAGAAGTATCATAGCCCATGAGGCTTGTGCGGCTGTCAGGAAGTCAGATCGACACACACAGCGCCGCCGCCGGTTTCCTAAAATCCAATTCCGTCACGCCGTGACGCCGCCACACCAGGCCAGCCGCCAGCGACACCGACGATCG
Source organism: Oryza australiensis (assembly GCA_019925245.2). Classification (NCBI taxonomy): domain Eukaryota; kingdom Viridiplantae; phylum Streptophyta; class Magnoliopsida; order Poales; family Poaceae; genus Oryza; species Oryza australiensis. Next base: position 232,599 of record JAIFGZ020000164.1, read on the forward strand.
TGATCGATAATCACTGCCCCATCTCCTCTTGACCGCAAGTGCTGCTGCCGCTGGAGGCGGCAAGGCAACGCACACAAGTGACACAATTGCTCTGCTCACCCGGCTGGCCGGCTCATCCTCCATTGTGACGGGGCTATGGAACAAGGTAGCACGCCAGAGAGCTCTATGGCGCAACGGGAACCCAACGACCCTCCTCCGCGGAGCGATGGCAATGACAACCAACAAAAGGGGAAGAAAAGAAAGGGTAATGAAAGTTGTGTTCTTGTATGTTCAAACTTCAATAATAAATTTCATCCTATTTGTATTAATTCTTGATCTTTTTTGGATTGGTAGTTGTTAACTTAAAGAGATACTTTAGCACAATTTCTCATTCAAGTGATATTGCCACTAGTGCTGCATCCGTTCAACCGGTTCAACAAACAAATAATAATGATGTCGTTGTTGCGGTTGCACAAGATGAAGATGATACTCGAGAACCAGAATCATCGACTCAAGAATAATCACAGAGAGGTGAAGAAATAGACATTATAGTGTTCAACCCTGACCAACATGTTATTACAGATCCCGGTCTTCGTATTCCAATTGAGAATTTTCATCCAAACATAAAAGATGAGGTAAAGTGTAACATCCTGAAAATCGAAGAAACTGAAATCGGAACGCAAAAATCGGAACTTTCAAAAACCCGCGCTTGTTGATTTTTCCTCGGGTTTGTTGATTCTTATTTGCCAGCTCAGTTGCATAAATCTTGTTGTGATCAATTCTCTTTTGGTGTTTGTGGATGATTTGGAGTTTGTCGGAGAGAAAATTCGAAATTCGTATTAGGGATTTTTAAAAGAAATCGGAGATGAAGTGCGGATTTTTGAAAATACGAATTTGAAGAAATAGAATAGTAATTGTGGTTAGGGAAGATAAATTAGGACACAAAATAAACAATAAAATATTTGGGAGTCTTACTCGGAATCTGGGAAATTTTTGGAAAAATAAATAGGTGAAGTATGAAAATTAGGAAAAAGGAATTTAAATAAATAAATATGAAAAATAAATGTGGAAAAATAAAAGTGGAGAAAAAGTTGAAAATATAGTATTAAAAATTATTTTTGGAATATAGGAATTTAATTTGGAATTTTTAGAGGGAGGAAAATAGAAATAGGAATTAAAAATCAAAAATCGGGAAAATAGAAAATCGCACTGCTTCACGCCGCGCCAAGTGATCGACGTCGTACGGCCGTCGCGCCCGCGCGCGCGCGCACGCGCCGCGCCGCGCCGCCCTCGCTCGCACCGCGCGAGCGCGCGGCGCCGCGCCGCGCGCCGCGCCGCCGCGCCTCGCGCCACGCAGCCGCGCGCCCGCACGCCCGCCGCGCCTTGCGCTATCGTCATTGTTAGTGATATACCCTAGAGGCAACATGGAGATGTTGGATATCACGTCAATGTTTATGTATTTATGAATAAAGTGTTATTCGGTTCTATGAAATAGAAATCTTGTATTGATCAATAAGTACGTGACTTATTTATGAGACTCTATATGTATGAATCTATTTCTAAATGATCCTCGATCATATATCATATTATTGGAACTAATATGATTCTAAGATCGGCATGTCTATTGATTGATGATCATGTCTCATAGATCATGGGTATGGAGATACCAAATCAATAAACATGGACACATGTGTTAGAGAACACATTGTTGGATAGACCCACCATGAGACACTGCAGGAATTAATGTGCCATTAGTTGGTCTCGGGTAGTGTTGGTACAAAGTCCTTAGACTGAGATCACCATGGATTCCAACATGTGTAGTAGCCTACTTTGGGACTACCAAACGCTATTCCGTGAATCGGGTAGTTATAAAGGTAGTTTTCGGGTTTGCTATGAAACATGGAGTGGGATGTGAGTGATCAAGATGGAATTTGCCCCTCCTTTGGAGAGATATCTCTGGGCCCCTCGAGGTAATGGATTATGGAAATGCATGGCCATGCTAAGTTGATTGAGGAGTCAATCAACGATGATAATCCAATACGGTTCGAGTGAATGGTTAAGCTATTGAAGGGATGGCACACATCTTGCCTATAGCTTAACGGTATCGTGAGGCAAAGGGATTTGTGTACACATTACAGGTTCGAGTCGATATTATTCTTGTATACTATGGTGTCAATATGTGCTGCTAGGCGCCGCTGTTGACGGGTCGGCTGAGTTGGACTCGAGCCGACGATCGGCTAAGTTAGACTATGGCCGAAACCGAGTATACCTGAACCTACTGGTCGCACGCTTAAGGGGATAGAATAGATATTCGAGTTGGACTCGGATACGGCTCGATCGGATAGGGATCCGATCGGATAGAGTCCTATAGGCTTACGACGTGTGGGCGGCCAACTCTATGAGATACGGATGAGATCCGATTCAAAATAGAGTCCTAATCGGCCACTAGTCCCGTCGGCCAACTCTATATAAAGGAGGGAGGGGTGGAGAGCTGCCACATATCAATTGCATCGCGTGCAACAGAAGTCACCGAGATCAATCTCCACGGAAACCCTCCCCACTTTCGAGCCAAACCCTAGCCTTGCATCGCGTGCTAGCACACGGGTGTACGGCGTTGTCCCCGGACGTGTGGATACCGTAGAGGCGCGCTACGTTGCGCGCTCTTGATCGGCTTCGGAATCGGCTGCGTCGGGCGCATCGGAGCGAGGCGTGAGAACGCGGCCGGACGACTCGAATCGGGCGATTGGCGAATCGGTGTCTCCAGGGAATCGGCTACATGTTCCGGATCGGATTGCCCACGATTGGCTATTCCGCGCACTCTACTCCAATCGGTAACGATCTATCGGCCCTTACTTGCAAGTGTTCCTGGTTTTGCGCGGTAGAAAATTTTTGTTTTCGGCTAGCGTAGCCTCCGCGTAACCCTTCGGTGGTATCGAGCTAATCTTGCTTAGTTCGGGTTTTAGATTGGATCGGAACAAGTTTTGCGCACGGGTTGATTAGATCAATCGGTTTTACGGGATCTGTTGAGGAGAGTAGATGGTAATTGCGTTCCTTGATAGTGTATCGGAACGACGTAATGTGATTACGTCGAAGCAATTTCCAAATAACTCGGTTTGAGTTGGGTTCGAGATAGCGTTCCTTGATAGTGTATCGGAACGGTATAATGTGATTATACCGAAGCTATCTCGTAGTCCGACTTTTTGTTTGCCTCGCGCCTACGCAAACCATCTCCCTTGATAGTGTATCGGGACGGCATAATATGATTATGCCGATATGGTTTCCATAAGCGATTTCATAGATTGGATCTATGAATTTCGTGTGGTGTTCGGGCGCTGCCCGGAAGCCCGCGAGGCGGCTTCCCCTCGACCCCCGCCCGCTAACCGGCTAGCGGGACCGCCATGTGCGTACCCCTTATAGGTCGTCTCGATGCCGTAGCTCGCGATAGGTAGAAAACGTTTCTACGCCTAACTTGTTTTTGCGAGAGAATGCTTTGAGATGGTATGGCCCTATTGTATGTATGAGATGCATGTGATGCATGTAATATTCTTTCATATGTGCAATCCTGTAATATTCTTTCATACGTGCAATGCTTGTAATATTCTTTCACGACTGCGAGTCGATGTAATCTTCAATTAGAGCTTCTATAGTAGTAGCTTAGTTTGAAGATATCAAGCATTCGACACTTGGAAGATGGTGCCGAAGATGGAGATCCTCGGCCGACATGGAGATGGAGATCACCATGTGAAGGGGGCCATACTATTTCATTATATGCTATTCTTCTTGCTTTCATATGTGATATGTTTGTTTGATAGGATAGCATCCCTCTCAAAATTAAGTAGTAATGATGCCCTTCCAAATGTTGCACCGCCACCGTTATGCTCGTCAATGGTGGGTGCGCCAAAGCAGTGCCATTCTCTATCATAACACGAGGGGTATATGTCGACATATACATGCAGGAGCATTTGGTTTACTTAACAAGGCTATCAAAAGCAGTTTTGGGCCTTGGGGCATAGGTTGGCGCCGGGGCATGGAGATGTCACACCAACAACAAGAGTCACATAGAGATGTGATTAGCAAGGTGTTGCTTACCGATGTTACTAATTTTCTAGCGGTGATGCCAAAGCTCACTAGAAAATTAATTAACATGTGGATCTTGACCCAATACGTAACCTAGAGGGAAGGTGGAAAATACGTAATGGGAGTCTAATGTTAAATTGTTTAACAATAGACATAGCATAAACATTGTGCTAAACTTTGCTTTTTCTTTGTAGAATAAATGGCGGCTAATACTACACCCAGTACCTTTAATTTGCGATCTATTCTCGAAAAGGAAAAATTAAATGGAACAAACTTTATGGATTGGTATCGCAACTTGAGAATTGTTCTCAAGCAAGAGCGTAAGGAGTACGTTCTTGAAGTACCCTATCCCGAGGATTTGCCAACTAATGCCACCGCAACCGCACGGAGGGCTTATGAGAAGCACACTAATGATGCCCTAGATATAAGCTGTCTTATGTTTGCTACAATGTCCCCGAGCTTCAAAAGCAATATGAGAGCGGCGATGCTCACACTATTATTCAGGGATGCGTGGCATGTTTGAGAACCAAGCTCGGGCCGAGAGGTTCAACACCTCAAAGTCCTTGTTTGCGTGCAGCTTGTTGAGGGGAATCCCGTCGGTCCGCATGTGATAAAGATGATTGGCTACATTGAGAGTCCGGAAAACTGGTTTTCCCCTTAGCCAAGAGTTGGCTACGATGTGATTCTCCGGTCGCTCCCTCCGAGCTTCGAGCCATTCATATTGAATTATCACATGAACAATATGGATAGAACCTTGGCTGAATTGCATGGGATGCTAAAGACAAGTGAGGAGAGTATCCGAAAAACGGTCATCATGTGATTATGATGCGAAGGCAAAGCGCAAACCACTGTCAAGAAACTTTGCACCAAGAGGAAGTTAACTCCCGATGAGATCGCGAGTGCCTCTAATGCAAAGAAGGGCAAGAAGGGTCGGCGGCATCGATGCCGTTTGCTTCTATTGCAAGGAGACAGGCCATTGGAAGAGGAACGCAAGAAGTACATGGAGGATCTCAAAAAGAAGCAAAGTACGACTTCGCTCGGTATTAATGTTATAGACATTAATCTTGCTACTTCACCTACGACTCTTGGGTATTTGATACCGGATCGTAGCTCATATTTGCAAATCGTTGCAGGGAATGAGAAGAAGTAGAGGATTGAGAAGGGGCGAGGTGAACTGCGCGTCGGCAATGGAGCAAGCGTTGCTACGATTCTTGTCGGCACGATACCACTTCATCTACCTTCGGGATTAGTTTTGGAATTGAATAATTGTTATTGTGTTCCAACACTATGTCAAAACGTTATTTCCGCTTCATGTTTGCAAGCGGAAGGATATGATTTTAGATCAATGAACAATGGTTGTTCAATATATCTCGAGATATGTTCTATTTTCATGCTCCATTGGTGAATGGATTATACGTTTTGAATCTTGAAGCGTCTCCCATCTATAACATTAATACGTAAAGGCAACTCTCTAATCATATAAACCCCACGTTTATCCGGCATTGTCGCTTAGGCCATATAAATAAGAAATGCATGGAGAAGCTCCATAAGGATGGATTGCTTCACTCTTTTGATTTTGAATCATTTGAGACATGTGAGTCTTGTTTACTTGGTAAGATGACAAAGGCACCTTTCACGGGACATAGTGAGAGAGCAAGTGACTTATTGGCACTCGTACATACCGATGTATGTGGACCAATGAGCTCAACGGCCGAGGTGGTTATCAATACTTCATTACCTTTACCGATGACTTTAGTAGATATGGTTATATCTACTTAATGAGGCATAAGTCCGAATCCTTTGAAAAGTTCAAAGAATTCCGAATGAAGTACTGTAATCATTTAGGGAAAACAATCAAGTTTCTACGATCGATCGTGGAGGGGAATACTTGAGCCAAGAGTTTGGTAATCATCGAAAGATTGTGGAATTGTTCCACGGTTAACTCCGCCAGAACTCCACAATGGAACGGAGTGTCCGAACGGAGAAATCGCACCTTGTTGGACATGGTGCGGTCGATGATGAGCCAAAGTGATCTTCCGTTATCTTTCGGGGATATGCTCTTGAAACATGCGCTCACACTAAATAGAGTTCCATCTAAGTCGGTTGAAAAGACACCATATGAGATATGGACGGGGCAACCCCTAGTTTGTCTTTTCTCAAAATATGGGGATGCGAAGCTTATGTAAAACGTTCTGATCGACAAGCTCACACCCAAATCGACAAGTGCTTCTTTGTGGGATATCCTAAGGAAACTAAGGGATATTACTTTTATAATCGGGAACAAGGCAAAGTGTTTGTCGCCCGACACGGTGTCTTCTTGGAGAAAGAGTTTCTTTCAAGAAGGGTTAGTGGGAGCAGGGTGCAACTTGAAGAAGTTCAAGAAACACCGGAAAATGTTTCGGCGACCACGAACCACAACGGAGGTGCAAAGTGTTGCGCCACCGGTTGTAGATACACCAGCCCACGGAGGTCGAAAGATCACGTCGTGCACCGACAGTACACAGTGCGGAACAACGTGATATATTGTTGTTGGACAACGATGAACCTAAGACCTATGAGGAAGCGATGGTGGGACCCGATTCCAACAAGTGGCTTGGAGCCATGAAATCCGAAATAGAATCCATGTACGACAATCAAGTTTGGAACTTGGTTGATCCACTGATGGTGTCAAAACCATTGAGTGTAAATGGGTTTTTAAGAAAAGGCCGATATGGATGGAAATGTTCACATCTATAAGGCGCGATTGGTGGCGAAAGGTTTTAAACAGATTCAAGGAGTTGATTATGATGAAACCTTCTCGCCCGTCGCAATGCTTAAATCTATTCAGATTATCCTAGCGATTGCTGCATATTTCGATTATGAGATATGGCGAGATGGATGTCAAAACGGCTTTCCTAAATGGAAACCTAAGCGAGGATGTATACATGATACAACCTTAGGGTTTTGTCGATCCACAATCGCTGGAAAGATATGCAAGCTACGAAATCCATTTATGGATTGAAGCAAGCATCTCGGAGTTGGAATATTCGTTTTGATGAAGTAATCAAAGGGTTTGGTTTCATCAAAAACGAAGAAGAGGCCTGTGTTTACAAAAAGGTCAGTGGGAGCGCAATTGTATTTCTAATCTTATATGTGGATGACATATTGTTGATTGGAAATGATATCCCTATGCTAGAATCCGTCAAGTCTTCATTGAAAAATAGTTTTTCCATGAAAGACTTAGGGGAGGCACATACATATTAGCATTCGGATCTATAGAGATAGATCCAAGAGGCTAACTGGATTAAGCCAAAGTACATACATTGACAAGGTGTTGAAAAGGTTCAACATGCATGATTCCAAGAAAGGTTTCTTGCCCATGTCACATGGCATTAATCTTAGCAAGAATCGGTGTCCTCGGACACATGATGAGCGGAATAAGATGGGTATGGTTCCATATGCTTCGGCAATTGGATCCATCATGTATGCCATGCTTTGTACACGCCAGTGTCTCGTACGCTTTGAGTGCTACGAGCAGATACGTCGCGATCCAGTGAAGGTCACTGGATCGCAAAGAATATCCTTAAGTACTTGAGAAGAACTAAGGATATGTTCCTAGTCTATGGAGGTGAAGAAGAGCTCGTTGTAAGTGGTTACACCGATGCTAGCTTCCAAACAGAGACAAGGATGATTATAGATCACAATCTGGGTTCGTGTTACGCTCGAACGAGGCGCGATCATGGAAGAGTTCCAAGCGGGATACCTGTGATTCTACAACGGAGGCCGAGTACATTTCGCTCGTAAGCGCAAAGGAGGCTGTTTGGATCAAGAAATTCGTTTCGAGCTTGGTGTGATGACTAGTACGACGGTCCAATGTCTCTCTATTGTGACAATAGTGGAGCCATTGCGCAAGCCAAGGAGCCGATGTCACATCGAAGTCCAAACACATACTTCGGCGATATCATCTCATCCGCGAGATTGTGGACAGAGGTGATGTCAAGATATGCAAAGTGCACACGGATCTCAACATAGCCGATCCGCCGACAAAACCTCTCCCTCACCGAAGCATGAGGCGCACACAAGAGCAATGGGTATTAGATACTTACATGATTGACTCTAGTGCAAGTGGGAGATTGTTAGTGATATACCCTAGAGGCAACATGGAGATGTTGGATATCACGTCAATGTTTATGTATTTATGAATAAAGTGTTATTCAGTTCTATGAAATAGAAATCTTGTATTGATCAATAAGTACGTGACTTATTTATGAGACTCTATATGTATGAATCTATTTCTAAATGATCCTCGATCATATATCATATTATTGGAACTAATATGATTCTAAGATCGGCATGTCTATTGATTGATGATCATGTCTCATAGATCATGGGTATGGAGATACCAAATCAATAAACATGGACACATGTGTTAGAGAACACATTGTTGGATAGACCCACCATGAGACACTGGGGAATTAATGTGCCATTAGTTGGTCTCGGGTAGTGTTGGTACAAAGTCCTTAGACTGAGATCACCATGGATTCCAACATGTGTAGTAGCCTACTTTGGGACTACCAAACGCTATTCCGTAAGCGGGTAGTTATAAAGGTAGTTTTCGGGTTTGCTATGAAACATGGAGTGGGATGTGAGTGATCAAGATGGAATTTGCCCCTCCTTTGGAGAGATATCTGGGCCCCTCGAGGTAATGGATTATGGAAATGCATGGCCATGCTAAGTTGATTGAGGAGTCAATCAACGGACGGATAATCCAATACGGTTCGAGTGAATGGTTAAGCTATTGAAGGGATGGCACACATCTTGCCTATAGCTTAACCGGTATCGTGAGGCAAAGGGATTTGTGTACACATTACAGGTTCGAGTCGATATTATTCTTGTATACTATGGTGTCAATATGTGCTGCTAGGCGCCTTGTTGACGGTCGGCTGAGTTGGACTCGAGCCGACGATCGGCTAAGTTAGACTATGGCCGAAACCGAGTATACCTGAACCTACGGGGTCGCACGCTTAAGGGGATAGAATAGATATTCGAGTTGGACTCGGATACGGCTCGATCGGATAGGGATCCGATCGGATAGAGTCCTATGGGCTTACGACGTGTGGGCGGCCAACTCTATGAGATACGGATGAGATCCGATTCAAAATAGAGTCCTAATCGGCCACTAGTCCCAGTCGGCCAACTCTATATAAAGGAGGGAGGGGTGGAGAGCTGCCACATATCAATTGCATCGCGTGCAACGAAGTCACCGAGATCAATCTCCACGGAAACCCTCCCCACTTTCGAGCCAAACCCTAGCCTTGCATCGCGTGCTAGCACACGGGTGTACGGCGTTCGTCCCCGGACGTGTGGATACCGGTAGAGGCGCTGCTACGTTGCGCGCTCTTGATCGGCTTCGGAATCGGCTGCGGTCGGGCGCATCGGAGCGAGGCGTGAGAGCGCGGCCGGACGACTCGAATCGGCTGATTGGCGAATCGGCTGTCTCGGGAATCGGCTACACTGTTCCGGATCGGATTGCCCCGATTGGCTATTCCGCTGCACTCTACTCCAATCGGTAACGATCTATCGGCCCTTACTTGCAAGTGTTCCTGGTTTGCGCGGTAGAAAATTTTTTGTTTTCGGCTAGCGTAGCCTCCGCGTAACCCTTCAGCCGCGCGTCGCGACCCCGCGCCCGGACCAAAGAAAAGAAAAATAGGAAAAATTTGGAAAAATATTTGGGAAAGATTTGAGTAAAATTTTGGGCAAAATTAAATTATTTTCTTGTATGTTTCCTCGGTGCGAAAATTTGAAAATCAAAACCGGACTTTTCCGAAATTCTGTTTTGCGTCGTTTTTGAATCCGAATTTCGTTTAGATCTTTCTCGCCACTTAAATATGTTTCTCCTTTTGGTGCTCGGACCTTCAAAACCTCGAGCACCAATCCCTCCGCGATATTTTCAAATCCATTTTCTCGAACAAATCGCGATCGCCGCTTGCGAAAACCCTAAGTCATCGACCCGACGTCAAAACTTGGAGTTTTCCGGGCGATCTTAGTACAAACTTAAGTAGGAATTTGGGCTTAGTGCTTGGAATCGTTTCTGAGGCTTTTTCGGATCTTTTCGACCTTTTGGTGTTATACAGGATTCTAATCGGAATCGATTGATTTTTCGCACGTACGGGTAGCACCTGAAGAGACCGGCATCGACCCCGTTGAAGACACCACTCCACAAGCGTGCGAGCAAGGCATGTCATCACACTCTTTGAACATATTGATCCTACTTTGCGAAATGATGTTGATTTCCATTGCAAATTGCATGCTATACACAGATGTGTACCTATGCTTGATATACCCTGCTTTGATGTTGATTACCATTAGAATTATTCTTTGTAACCTTCGATGTGATATGACCGGAGGCTAACCGGTAAAAATGCTTAGCCCCGCTTATACTAGATCCCTGCATACTCATGATTTTACAAAGAAGCTTTGTGCTTGGGCAACTACCTTAGGGAAGGTAGTTGAGATGCGGCCTGTGGAGACATGAGCACCACATGGCCATGAGAATGATGAACTAAGTTTGATGAAAATTGAAAATGCTATACAAATGTTTTAGACTGGGGCGGCCGGATGATTTGGGTGGATTCCGGAAATGGCAAGTGCCGACCCTGGTCAATTAAGGATCGAGCCATGAGATAGCCAGGAAACGAGCCAGTACAACCGTACTTCTCGAATGGGTATAGACCTAGCTGACTAGATGGCCGAGCGGAGGCAGTATCCTTGCATAGATGGTTCTTTATGATGTGGTTTGTGTGATGAGGATGAGGCTGCGACCTATGTTGTGGATGGTGGAATTAAATCGATATTAATTGAACTTAATGATTGAGGAAGTTTCCCTTACCCGGTGTGCGAACTCCTCTCTGCTAGAAAATGACGGCTAGAGTGCATGAGGGCTTAAGTTCATGGAGCGGGTCGCCAAAGTGAGGTTATCGAAAGGCTTTGCCGTGACCGTCTCATGTGTTGGGACGTAGTCTCATTTGTTGGGCTGTCGCGGAGTACGGGTAAAGTGTACATCCACTGTAGTGTGAATGAATCAATCTATTCGAATAGCCGTGCTCGTGGATATTGAGCATCATGACAAGACTTTCGCTTGGCTAGACTTTAAACTTAAAAATGCTGGGATGGGTTTGCATGATGATTTTATTAGCTGGTGGATCAACTTCTCGAGATGCGAGAAGGGGTGGACTCCCCAAAAAACCATAACGAATCGGAGGCGGGAAGCCATCCTTGGAATCACGATGGATGGTAGACAGAACCGTCGCCGAATTAATGAACTATGGGACTAAAACTTGACTTGGCTAGTTGTTAGGCTTGTGAAAAGATTTACGAAAATTGGCTTTACGCAAAAGAGCCTCAGCCATTCCTTGAATAACCCTATCATATGCATCACTTCCGTGTTGGCTTGCTGAGTACGGTTGGTACTCACCCTTGCTATACGCACAAACCTTCAGATGTTGGGAATAAAGAAACGGAGGATCCTTACGCCTACTACCAGGAAGGTGAAGAAGCTGATGGCGCTTACTAGGTCTTAGTCCCCGGTCGTTGCCTGTGGCAACCGACATGCCGCTGCCTACATTTCGCTGCCGTATCTAACTTCTGCTTTTGTGTTGTATCCGGACCATGAGGTCCTGTGTGGTGAACATTGCCTTCGAGCCTATCGTTGTAATAATTTCATTGTAAGACTATTCGTGCATGTGCACCTGATTATTCAGTACTGTATTTCGTGGGTACCAACTACTCAATCCAGGGAAATGGTACTAAGAACACGAAAGATTCCCGTTTCAAAAACGGGGGTCCACAGAGCTGGTATCAGAGCCATGCGACCGTAGGATAAGACCAATTGGCGCCCTACCCCTGACTAGTTGGCTAAAGGGAAGTATCCCTACGTAGGACCATTTCGCAAACTATTATTTCTGAAAATACAAATATACTTTTTCTATATCTTCATTTCCCTTTCTTTACCAAATGGTTTTGATGATATCTCTCTCCCTCTAACCCTAATACTTTCAAAAGCAGATGTCGGACCATGTCGGAGCCTGGGAAATCACCATCCCACGAGATGAGGGATTCGTGGCACAGCTTCAGTCATTGCTGTGGTGTTTAAGATACCCAGAACCACCCACTTACCAGATCAAGAGGCATGGCCTCGAGGGATATCCAGCATGGGAAGCAGCAGTTTCCGTGGAGGCCCGCATGGGGAGTGAAACACCTTTTTGCTTTCACACCTGCTACCACCGAGATTTAGTGGAAGCAGCCATTCAAGACGCGGCCCGCGAAGCATTCCTTCACCTTAATGCTATACACCGTGCTGAACTCACAGTGACAGAGTTTGTGCACCACCCCTATCGCGAGGAAGGCAACCCAGTTTGCACCGTAGAAGCCACCCCCTGCTGCTACAACCCTATGGTCACCCGTCTATCACGCTGGGCAGAGACGGCAGATGACTGCTACGAAGAAGCTTTGCTCGAGATCAACGACCAGCAGCAATGCCTCAATGATCTGGTCGAGAGCCACCAGAGCTGTGGGGATCAGATCAACATGCTGCAGACTCAGTTACAAGCCAACGGTGCCCAATATGAGCAGCTCTCGGACCGTTACATGGCCCGTGGGAAAGCCCTGGTAGAGCTGGAGGAGCAGCTCAGGAAAAGCAAGCAACAAGTCAACCAGCTGGAGGAACAGATGCGCTCCCGCCCTGTCCATGCTGCAGGTACTTCTACCGGAGTTGTACCAATGCCTCCTGCTCCTGTGTCCGACCACTACTATCTTATGACTCCAGCATGCTTGGACACCTTTCAAGCCATGATGGAGCAAGCTTTCATGTTGAGCACAGAGCCGACGCCGTACCTGATAGACCCCACTGCTGCCACCTCCATGGGACCCACCTCGAACTCCATAGCAGTGCCATCTGAGCCTGGATTGGGAGAGGAGAACCCCATCCAGATCCACACCGACTCTGAGTCTGAGACGGAACCTATGGAGGTCAAATGGGAGTCCAGCGACACTGATCCAATGGAGGAGGAAGCTCCCACTCGTCGCCTGACTCACACCGGAGGTCCCCTCACCCGCAAGACCGCTCGTAAGAGTACACGGCCACCAAGCAGGAAGATCCAGCAGGACTCCGAGGCCACCACCTCTGAGCCATGGGGACTCCGATTTGCTTCAGCAGAGAATCACCTCCTTCCTGCACCTGGCTCCTGCGGATGGTTGGATGATTAGGCGAGAGGACCACCCCAGCTTGATCTCGCTCTGGACGGTTTGGCAGCAAGGATCACACCTTTTCCCCCCTAATAGCTAAAGGCAGTAGTACGATGTAGCTATTGTATCATGGCATGTGGGACTGTGCATATACAGTCCATTGTACCCCTTTGATGTAATATTATGGACCTATGTATCGTTTTATGGTATCCTATTAATGAGCTCATTCTACCATGCTTGTTTGGTTGAAGATCATTTAAAAACAACTTGAAGAGAAATCACCTAGGAACCATGACCTTAATGGGTCCAGTCTCTTAATTCATCTATCTTCTTCAGATGGCGCATCGTCGCAGAGCTGCAGCAACCAACGAGAACCCATCGGAGCCTAACCCTTCCACTCTGGCGGAGGTTATGGCTTTACAAACCCAGCTGCTCCAAGCAATCGCCAACAACCAGGGGAGTCGAGGAGGATCAAACTTAGGAGAGTTCATGCGAGCTAAGCCACCAACTTTCTCTACGGCCGAAGAACCCATGGATGCTGAAGATTGGTTAAGAGTGATAGAGAAAAAGCTAACCCTCGTTCGAGTTCGAGAAGTAGATAGAGTTATCTTCGCCACTAGCCAGCTAGAGGGTCCCGCAAGTGACTGGTGGGACACCTACAAGGAGACTCGGGCTGAAGATGCCGGAGAACCGACATGGGAAGAATTCACGGTGCTTTAGTAAAAATTTCGTACCAGCCACGGTTATGAGGATGAAGAAAAATGAGTTCCGAGCTGCGCCAAGGAAACACCTCGATACAAGAGTACCTGAACAAGTTTACCCAGCTTGCCCGTTATGCCACAAGTGACCTGGCGGACGAAGAAGAGAAGATGGATAAATTTATCGAGGGACTAAACGATGAGCTGAGAGGACCAATGATCGGACAAGACCACACCAGCTTCCAAAGCCTCATCAACAAGGTCGTACGACTTGAACATGACCAAAAGATGGTAGAAAATAACCGCAAAAGGAGGCTTGCTATGGCCCGCCCATTTCAGGGAGCGCCTCAACGTTCCAAGGGAGCCACCCCGTCGGAATGGAAGCCAAACGTTCCGGCAACCGGTCGTTCCCCCGCACCCGACCATGTCAACAGGCCAGCTACACCTCAGTTTCGTACACCGACGACAACCTAGCAGCTCCAGGGAGAAGGAATGTGAACTGCTTCAATTGTGGAGAATTCGGGCACTACTCCAACAGCTACCCCAAACCACACAACACTCCCGTGCGCACCGGCGCCAATGCAACGGCCGTCCGAGGAACCCCCACTCCTGCTGTGGGACGCGGTCTGTTTAGGACCCCGCAACCCAATGAGACGGCCACCGGATTTCGACGTGGCCAGGTGAATCATGTGCGTGCTGAGGAAGCGCAGGAGGATCAGAACGGGCTGATGGGTATGTTCTCTATCAACTCTACCCCAGTTGAAGTCTTATTTGATTCTGGAGCATCGCATTCATTCATATCTTCGCAAGTAAGCAAACAACACCACCTACACCAAGTAGAACTTAAGAGACCCATGTTGGTACACTCGGCTGGGGGAAATATAATCGTACCCCATGCTTGCATCAATGTGCCCATACGGATTAGGGACGTGGTATTCCCTTCAAACCTCATGGTGCTATCACCCCAAACCATTGATATCATACTCGGGATGGATTGGTTGACCAAGAACAATGGAATCATAGACTGCAATCAAAGGGAAGTCACGGTATCCACCCCATGGGGATCACCAATGAACATAACTATGGACCAAAACCCGATGCTATGCGAGCAAGATGCGGGAGTATTCACCATGCTACCTCTAAGCGGGATGCCAGTAGTACAAGAATACCCGGACGTATTCCCCGAGGAATTGCCCGGAATGCCCCCGGATCGCGACATAGAATTTATCATCGACCTAATGCCTGGTACTGCCCCCATATCCAAGCGACCTTACCGAATGCCGGCCAACGAGTTAGAAGAACTCAAGAAGCAAATCCGAGAACTACAAGAGAAAGGATTTGTACGCCCTAGTTCTTCTCCCTGGGGAGCTCCAGTACTCTTCGTCAAGAAGAAGGATGGGAGTATGAGGATGTGTGTGGACTACTGGTCGTTGAATGAAGTGACTATCAAAAACAAGTACCCACTACCTCGAATTGATGACCTATTCGATCAACTTAAGGGTGCGCAAGTGTTCTCAAAGATTGATCTTCGATCGGGATATCATCGATTAAAGATTAGAGCCGGAGATATTCCCAAAACGGCGTTCTCTACACGTTACGGCTTATATGAGTTCACGTAATGTCCTTTGGATTGACCAATGCCCCGACATATTTCATGAATCTGATGAACAAGGTATTCATGGAATACCTGGATAAATTCGTAGTGGTATTTATCGACGATATACTTATCTACCCCAAGAACGATGAGGAGCATGCGGAGCATCTACGACTGGTACTGGAAAAACTGCGAGAGCACTAGCTGTATGCAAAATTTAGCAAATGCGAGTTCTGGCTCAAGGAAGTCGCTTTTCTTGGCCACGTAGTCTCAGCCGGAGGAGTAGCGGTAGACCCCGCCAAGGTCGAAGCTGTCACGGAATGGAAGGCACCCAAGTCAGTAACGGAAGTTCGGAGTTTCTTGGGCTTGGCCGGATATTACCAAAGGTTTACCGAAGGGTTTTCCACCATAGCTCGACCTATGACTCAACTTCTGTAGAAGGAAAAGAAGTTTGAATGGAACGAGAAGTGTCAAGAAGCCTTTGACCAACTAAAAGAAAAGTTAACCACCGCCCCAATCTTAACTTTACCTGACAACCGGAAGGATTTCGTGATGTACTGTGATGCGTCTCGGCAAGAACTAGGAGGCGTGTTAATGCAGGATGGAAAGGTCGTAGCATATGCCTCGCGACAGTTACGACCCCACGAGGAGAACTATCCCACACACGACCTGGAATTAGCGGCGGTTGTTCACGCATTGAAGATCTGGAGACACTACCTGATCGGGAACCACTGTGATGTATATACTGATCACAAGAGCTTGAAATACTTCTTTACTCAATCCGATCTAAACCTACGACAGAGACGATGGTTGGAATTAATCAAAGATTATGATCTAGGAATCCATTACCATCCCGGCAAGGCAAATGTAGTGGCCGATGCGTTAAGCCGCAAAGCCCAATGCAACCATATGGGATTGGAAGGTATGGCCAGTGAGCTCCAAGAAGAAATGGCTCAACTTAATCTGCACCTGATTCCTCATGGAGAAATAAGCTCACTGGAAATCCAACCCCTTCTGAGGACTCAAATAGAAGAGGCTCAAAAGGGAAATGAGGAAACCCAGGAAATCAAAGAGCGCATGACCGCTGGACGCGCTAAGGAATTTTCGGTAGACGACAAGGGAACCCTGTGGTACAAGAAAAGAATATGCGTGCCTGAACAAGGTGATTGAGAGGGTTGATCTTAAAAGAAGCACACGAATCAGCATATTCGTTACATCCAGGAAGCACGAAAATGTACCAGGATTTGAAGGGAGAATACTGGTGGCCCAATATGAAGAGAGACGTAGCCGAATACGTAGCCGTATGCGATGTATGCCAAATGGTGAAAGCTGAGCATCAACGACCGGCAGGCTTACTACAGCCGCTCAAGATTCCCGAATGGAAATGGGACGAGATAGGCATGTATTTCACCGTTGGACTACCCAAAACTGCAACTGGTTATGATTCCATTTGGGTAATAGTAGATCGGCTCACCAAGACCGCCAGATTTATTCCCGGAAAGACTAACTACAACAGTGCCAAGCTAGCAGAACTATACATGAGTAGGATTGTATGTCTCCATGGTGTACCAAAAAGGATTATATTGGATCGTGGTACCCAATTCACTTCTTATTTCTGGAGCAAAGTTCACGAGGCACTCGGAAGTCACCTTGCCTTCGCACGCTTACCACCCACAAACCGACGGGCGCGAAAGGACAAATCAAGTGTTAGAAGATATGCTTGAGAGCCGTGCGTTGGATTTCACCAAGGATTGGGAGAAATGTTTACCGTACGCCGAGTTCTCCTACAACAACAGCTACCAAGCCAGTCTGAAGATGTCACCAAACGAAGCCCTATTTGGTCGCCGATGCCGAACCCCATTAATGTGGTCAGAAACCGGTGAACGAGCCGTATTCGGGCCTGACATAATCAAAGAGGCCGAGGAAAAGGTTCGCCTAATCCGGGACCGATTACAAGCTGCCCAATCACGACAAAAGAGCTACGCGGATACCCGTCGAAGAGAATTAGAATTTAAAGAAGGTGACTATGTGTATCTAAAGGTCTCACCACTACGGGGAACTCAGAGGTTCAAGGTCAAAGGGAAACTCGCACCAAGATACGTGGGCCCATTCTTGATAAACGCTAGAAGAGGTGAAGTGGCCTACCAGCTGGAGCTGCCCGAGAACATCTCCGATGTCCACCCAGTATTCCACGTGTCGCAGTTGAAAAAATGCCTGCGGATGCCAGAAGAGCAAGCTCCTTTGGAAACCATCCATATCAAACAGTGATCTTACCTACCCGGAGCATCCAATAAAGATACTGGACGAGGCAGAAAAGAAGACACGGACCAAGTCATGGCGCATGTACAAAGTACAATGGAGCAACCACACTGAAGAGGAGGCTACCTGGGAAAGCGAGGATTTCCTGAAGACGGAATACCCACACCTACTCAGCAACCGGTAAGAAATCTCGGGGACGAGATTTATTGTTAGGGGGTAGGTTTGTAACATCCTAAATCGAAAAAACTGAAATCGGAACGCAAAAATCAGAACTTTCAAAAACCCGTGCTTGTTGATTTTTCCTCGGGTTTGTTGCTTCTTATTTGCCAGCTCAGTTGCATAAATCTTGTTGTGATCAATTCCCTTTTGGTGTTTGTGGATGATTTGGAGTTTGTCGGAGAGAAAAATTCGAAATTCAGTATTAGGGATTTTTAAAAGAAATCGGAGATGAAGTGCGGATTTATGAAAATACGAATTTGAAGAAATAGAATAGTAATTGTGGTTGGGGGAAGATAAATTAGGACACAAAATAAACAATAAAATATTTGGGAGTCTTACTCGGAATCTGGGAAATTTTTGGAAAAATAAATAGGTGAAGTATGAAAATTAGGAAAAAGGAATTTAAATAAATAAATATGAAAAATAAATGTGGAAAAATAAAAGTGGAGAAAAAGTTGAAAATATAGTATTAAAAATTATTTTTGGAATATAGGAATTTAATTTGGAATTTTTAGAGGGAGGAAAATAGAAATAGGAATTAAAATCAAAAATCGGGAAAATAGAAAATCCACTGCTTGTTCACTCTCGCGCCAAGTGTTCAACGCCGTCACGGCCGTACCACGCCCGCCGCGCGCGCGTGCGACACGCGCTGCCGCGCTCGCCGCGCCGGCCCCTACCCTCGCACCGTGCGCGCGCCGCCCTCCCGCGCGCGCCACGCGCCGCGCGCGCGCGCCGCTCCGGGCCCCGCGCCTCGCGCCCCGCAGTCGCGCGCCGCACCGGCCCTGCCCGCGCCTTGCGCCAACGTTGCCGCGCGTCGCCGACCCGCGTCGGACCCCGCCCGCTCGCGCCGCGCGCGCCGACCGCGCCGGACCCCGCGCTCGCGCCGCGCGCGCCGCCCACCCGCGCCCGGTCCGACCCCTTGCGCCGCCGCGTTGCAGCCGCCCGCCGGCCCCCTTCCCTCCATTTCCTCTCCCGGCCGCACCTATAAAAGGCCGGCGTCCCCGCCCTTTCCCGCGCCGCCGCCTCTCCCTCCTTTTCCCCAGCGCCAACGCCGTCGCCGCCGTGCGCCGAAGTCGCCGTGCCCCGCCGCACCTCCCGAGGGCCGCCGTCGCCGGTAAGCCCCCCGCCGCCCCCCTTTTTCCTCGCGCACTAGCGCCGCCGCCGCCTTTTTGCCGCGCCACGGTCGAACACCTTACGGGCAATGAACAGTGGCGGAGAAAATAAAAAAAGAAAAGAAAAATAGGAAAAATTTGGAAAAATATTTTGGAAAGATTTGAGTAAAATTTTGGGCAAAATTAAATTATTTTCTTGTATGTTTCCTCGGTGCGAAAATTTGAAAATCAAAACCGGACTTTTCCGAAATTCTGTTTTGCGTCGTTTTTGAATCCGAATTTCGTTTAGATCTTTCTCGCCACTTAAATATGTTTCTCCTTTTGGTGCTCGGACCTTCAAAACCTCGAGCACCAATCCCTCCGCGGATATTTTCAAATCCATTTTCTCGAACAAATCGCGATCGCCGCTTTGCGAAAACCCTAAGTCATCGACCCGAAGTCAAAACTTGGAGTTTTTCCGGGCGATCTTAGTACAAACTTAAGTAGGAATTTGGGCTTAGCGCTTGGAATCGTTTCTGAGGCTTTTTCGGATCTTTTCGACCTTTTGGTGTTATATGGGATTCTAATCGAAATCGATTGATTTTTCGCACGTACGGGTAGCACCTGAAGAGACCGGCATCGACCCCGTTGAAGACACCACTCCACAAGCGTGCGAGCAAGGCAAGTCATCACACTCTTTGAACATATTGATCCTACTTTGCGAGATGATGTTGATTTCAATTGCAAATTGTATGCTATACACAGATGTGTACTTATGCTTGATATACCCTGCTTTGATGTTGATTACCATTGGAATTATTCTTTGTAACCTTCGATGTGATATGACCGGAGGCTAACTTCGGTAAAAATGCTTAGCCCTGCTTATACTAGATCCCTGCATACTCATAATTTTACAAAGAAGCTTTGTGCTTAGGCAACTACCTTAGGAAAGGTAGTTAAGATGCGGCCTGTGGAGACATGAGCGCCACATGGCCATGAGAATGATGAACTAAGTTTGATGAAAATTGAAAATGCTATACAAATGTTTTAGACTGGGGCGACCGGATGATTTGGGTGGATTCCGGAAAAGGCAAGTGCCGACCCTGGTCAATTAAGGACCGAGCCATGAGATAGCCGGGAAACGAGCCAGTACAACCGTACTTCTCGAATGGGTATAGACCTAGCTGACTAGATGGCTGAGCGGAGGCAGTATCCTTGCATAGATGGTTCTTTATGATGTGGTTTGTGTGATGAGGATGAGGCTGCGACCTATGTTGTGGATGGTGGAATTAAATCGATATTAATTGAACTTAAAGATTGAGGAAGTTTCCCTTACCCCGGGTGCGCCAGAACTTCTCTCACTGCTAGAAAATGACAGCTAGAGTGCATGAGGGCTTAAGTTCATGGAACGGGTACTGCCAAAGTGAGGTTATCGAAAGGCTTTGTCGTGACCGTCTCTTGTGTTGGGACGTAGTCTCATTTGTTGGGCTGTCGCGGAGTACGGGTAAAGTGTACATCCACTGCAGTGTGAATGAATCAATCTATTCGAATAGTCGTGCTCGCGGATATTGAGCATCGTGACAAGACTTTCGCTTGGCTAGACTTTAAACTTAAAAATGCTGGGATGGGTTTGCATGATGATTTTATTAGCTGGTGGATCAACTTCTCGAGATGCGAGAAGGGGTGGACTCCCCAGAAAACCATAACGAATCGGAGGCGAGAAGCCATCCTTGGAATCACGATGGATGGTAGACAGAACCGTCGCCGAATTAATGAACTTGACTTGGCTAGTTGTTAGGCTTGTAAAAAGATTTATGAAAATTGGCTTTACGCAA
Organism: Oryza australiensis; assembly: GCA_019925245.2. Lineage (NCBI taxonomy): Eukaryota > Viridiplantae > Streptophyta > Magnoliopsida > Poales > Poaceae > Oryza > Oryza australiensis. The sequence continues at coordinate 253,573 of JAIFGZ020000164.1, forward strand.
AAGAGCCTCAGCCATTCCTTGAATAACCCTATCATATGCATCACTTCCGTGTTGGCTTGCTGAGTACGGTTGGTACTCACGCTTGCTATACGCACAAACCTTCAGATGTTGGGAATAATGAAACGGAGGATCCTTACGCCTAATACCAGGAAGGTGAAGAAGCTGATGGCGCTTACTAGGTCTTAGTCCCCGGTCGTTGCCTGTGGCAACCGACATGCCGCTGCCTACATTCCGCTGCCGTATCTAACTTATGCTTTTGTGTTGTATCCGGACCATGAGGTCCTGTGTGTGGAACATTGCCTTCGGGCCTATCGTTGTAATAATTTCATTGTAAGACTATTCGTGCATGTGCACCTGATTATTCAGTACTGTATTTCGTGGGTACCAACTACTCGATCCAGGGAAATGGTACTAAGAACACGAAAGATTCTTATTTCAAAAACGGGGGTCCACATAAAGAGAGTCTATTTATTGAAAGGCCCAACACCTTTCTTCCTTTAAAGTTCGCCATAGGTGAATTTTAATCCTGCATCCGCCACTGCCAGTGAAGCTTGATGCTATAGACAAGATCAGGTTTTGCGCACTGTGGGTAGTAGTTGAATCGAGCAATAGTGGTAGATATGCCATAGAGTTGTCTCATAAAGTAATCCTCATCCAGTTTCAAGAGCTTTGCCATCTCTGGAAGGAGACTATTTTTATAACTCCCATCACATTTTATGATGAACTCATGCAGCACGTACCTACATAAGAGTCAATCCCAACAATTGATATGTATTTTTACTGGTGAGTTTTAGATTTTTGTGTCACGTTAGAACCACAAATTGGGCATCACTGCAACAATATAGGGAACAACGCTGAAACTGTGTTTGTGATATTACCTGAAGAAAAAATTTACAGTTTCTCACAGTACCTGTACCTTTAGGTACCAAAATTTTATACTGCGAATTTTAGTATCTATACCCGAAAGATTTGGGATGCTCAGGCCAAATGGAAAGATTTCTCTCGTCTGTTGGGTCTACTTTCAGATACAACCGATCCGACCAGTCCAGGATTTGACTTTCATCACCTGGTCATTTCCATACCCTTCCAGCTGGAAATTCTTGCCGTCAATCAAGTTGGTGTATTTTTGCTTCTGTTCAAGGGGCTGGTGAAAAAACTCTCGACACATTCATCATCTCATCCATCAGAGCAGCTTCTATGCCATGGTTAGTCACCTAAATGTACAGTTACACATATAGTAGTACAACATGCACCTGCACCACACCATGTTATAAGATTGCTCAACAAACATCTATCAAGTGAAACAATTATTTCATCCGTTTTAAATTACTTATCATTTTATATTTATCCTCTATAAAACATGTCTATATTGGACCATTAATTTTTAAAAATCCGTGTAATTTAACAACATATGAATTATATATGATAAAAAAATTTCATGATAACTTTAAAAATATAAATCTTACGATGTTGAAAAAACTATAATTAAAGATTAAAATGTTTGACTTATGACAGACATAAAACGATGAATAATTTGAAGCAGACCTAGTATTGTTACCAGGAAAAGGCCCCAAGATTCCATCGCCTGCCGGAGTTTCACTGCCTCATCGTCGGCATTGCCATCTGGTTGGGGCAGGCGACCAAGATCAACGATGGGGATCGATGCGGTGGCTGCGACGGCTGGGCTCTAGAGCTCGTTGCACAACATACCAGCTTGGCACAACTTTGCTGTCCATGCCGGCAAGTTCCTGCACGAGCTGTGTCGATCTCACCTGCTCAATGCTCTCTCTCTCTCTCTTATGAACGTTTTGGTTGTTCAATACTGTTGAGTTGATATGGAGATGTTACCATACAGTCTGAGACATCATACGACAAAAGACTGCTATTGTTGTTGCACAAGTCGTCACGGAATAGAACATAACAAATAAATGAAGCTGCAGCCAAAACGTGGAGGTTCAAAAAAAAAGGAGGGGGAGGGGGGCAACATTGGCATATACTACTTCACACTAAATTCTTGAACAGAATTCTTACACTTGGTGCATTTTTGGATCAGGGAATTCTTGTTCCTATAGGATTTTCTTATGTTTTTCTAGAAGAGATTGCGTAGAACCAATCAACTACGAGAACATTGCACAGTAATTAATCCATATGAACACACACCCAAGAAAAGATTTCAAAGAAAAAAATGAAGCTTTAGCTCAGAGCTATTTCCCCCAAATTCTCCATCCGCCTAGGAATCTGGGATCAAGGCGACGCGCAGAACCACAATAGAAAGGAGATGTTTGTTTCCTAGGATAAAATTTACTCCTGTCACATACTTTTAGATAGTATTTTAAAGTATTAAATGTAGACTATTTACAAAACCCATTCATAATCGGTGACTAATTCATGAGACGAATTTAATAAGCCTAATTACGTCATGATTTGATGATGCGATGCTACAGTAAACATTTGCTAATCGTGGATTAATTAGGCTTAATAGATTCATCTTGCGAATTATCCTTCGGTTCTGTAATTATTTTTATAATTAGTTCACGTTTAGTCATTTAAATTAATGTTCAAACATATGATGTGAGACGGACTAAATTTTAGTCCCTCCATCCAAACACCCTCATAGCTTCGTCGAAGGTGCGCATCATCCATTCTTCTCCGCCATTTCCATCGATTGGTTGCCGTTGCTTCCCTAGTCCACTAGTCCCACACTGCTACGGCGCCGCTGTCGAAGCCCCCGGTAGCAGCTGCAAGCGCGCACAAAACGCTTCCGCTTCCGCAGCTTCATTGCCGTCGTGAGCCCGAATGGCCACCGGCGTAGTTCGCCGCCGCCGGCTTGGTTTGAACCCTATTTCCGCAAAAATTTTGGGATTTTAATTTTTTTATTAAAAGATTTACAAAAATATTTTTTGTTTTTGAAATTTTGCAAAAGTAGTCGCTCATCGCATTTCGAGAGGCGTTTTTAAATCGTCCTCCCATAGGACGATTTTAATGCTGTGGCAGATGGCCGTTGGTCGTCGTCTATCGCGCGCGCGTTAATTTGTAATTTGCCCCCTTTCCATCCTCGCGCAGGGGCGATTTTACATGTTTATTTAGGGGGCGCCTGCAAAAGGGCAGGCGGTAAATTTGCAGGCGACCCCCTTGTCGTTCTCGAGGAGGACGTTTTTTACTGTTCCCCTAGGGGCCGCCTGCAAAGTTGCACCCCAGCTGCCTCTTTTGCAGACGGCCCCTTAGAGAAACAGTAGAAACTGTCCTTCCTGAGGGTGGCAAGGGGTCTTAGTGTAAAATGACACTCCGTGGTAGACGACGACCCAACGATCGTCTGCCACGTTACTAAAATCGTTTGGAAAGCTAATTTTTTTAAAAAATTCACTTAGAGGACGGCGGCGACTAACTTGAAAAAGTTAAAAACAAAAATTATTTTTGCAAATATTTTAATAAAAAAATTAAAAATCCCAAAAAATTTGCTTCGGCGTGGGCTTATATGGGCCATAAAGGAAGACCTCGAATCCACCCACGGCCCATGACAAGATGGGCCCTGTATGGGTGAGGTGGGTGGAAACCGGCTTCCATCTTCTCCGGCTCCGGTGAGCTCTCAACGGTGAGTCCTGCAGGATCTTTCTCTTTACTTTCCCCTGTCCCAAGTTAAAATTCTCGATCATGAGTAAGATCCAATGGATCGACTGCTCGGCGAACATGTCATGGTATCTGCAACTGCAAAGGGACAATAGCTGAGGCGTTGTACGCATTAACGCATCCATCCTCAAAGATATCCCGGCGATGGAGACAAGCAAGAGATAGCGATGCAGCTCGTGACTGTGATCCACCATCCGTCACAAGGAAGCAGGCGGTGCACCGATCGATGGAAGACGAGACGGACACGGCGGCTCGCCGGGGTACTACATTACGTCAACGATGGCGACGCGTCAGTATCGTCCGGAAGTCTAGCTCGGCACGATTCTCCTGTGATCATTCATGCATAGAAGAAGAAAATATCTCGTTTTTAAGTCGATTTGAACTTTAGCTTAGCTCTGCTCAACCGTGCCTGCATGATTGGAGATGGATTTTTAGGACTCGAGTGCACGTGCGCTACTTGAGGCTAAAGTTGATCATAACCAAGTTCAGTTACAAAGTACTTACATTGTTCATAACCAAATTTGTGATTTTTTAATGACGTGCAACAAAAATATAAATTCATGTGACTTTGATTGTAAACTGATTTCTCCTGCATGTGGAGGGAAAAAAGATTTATTTTTTTTACTCCAATGTGAACTTTATTTCATCATCATCACCAGTGGCGGAGCCAGGATTTAAAACTTGGGGATTCCCGGCTCACCGCCGATTCACCGCCGCTCGGCCGCGGCCGTCGCGCCGTCCCGTCTAGGGTTGCAAGATGGGAGGGATTGGCTCCGTGGGTGGGATTGACTCTAGTTGGGCCTCATAGGCCGGCCTGCGATTCGAGTTTTAGATGGGAGGTTGTTTTTTTGGCCATTTCGGTCTACAATAACGAATACATTATAGGAATACTCCATTATATATATATATATATATGTTTATATATATATACTAGCAAAAATGTTCGTGCGTTGCAACGGGACGACGACGCGAAAGGGAAGCGAGGCGGCGGCACGGGAGCTCCGGCGGCGACGGGAGGAAGGGCGCGGGGGTGGCGCGGGAGCTCGGCGGCGATGGGAGGAGGGACGCGAGGCATGGCACGGGCGCGGCGCGGATGGCGGCGGCACGGCGAACTTCGCCGAAATTCGTGAAAGCCCGCGACAATGAACGTAACAAATTTGAATTTGAACGATTTCGTACGTACCGCAAAACCGTGCCATAAACCGCAATAACCGCGAAAAACCGCGAAAAACCGTGGAAACCGTGAAAACCGTGAAAACCATAATTTAAATTTGAACCAAATCTAAATCCGCGCCGTGACATGGTTTTCGCTCAAATCGTGCGAAAACCGCGGTATATATACCGTGGTTTTCGTATGTGAGAGAAAAAAGGAAGATGTACAGCCGACGAAAACTGAGTCAGTGTAGGAGTAATTTTCCAACTACTGCCAAAGGGTTTTCTTCATTTATTTAAAAAATATTTGAGCATGTTATTCACTCAAATTCCAATTATAGAACATTCTTTTTGAAAATTGGTGCCTGCCACGTTAATGATCGATCTTAACGGCAACTATTGATGAGCGCATGATTAATTTGTCTTCAATTTTTTATACGTGTGACTAATGCTGGCAGAACATGCTAGCCACAGACCACGGCGCCACACCACCACATATGCCGCGGAAACTGGAAAGGAGAGGAGTGGCTCCTGGTTTCGCTGCCTCTGTGGGCGCGCGCACGCGCCCAATACCGTGGGCTGGTTTCCAGATCCCGCCAGGTCCCCGCTCTCTCCCTCTCAATTCCCTAGTCATCCACCCCAAGAAACCATGTTTGTTTTTCTTCTCCTACTTTGCTGCTCTCCATAGTTTTTTAGGGGGCTGCTCTCCAAAGTTTTTGGCTGTTACACCCGTGCCTGTACCACTTTATTTGCTTTTTTTCCTCTCGCCTCATTCGTCCTCTCGTGCTTATCTGTTGATGGAGTCAATCAACGTTAACTGAATGTGGTTAGCTGTTTGTTTTAAGGAAATCCAGCCACCTGGGCCCTGCCGCCCAGCGGAGCGCGTCCGCCTTCGATGGCAATGGCCACCACCACCACCACCAAGCCCCCGACCTGCTCCACCCGCCTCAGATCTTCGGCCACCACCGCCGCCTGCTTCCTCCCGGCGGCCCTCCTCCTCTTCCTCATCCTCCGCCGCCCACCCATGGGCTCCTTCCCTCCCACAATCCCAGGTATAACACTCAATCTCACATCACACTCGAATATTTTTTGCCCTTTCTATTCTGCCTTCTTCTTCTACCTGTTGTCGATTTATCTTTGAATCACCAAGTTTGTTCGTTTGTCTGTTATTAGGTGGGTTCTTGATTGATCTCCTCGCTGTTTGGATTTCTTTCACCTGCTATCTAATCTATGTATGTTTGTTTATCACGAGTGATTGAAATGTTGCGACCTTTTTTTTTGGTTTCAGGTGGCTCCGTGTCGTCGCGGCGGGCGGAGCTGTACGGCAGGATGGCGAGGGACCTCGACGAGCGTGGCGCGGCGTTTTTGGACGGCGGCGAGACGTCACAGTCGCTCACGCTGTCGGAGCTCTTCGACATCAGGGACGGCGCCGTCGCGCATGACGAACTCATACAGCTCCGCGGCCATGACCAGCACGTCCCCCGGCGAGCCCCACGGCCCCTCAACGACGTATGACATCCCCGTCGCACGCAGGAACTCTGTCACCCACTCGTGCACGCGCCCGGCGTTCAACACGATCACTGGGAGCGCGCCGACCACCGGCCAGTTCGTCGGCAGTCGGTCCGGCCGCTTCCTCGTCCTCCTCAACCTGCAGAACAGCAGCAAGAAGCAGGCGGCGGACACCATGATCTCCGGGTATACGAAGCCGAGAAGCCATAGCAGGAGATCCATTTCTTGGCTCTTCGTCAAGCTGGACGCCAGGAGGGGTTGCCGGGGGGTTGGGGGGGCGGCAGCTTGGCGCAGTCTGTGGTGACATCGTTGACTCCGACACCGTCAGCGTCTGCAACAACCGAGCAGTGCGGTGTTAATTTAGAAACAACTCAGGGGTTTTTTTTAAAATTGTCTGACATCCTTGCTTTATATATAGGTATATGTATAGATATATTTACTCTTGTAAAAAAAGTTAAAAAAGTTAAGTATTCCTGAGAATACCCAGAAATAGCATTAAATCCGCCCCTGATCATCACACTTCACTAAACAGCTGATACTACAATAACAGATTATTGACCATAGACACATCTCAACAACCCAGGTAATTAAACAGCAACTTGAACATCTACTACAGTTTACATCGATTTTCCAGTTTATTCTTGAACGGCTAGATAAACTTATTTCATCAAGCCCTGGAGACGGCAGCCGCCTCCAACTGCTGTTGCTCAACCTTGACCTTGAGGAACTCGATGGTGCGCTCGCCGGCGGCGAAGGCCTTGGCCTTGAGCTTCCTGTACAGCGCTGGCCGCTCCTCGCCGACCAGCTCCTCCGACGGCGCCAGGTCCCTGCGCGGCTCCGGCTGGTAGAACATCGCCACCGACATCCTCTCCTTGTCGCTCGTCACCACCCTGTGCACCGGCGCCATGAACACCCCATTGCTCATGATCTGCATGAGAAAGCAAGCTGCAGTTTTAGCTATGATCTATACAGGTTTCTTCAATTCAATTCGTGGTACACGAGGTCGCGGCCGGCGTGGCTCGCTACCTCGATATCGTATCCGGTGACGACGAGAAGCTCGTGGGTGAGCACGGGCAGGTCGGGCTAGCGGCCGTCCTTAAGTAGCTGGAGGCCGCCGACGTGCTTGTCGAGGAGGAGGACGGTGAGGACGGAGTTGTCGGCGTGGGGCTTGAGGCCGTAGACGAGGTCGGGCCGCGGGCATGGCGGGTAGTAGGTGAACCGCGCGTACGCCGAGACGCTCTCGCCGTCGCCAAGTTGTCGACGAAGAACTCCTCCGCGAACCCCAGCGCCCTCGCCATGGCGGCGAGCACGCGCCTGAAGACCTGCTCGCTCCGCAGCGTGAACTCTTCCAGGAGCGGCCGGAGCGCCGGCGGGTGGTCCGGCCAGAACTGCAGCCGCCTCTCCTCCTCCGGCTGGATCTGGAGGTAGAGGCGGTCGCCCCAGTCGAGGATCTGCTCGTCGGGGTCGACGCGGTCGATGCCGTAGCCCTACCTCTCGCCGTCGTCAACCACGTTGTTGTCTTCTCCTCTGGCGGCAGGTGGAAGAACTCCCTCGTCACGGAGAGGATCTCGAGGAGCGGCTCCGGCACTACTGCAGAACACATTAAAAAGTACCGGTTGCCACGGGCAAGACCTAAATTGTTTTATAAAAATCACATAAAAAAACTCGACAGCCTAATAGCCCCCTCTCAACCCATAATAATTAGGAAGTTAGAAAGACTTTGGCTCCTCGACTCCTCCATGCGTCGCTATGTCTCCAGACTCCGCGCAAGCGTGACCGCGGCGACAACAGCGACATTAGCAACCGCGCGCCTCCCTCATCTCGCCGCGACGCCGCTGACGATGGCTGCGCCCGTCGCCCGGTCGGCTGTCGGCCCCCACTACTAAAAAAAAGCTCATAGGTATCGGTCCAAAAGGTGTCGGTTCAATTAAATCCGACACTTATTATATCTATAGGTGTCGGATGAATAGTAGAACCGGCACATATAGTATAGGTGGCGGTTCTTATTACGAACCGCCACCTGTTCTTCGCGAATAGGTGTTGGATGAATAGTAGAACCGGCACCTATAGTATAGGTGGCGGTTCTTATTACGAACCACCACCTGTTCTTCGCGAATAGGTGTCGGATGAATAGTAGAACCGACACCTATAGTATAGGTGACGGTTCTTATTACGAACCGTCATCTATTTTTCGTGAATAGTTGTCGGATGAATAGTAGAACCGACACCTATACTATACTATATATGTGGCGGTTCATAATAAGAACCGACACCTATTCTCAGAAAAACACTATTCCCTCGATTAGTACCATACCGCTTGCCGAACAAGACCAACACCAGCTTAAATATGCATCTCTCATGCGCATGGCCATGAACTCGCCGCTCGTGCATGTAACTCTAACTCGCGGCGCGAAAGAGGGCCCGCCATCAAGGTACGTAGTTGCGTGGAAAAATTTGGTGGGTCCAGTAAATATGGTGGGTCCGGTTAAAGGAGTGGGCCCAAGGAAATTGAGAGCACCTCATTGAATGGAGTTCGATCCGTATAGGTGCCGGATAAATAGGTGTCGGTTCTACACAAACCGACACCTATTCGCCTGAATAGGTGCCGGTTGAAGAACCGACACCAATGACTTTGGTCATTGGTGCCGACCAATAGGTGCCGGTTGGAGAAACCGGTATCTAAGAGAGTTTTCCAACCGACACCTTTGGTCTCTTCTGTAGTAGTGCCCTCCCGCGGCGGTCATGGCCGACGCCAGTCGTCGGTCCTACTGTGGTCGACGCCAGCGACATTAGCGAGCACACGCCTCCCTCGTCTCGTTGCGACGCCACCGGCGCTAGCTGCGCCCATCGCCCAGTCGGCTGTCGGCCCCTCCCACGGCGGTCGTGGTCGACGCCGGTCGCTAGCCCTGTCGTGGTCGACGAGTAGATGAGTAGTCCTGCCGGCCATGGTCGATGCGACGACGCTGGTCCTGTCCTGCCGGCCGACAGTTCCTCTTCCTCTGCCCTCAGGTGAGAATTACGATCCAAAATTCAAATCTCTAATTCCCTACATTGTCTACAAAATTTGATGCATCAAAATCAAAAATAGTATCCCTAATTTCCTATAGTCTACAAAATTTGATGCATCAAAATCAAAATCTATTAGTAGTGTACTATGTACAGCGAGCAAATTTTTTTTGCTCTGTTACTTAGCCCCCCTTGGTCCATTTCTGGATCCGCCACTATCAGTTGCAAACCTGTCATATGTGCCGGTTTCATAGCCGGTACCAATTATCGGGCACCAATGAGGTCATTGGTGCCGGGTGTAGAACCAACAACTTTTTCCTCTCCTCGATTCAAAAAAAGAGAAGTTGGCTCGAAGTATTGACTCGATAAGCTAAAGCTTTCGAGTGGTCCCCTTCAAGCAGCCCCTAATCCCATCAATCATATATCACAGATCAATAGCAATAATCCCCATCACATCCTTCACAGATCACAGATCAACAACAACAATTCTCATCCCCATCCATCCCAGATCCCAGATCAACAACAAAAATCCCCATCCCCATCCACTACAGATCAACACTAGTAAGATGAAGAACTAAACAATATCAAGAACTGCACAAGCAAGAAACTAATCTCTCCTTGGTCGTAATGGAGTCGCTGGCGCCATCGTCACCAATCTGTGTCGCCGTCGGAGAAACAGTGTGGAGGTCGCCACCGGGGGTCTCTCTCCACGCCGAGGTTACCACTGGGGGTCCCTCTTCATGCCGAGGTCGCCGCTGAGGTCCCTCTCCACGCTGAGGTCGCCGCCAGGGTCCCTCTCTGTGCCGAGGTCGTCGCTGGGGTCCCTCTTCGTGCCAGAGTCGCCGCTAACAGATAGGTGGCACGCGAGCTCCAAGCGGCCGGATCTGGTGCTCCCGAGCTCTAGGCGACAGGGTAGAGGCACGAAGGGAGGAGAGGACGACAGGCGGCGGCACTGGATGCGGCGATGGGCGATGGCGATGGATGTGGCGTGGAGGAAGATAACGAGTGTGTGTGAGAGAGAGAGCCTGGAGAAGGATCTGTGGACTTCGGTGGGGTTAGGCTCGGCTCAGCTTGGTTGTTCTTATAGGTTTCGGTTTTCTAGGAACCAACACCTATAATATATTACAGGTGTCGGTTCTTATTACGAACCGACACCTATGTTATAGGTGTCGGTTTTTAGTCTATTGCCGACACCATTTCAAGCAAATATGTCACGCCCAGAAATTCCTACCGAAATTTCTGAAGCTGAGTGTGTATTGAATACCCTGTCCAGGACTAGCCAGGGATACACAAATGACAAATTGTATATACATATCCACGTCTTAAAAACATATAGAAGTCTTACAATGCAGCAGAAAGAAAAAAATAAACTTAAACTAAGCTTCGACCTTGCGGTGCGACGACTCCACTCCACAGGCATCCCTTGACGACAGCGACAAGCCTACTCATCGACGAACTCAACTGTAGCTTCATCCTCCAGCTCTGAGGCGGGAAAAAGGAAGCAAGACTGAGTACAACCACCGTACTTAGCAAGTCATACCGAAGGAAGGTATGATGTAGGATAATTCCGAATTTTTTGCTTTTTGGCCCAAATTTGTAAAGATTATCACAAATAGGCCCCTGGCGGTTTGAATTCTAGAAATGAACCCTAAGCTCGGCGCCAATAGTGATGGCGCCGAGCTTGAACTAGTCGGCGCCAATACTATTGGCGCCGAGATATTTGCGCCACGTAGGCGTAGAGTCTAATGTGGCAAAGTCGACGCCAGCGGTAGTGGTGCCGACCTCGGTGCCGCAGATCTTGGCGCCGACCTCGGTGCCACCGATCTTGGCGCCGAGCTTAGCTTACAGGTGGGTCCCGTCTTTCTCGTCCACCACATTTGGTCCAATCGCGCCCGCCGCCGCACAGCTTGCCTCGGCTCGGCGCCGCCGCCGCCCGACGACCCCCGGTGGCCGGCGCCGTCGAGGAACCTCTCCCTGGCCCGGCGACGCCTGCCCGCACTTGCATCGCGCCACGGCAAGCCGCCACCGCCCGGGCCAGCGCCCACCAGGCCGGTACCGCCGCAGGCCGCCTGCTCCCTAGGCCGGCGCCCCCTCCGCCCGCGCCGACTTCCCTTCTCGGCTCCCGACCGCGCCGACTTCCTTCTCGGCGAGTTAATTGAAAATTTTAATTGATTGAACATCGTATTTTCAAATATGCAATGTAGATGAAATTAAAATTTAGAATGTGCAAATGAAGAAATTCAATGCATTTAATTTAGAATACGCAATGTATATAAAATTTGAAAATCCAATGTATGGTAAGTTAGAATATGAAATGTGGGTAAAGTTTAAATATGGAATGTATCTAGTAGGTAAAATTTAGAAATGCAATGCATGTGATTTTAGAGTATGCAGTGTAGGAAAAAAACTAAAAGTGCAATGTACATAATTTTACAATATGCAATGTGGGTAAAATATAAATATACAATGTACGTGCATTTTGAATAGGTGAATTTTAAAATGTTAAACATGTAATTCACTAGGTGGATCGATAATGTCATTCCCCAATATAACGGCCTAAAAGTAACTGAATGTGAAACACAAAAGGAGTACAACGCCGAGAAGGAAAGAAAAAATTGAAGACAAGTTGAACGCCCTAGAACGGTTCCGTAGGAAACGTGAGACTCTTTGTCGGGTCCGATTAGTTTGTATCATGTATGCATGGCATACATTCCGTGGTTTAATTACGTGCAATAATTTTGATGAAACACATGTCATGTATTGTATCATTAATATATGCTGAGTTATGCTTGTATTACTACAAAAGTTGTTCACCGTGTCAACTGCTTAAACAACAGAAATACGATAGCTCAAACTCAATTTTTCACGGTCCAATATGTCGATTCGTGAGGAAGGACGAAGGGAAAACATTGGTGAGAGTTGAAGAGGAGAGAGCTGAAGAGAAATGAGAGAACAGGAAATGTGGACAGAGAGGAAGAAGATGATCCACTTGTAAGCAGGCTCGGCGCCAGGGCTGTTGGCGCCGAGCTCTGCGCCAAGTCCTTAGTGGCGCCGACCTCGGCGCCAATGTAAATGGCGTCGAGGTCGCCACGTCAGCCTCGATGCCTACGTGGCGCAAATATCCCGACGCTAATACTATTGGCGCCGAGTTGTTCAAGCTCGGCGCCATTACTATTGGCACCGAGCTTGGGGTCCATTTCTAGAATTCAAACCGCCAGGGGCCTATTTGTGATAATCTTTATAAATTTGGGCTAAAATGCAAAAAATTCGGCAGGGTAATTCAAGGGAAGGCTAGGGGTTAACTTTTGCACAAAGCAGACATTTCAAAATATTAAGTTAAAAGCATTAAAACAATTATTAAATATAATTAAACAATATTAATCGTCTCTGCTCAATGCTAAACCACGTTGAGTCAGGTCCAATCCATCCAACTATTCTAACCAGTTCCATTTAACCAAATTATTATCAGTGGGACTAATCACGGTGAATCTGGTCGACAGCCCATAACCGCGGGCGCGGCTATTTGAAGAGTTTCTAACTCTGATCAGAGGTGTACGTTTGTACCCACAAGACACAGCCCCACAACACGTCCCCGTGCGTCGACATGCCACCACGAAATATCGAAAAGGGGTCTGTGACAAGATCATTCGCATAACCCTCCCAGACCAAGTGACACACACCCCTCAGGTTTCGCCCCTACCTTTATATCCAAGGTAGGCAGCCCCCTCTCGTGCCTAGGTGAATCCGGTAGCCGCATAGACCTTGCTCGGTCCATCCACACTCCATCACGCTCACCTTGCTTGGATGCGTCGGCCAGGAAAAGCTACACTACTAGCCCAGCCGTTGCCCATGCTGGCTTGTGGTACGCACTCATAATTCTCCCAGGGTTTCCTGCGAACCGGTCCTTAACTGCCATGGGTGCGTCTTTCAAAACCATACACCCACAGCCCACCTTTTAGTTGTATTTTAATTAACCATTATCCTTTACCAAAGGCATCTCCGATCTGAGACTGTAATTTTATGTGAATAGAATCTAGTAAAATAATTCTTCCATTAATGATCTAGTTGTACTAAGCGGGCTAAGCATGTCCTAAGCCTGAAACTAGTCATATTAATTCCCAAGCAATCAATAAAATAGGTTAAACGACCTAGCCTGAGTACTATAGGTCCCATCCCGATTATATTATAATAGAATGCAATTTAACAGAATAAGCAAGAATAATTTATAAAATGTGTACAATATGATTAATGGTACATGACTTGCCTTGGTCTTGCTCCGACGAGACTTCAGCGACTACTTCAAAGTACATGGGAGCGTCCTCGGAACCAAAATTTAACGACAATCAAAGCACATCAAAACATGCTATTAGACTACTGAAACAGATAATTAGACTATTTTAGTTGTGTTCTAGACATTTTTATGAGTCCACTGCAACTTGAACGGACTCAAAAGGAGTTCAGATGAATTCCCTGTGATTTTTACAAGTTTTAGCCTTTAACTAATTAGGAAAAAGGGAAAACAACGATTTATGGCACAAGCGCCCTAAGGGCTGACGTCAGCCAACTCGGGGCAGGCGGCGCCAACAGGTGGGACCCGCGGGTCAGTGGCGCACGAGGGGCGGGCGCACGGTGGACCTAGTCCACCGGCCCTAGGCGAACGCGCGCACCATGTGGCGCTTGCGTGGCGCCGACACGGCAGCCACGTGGGTAGAGGTGCCATGGCGACACGACACAGGAACCAGCGGCGAGCCGGCGTCACGGCGGAACGACGGGGCACGAGCCGGGAGGTCGCCGGCGAACAGCGGGACGAGACGGCGCTAAGGCGGCGGCACGGCGAAACATGCATGATCCGGAAGGCGGCGGCTCCGGACTATTAACGACAAAATTTGCTAAGCTCCGGAGTCCTCATTGGCTTAAGGTTCAAATCGGCTCAAAGCAGAATCGGCTGAGAGTTCTGTGTCAGCCGATGGAGGATCAATATCTTCAGCAGTTGGATTCTGGTTAGATTCGGTTTGGAAAGATCTTATCCAGAAGACACCGAGTTCAAGAAGGATACGGCTTGTATCTATTAATTAGGATAAGTTTATTAACTTTCTATTTTATCTTTACAAAAGTGTGTTAGTATCCGGTAAGGATTCAATTTGTTTCCTTTTATCTTTAGGAAAGTTTGAATTGTAATCTGTTAGGATCTCTGTTACCCTGCGGGTATAAATATGTAAGCCTGGGGTCCATGTAAATCAATCCTCACGATCAATACAATTCGGCACATCGCCACCATTTACCTTTTCCACTTTATTCATCATCCGACGAGACTTGGCACCTGACGTGGGGCTGCATCGGCTTCGATCTCCGGCGAAGGGGTAAGTTCAAGGTCTCGCCGGCCCAGGTATATCATATCTATCTTTAGTTTTATTACTGTTCATAGATAAATCGACTTAGTTAGGACTTTCTCGGTTAGGTCCGATGTTCTGATCAAGTCAATGTTTCTGTAAACGTAATGTTGCTTTAGGTAGATCTGTTATATCCATCACTTTAGACAGATCTATCGGCTCATCGAGTATTAGATTATCATATACAATCTCGTGTTGCATCGGTTAGGTCCGACCTACTAGATTGTAATCGATAATCTAAGTCTTGTTAAGCTAATAGGTTCATGCTAATGTTTCACCGGAGGGTTAGCCGGTCTTATCATATGTCTTTGTTAATCTAGTCCTAGTATCTCAATTTAGCTATATCGACTGTTTCTCGCTTTAGGGTCTTTGCCGATACCGGCTAAACTGTTTACTAGATTAGACTAGTTTAGACATCTACCACCCTGACTTCATACTTAGTGCTGCATCAATTCAGTTTGACCTACTAAGTCGTGATTAGAACCGTAGTCTCTAGCCTGCCTGATGGCTACCAATAAGGGTTTCGTCGGGGTTTCATCCGACGAGTTATCTGGACATCGGCATCGGCTGGAATCACACAATCGGCTGTCAACAGATCGATTGTTTTGAATATCGGCCTATCGTCCGATATGATTTATGCTCTCCTGTTTTGCATATCTTGTCAGTGGCAGGATCAAACTGACTAGCACGTCTGCGCTTCATCAATTTTAGGACATGCATTGGAGCTAAACAGATCTCCCAGGCTAGTGTGTGGTTCGACGTCAACACATCTTATGGCGGTACGAATTTGGCGTCAACACAGACTTGGCCGACGATGGGGAAAACAAAAGAAAGACGGCACGACGACCGACGGAACGAGGCAGCCGAGCCCTAGCGGCGTCGGTGGCCGGCGGGGATGACACGTGCACACACACGCATGCGAAGGCGAGGTGTGGCGTCCACGGAACCGAACGAGAATTACATGGGGAAAAAATGAAAAGTAGAGAGACATGGCTTTACCGACGGTTGGAGGTGAAGAAGACGGCATCGGTGAGAAAAATGGGCAGCTAAGATTTGGGAAAAAAGTGTGGCCGGCGTTCTATGAGCGGCGGCGTGTGCGGTGGAGGCGGCAATTGGGTACGGCGAGCGGCGGCCCGGGATAATCGAGCGGCCAGAGTTGTTAGATGCAGTGGCGGAGGGAGTTTCACGGTGCAAGGGCACGGGGGAGCTTGGACGCGTGCAAGTGCGAAAAAGAAATTGTGCGTTGGGGTGCGGAGATGCTTTATAGCCGGCAAGGGAGTGCGGACGAGGCCGAGGATAGCGGGAAAAACCGGCGCACACATGGCGATGTTGGCCGGGATCTTCAGATCGGTCACCCGACCGTTGCACGCGCGTGGAGAGTGGGGAGACTGGGGCGGTGGGTGCGGGAGTGAGTGGGGAAGTAGGGAAGGTGGCCGGGAGACACGGGTAGGGCGACGTGGGGCGACAGCACCTGCGGGGAAGGCGGCGGGAGGTTGGGGGTGGAGCTGATAGGTAGGCCCCACCTATCAGCGTCCCAACCCGAGGGGGCAACACAGACTTGCGCAGGCGGCTCGGGCGTGGCTGGGCCGGCCCAACTAAGGGAGGCAGCGAGCGCGGGAAGGAGAGAGGAAGAGTGGGCCGGCGACCCACGAACAAAGGAAAAAAAGAAAAGGAAAGAGTCCATATTTGACTATCCAACTATTGCCGAAGTTTAAATTTGGCCATCCAATTGCAAAACCGGGTATTGGACACCCTGAACTACTCAAACCGTTTTCATTCGGACAGCCTAGGCGGTTTTGCCTGCTTCCGTTGCCACGTGGCACCTAGGGCTGAGTCAGCACTGGCTGACTCAGCAGTTGCCGTTACCCCCCTTTCACGCTCTGGTCTCTCTCCCTCTCACACTCTGTTCTCTCACCCATTCTCCCTCTCCAAGGCGGCCGCGACCGAAGTAGGTGGCTGGCAGCGACGTACAAATCTGCGACGGGGTTGCTGAAATCGAAGGCGTCCTCGAGGAAATCAACAGTGGCGCGGAGGAAATCGCAGCGGCATGCAAGGGGGCGGAAGAAGGTGGCTGTGGCGCTTGAGATTGCGCTGCAACAGTGGATAATAAGGTATGAACCCTAGCTCATTAAGAACCCTAGCTCAATAGGTGTTTCTGGTCTATAGATCATGTGTTGAGGCAAGGTTTTGATTTGTTGGCCTTCTTAATTTTGTAGCCATGGATCCACTAGATATGTTGACTGTTAGGTTTCACTTCAATGGGGAATTTGTTAGAGGTCATAACAGGCTAGAATATGTTGGTGGATCTGAGGGTTTGTCATACATTGAGCGAGACAAAGTCTCTCTGCCAGAGATAAAGGGGCATCTAGCTGATCATTGCATTGTCGAGCCTGGAGCATTGATGCACTAGCTGTGTCCTGGAGCAGATTTAGTAGATGGTTTGAGGGTGTTAGTAGATGACACATCTTGTTTGACAATGTCCAATTATGTAGTTGATGGTGGAGCAGTGGATATATATGTTGAAAATCCAGTAGTTATTCAATCTAGTGGCAGTGACTATGAGGATGAGATGGAAGTTGACTGTAACGAGAAATCAGAAGAGGATTCTGATGCTCAGATGGAAGTAGTTGGTACTGCATAGTCCATTTTAGTGAGAGGAAGCAATGAGACTAGGGAAAATATTGAGAAGAAGAGTGTGAAGGATAAGGGCAAGGCAGTGGTAGTTGCAGGTCAAGAGGATGACTCTAGTAACAGTGAATTTTTACCAGGAGATGAAAGTTCATCTGTGTTTTGTGTCACTTTTTGTTCTGTAATGTGCCCTAGAGAAACAATATGTTCTCTCAGTAGTTCAAAATTCAACTAGCTATTGTCATGTGCCTTGATCTGTGCTGGTTCTGGAATGGACATTGCAAATTTGCCTTGATCTGTGCTGGTGCTGGTTCTGGTTCTGGAATGGAATGGAAATTTGAACTATTGAGTGTTGCAAATTTGCCTTGAAAGCACAAGTTTCATTGCACAACTACTGAACAATGCACAAGTTCCATTAATTTCCATTTCCATTGCACAAGGCACAAAGCACAGGTAACAGTGAAAAAATTACAAGAAAATATCCGACATTCTTCACTGATTCCATTCCTTCAAAGCACAAAACACAGTTTCAACATTTCACAAACCCAATTACATCACCCAAAACACTACATTTTTATCCACCATATTGTCAGAATTACAACAGCTAATGCAAGCATCCACTTCAGCAAATTAATTTGTTTCTCCAATCTTGCTAGTCTTCCTCTCAACTCTTCTTCAATTGGCCGATCACCATTCCAATCCACCTGAGCTGCAACATCACCCACCCGACTAACCATCTGGTTCTCCCTCCTCAGCTCCCTAACCACATCATGCAAGTCCACGAGCAACTCCTGCACGAATGGCGCCGGCAATGGATCCACCCACATCCAAAACTCACATCCTTCAGTGCCGGCCTAAATGAAAGGGGTACAAATTTACATGAAAACAGGGCATGGATCAAATCAAACAAATGTCGGGTTCCAAACAAAATCAATCAAAAACCTAAACTCACCCTTCCATTGGCGCACTTCATGAACCATCGCCCTGGATTTTCATCGCTCCATGACACAAGCCGAACAGCCTTGCTCCTGCACTTGCATGCCACCGCCGGCCAGTACTCCAGGGCCCTTCCCGATAGGGGATGGGGGCCGAGCTTGGAACATCACCACGAGCCCTCGTCTGCGTCCTCCCGCTGCTCGATGTCGCCGAGATCGCCATGGCCGCCGATGGCTTCCAAGCCCTAACCCTAGCGCCACCGCTTTGGAGAGGAAGAACGAGAGAGAGAACAAAGCGTGAGAGAGTGACTGAGGGGCACGGGTGTTGTAACGGCAACTGCTGAGTCAGCCCGTGCTGACTTAGCCCTAGGTGCCACGTGGCAACGGAAACAAGCAAAACCGCCTAGGCTGTCTGAACGAAAACGGTTTGAGTAGTTCAGGGTGTCCAATACCCGGTTTTGCAATTGGATGGCCAAAATTAAACTTCGACAATAGTTGGATGTTCAAATATGGGCTTTTTCCAAAAGAAAAGGAGGGGAAAAAGAAAAGGAAAAAACCCTTTCCTTAAGGAAATTAATTCGGTTAGCCTATTTCAATTTTTAAAAAATGTTTTTGATGCTTTGAAATTCCGATAAAAAATCTGTTATTGTATTTTGACATGGGGAATATAAGAAAAATCCCACCAAGCCATTTCCGATTATTAAATGGTTTTTGATTTTTGGAGTGTGTCTTCTTTATATTTTTTGGCCGATTTCTTTAGCACGATTTTCACCGTTGATTTAAGGCTTGGGGAAAAAAGCGAAGCGTGACAAAATAGGTCAAGTCCTCTTGAATCTCAATGTGATTGGAACTTGCTTGCTCCATGGGCACTCTAAAGCATTTTTTCAACCGAAAGGCGTGAAACACATCATGGATGCTTGCCATGGAGGAGTGAAGTTCTAAGTGGCAAGCGACTTCTCCTTGGTGTTCCAGTATTCGATAGGGTCCCACGAAGCATGGTGCCAACTTTCCTTTAGTCTGGAAATGGTGTACCCCCCAAAGCAGGGTGACACGAAGGTACACATGGTCTCCAACTTCAAAGCTTAACTCTCTTCGACGGTTATCGGCATAGCTTTTCTAACGTGACTGGGCAGTTTTCAATCTTTCCCGAATCAGTCTGACTTCTCTTCGGCCTCATTCAAGACATCAGTCCCAAACAACTGGCGTTCTCCTATTTGATCCTGTTAAAGCCAAAATTTGGTAAGCCCCGGAGCCCGAATCGGCTAAGGTGTCCATCGGCTGATATCGAATCGGACAAGGCAAGCCGATGTAGCCGATACTGGTACGACAACATTGGAGACACCATCGAATCAAGATGATGTGCTTCATGAGGATTGCCATATAAGGATAGAGTCCTAAAAAGGCAATTGTATCTATTAATTAGGAATAGTTTGTTAGTTTTCTATTTTATCTTTAGGAAAGTGTGTTAGTATCCGGTAAGGGTTCGGTTTGTTTCCTTTTATCTTTAGGAAAGTTTGGATTTGTAATCTATTAGGATCTCTATTAGCCCATGGGTATAAATATGTAAGCCTGGGATTCATGTATCTCATCTCTCGATCAATACAATTCGGTGCATCGCCACCCTTTACCTTTTCCACTTTGTTCATCATCCGTCGAGACTTGGCACCTGACGCGGGGCTGCATCAGTTAGGTTCGATCTCCGACGAAGGGGTAAGTCCATGTGTTGCCTATCTGGTATATCGTCTCTATCTTCAGTTTCATTACTGTTTTAGTCGCATCGACTTAGTTAGAACTTTCTCGTTTAGGTCCGACATTCTGATCAAGTTGATGTTTCTTTAAACATAATGTCACTTTAGATAGATTTGTTATATCTATCACATTAGACAGATCTATCAGCTCCTCGAGTATTAGATTATCATATACAATCTCGTGTTGCATCGGTTAGGTCTGATCTACTAGAGTGTTATCGATAATCTAAGTCTTGTTAAGCCGATAGGTTCGTGCTAGTGTTTCACCGGAGGGTTAGCCAGTCTTATCATATGTCTCTGTTAATCTAGTCCTAGTATCTCCATTTAGCTATATCGGCTGTCTCTCGTTTTAGGGTCTCTGTCGATATCGGCTAAATCATTATATTAGATTAGATTAGTTTAGATATCTACCACCCCGAAAATTAGTCAAGGGCTTGATTGTCTACATATTGTGTTTCTTTTCATACTTAGTGTTGTATCAATTTAGTTTGACCTACTAAGTCGTGATTAGAACCATGATCTCTAGCCTGCCTAGTGGCTACCACTAAGGGTTTCGTCAGGGTGTCAGCCGATGAGTTATCTGGACATCGGCATCGGCTGGAATCACACGATCGGCTGTCAACAGATCGACTATTTCGATTATCAGCCTATCGGCCGATTGTTATGAGAAAATTCTCTCACGCGCTGGCCTGGGAGATCTGCTTAACTCCAGTGCAGGTCCTTTTCTCGGTTGTCTGATGTAAACAGGCGTGCCAGTTGGTCTAATTTGTCAACCAACAAGAAACAAATAGATATGCGTTAAGGTTAGGGTTAGATCCTACCGGATCGGCTAAGGAAACAAATTTACATATATTTGCTATCCCAAAGCATATTTAAACTAAGTCATTGGGATAGATCGGCTATGCCGAGACAGTATAAATCACTCAAAATTATACACTAAGATAATAGATATATGTATTCATGGCCTAGCCGATACTGTAGACCTAACTATGGATCGACTAGTACTCCGATACTTCTTATGAAAAGATATTAATCTAACCTAAATGACTTAAACCTAGATCAATCGGCTGTCGGCTAGTGCTGGCAGATTGATACCGACGTAAAGCATTTAACCAGATTAAGATCTTAATATAAGAGGCAACTCTAATAAATCTAATAGCAAATAATACTAAAAGAAATATTAAAACAGTTAAGACCGGCTGAAACCCCGACACTATCTGTAAAAGTTTACATCTTGCCGAATAGATCATAATACTTCTAAAAGCGACTTAACAGATCATAGATGATGCAACATTAAGTATAAAAAGATAGCATTAAATCTATATAGACCAATGTAAACCCCTCAAGACGGTGGATACAACATATAACCTAGGCCAACATCTGGATCTAGCTCTATCGACTGCTGCTTCCTGAGAAGAACAAGCCGGTGACAAGATAGATCTAGACATTGTTCTAGATTATATGCCGTATATGTTAACTTACGTAGTCTAAGGCATCAAACCTAGAGTATCATGATGATGGAAGCACTAGATTCAACGAAATAAACCACTAATGACAAGCATTTACCTTAATCGGGGATCGAAACGATGCAGCGCGAAGCCGGATCAAGAACTCGTCTAAAAGAAAATGTGAGGCGATGCGCCGAGATTGTATTGATTGTGATATGATATTATTTACAGGGTTCTCGGGTCCTATTTCTACCCAAGAATAACACTATCCGTGTAAGACACGGTTTCTATCTAATCTACTATTCAAAATACGACAATATCTCGGGATACAACCCATGTCGCATTACAATAGGAATATCTAAACAAATCCCTAATTTACATATACAATTGCCATTACAGGACTCTATCCGTAGATTGCAATATCTTTAACGCGCTATTTGGGAACTGAATCTACCATTTATCTTCAAGTTTTCCATCGGAAACGGTCCCATCTTCCTCTCTGAATCAGAATCGGCCATCGGCTATTCCCATCCGATTCGGCCTTAGCCGACTAGTTTCCCAGCCGATTGAATCGTAGCCAATGCAGTCTCAGTTTCTCCGCAGATCACTTTCCCGATCCGATCCCACTCCAATATTCGCTTGGTCTTAGGGATTTGGTTACCAAATTTGGTCGTTAACACATGCCCCTAAGTCCGTGGAAGATAATATCGCGGATTTGCCGCTTTTTCAAATTCCCGCGCACTTTTTGTCCAAGTCCGTTTCGGCTGCCAGAAAAACTCTTTACATATTGCCCGCCCAGCGCCGAAACGAGCCATGTTGACACTTTGCGCACTCAAGCCTTAGCCAACAAAAACCCTTCTTCTTCCCCGGCGACTCCTTGGCGATTCCGACGACCCGGAACACAAATCCTTCTGGCAAACCCCGCAAGGCGGCGATCCCCCTCTCCGATGGCGTCTTCAAGCACCCCTGTCGACGCGCCGCAACAGCTCTACCCTGAGGTAAACCCCAATCGACTCTGCTCCTTTTCTTCTTGCGATTTAATCATTGCACCCTCTCATAATTTCTTCGTTTTTTTGCACCCTGTAGCACTTGTCTCATCAAATCGCAATCCCAGACCTCAACCACCCAAACCAGTTCTTTTTTGGGCCGATCGGCAACTTGGATCCTAGTGAGCTTATCAATGCCGAAACCAATCGGATCCCCTACAAATTCTCAACCCCGGATCTGTCGTATTGGACTAGTGCTTTCAAGTCTTGGCCGTCAACTGACAAATCTTGGCCGGCTTGGTATCTTAGGATGTCGGCCAGGAAACAAGCCCATTGGACCGAACTTGGGATAGACCAATGTTTAGGACTGACAATAGCCGATATGCCTAAGCATGAATCCCTTCTATCGGCTGCAAGTTACTTTTGTTTCGACACCCTTAACGCCTTTCTGTTTAGGCAAGGGCCGATGACGCCAACCCTTTTTGATGTGGCCATGATCACCGGTTTAGACATCACTTCCACTGTCAGCCCCAATGACCTCCAAATGAAATGCCAGCACATCTTCAAGACAAAGAGCATCGGCGGCTGGAGCGGCTTCATATCTATGAACATGAGTGATGGGCCGATCTCTGACAGGAACACACAACCTTCCTTCTGATGTGGTTGGAAAAATTCGTCTTTTGTGGATCGAGCTGCAGTCCAACCAGCAACTGGCAGCATATAGCCGAAGCCTTGGCAGCAAAAAAGAAGATTCCCCTAGGCAAATACCTGCTTGGCTATCTATACCAAGTGTTAGGCACGGCATCGGCTCGGCTGGCCTCTAAACAAATCATCAGCACAGGAGGGCCATGGTGGTTGTTACAACTCTGGCTCAACCTCCATCTGTACAAAGTTGCTGAGCTGCCTCCTCCGCTTGAAGCCGATTTTCCTCTGCTGGAGCGGAGAATCATAGATGATGAAGAGCAAACAACTCGGCGGTGTATGTCGTACGGGGAAGCCGCTACTACTTATCCTGGGTCTAACCTAACAACCGACGATTTCAAGGAGTGGTTTGATCATATGTACAGTGGTTTCCCAAACATCTCCAAGATCTGGTTTGCCTACGAAGATTTTGATAAGTTTGAACAACCAGACAATCTTCGGCTAGATGAGCCTGACTCCGAAGAATATACTGAGCCGAGGGAAATATTTGTCACAGCCATCACCCCATGCATCCTTCCCGTCGGCATCCACCAGGGGCGCAACATCACCAACACTTATGAATTCTATCACCCAATGGTGGCAGCAAGGCAACTTGGAATGGGACAGCTGCCAATCGGCTTGTATTTTGCCGACAAGATCCAGCCGAGGGGAAAAATTGACGGCAATGTTATGATGCATCGGCTGCTCAACATCCCTGGTCCCCCCTTGGGCAGCATCGGCAGAATTGATCTGGCAGTGACCAGAAAGGCTATCTTCAGCCGATGGTGGAATGAATGGAAACAACACCTGTTCCACCAATCGGCTTCGATGTACCTGACAACCGTCGACCCGAACTTGGTTCCATCGGTAAGCACTTTTATCTTTCAATCTTTTCTCTTCATCGGCTAACACTTGTGCCTTCGGCTAACAAACCATTTCTTGTTGCAGACGATCGACGACTCCCCTCCTCACATCAGCAACACAGGAGTGGCAATTAACTATGCGCTCGGCATCCTGCCAGGCGGCTGTGGACTAGCTCCGTCCATCATCGGCTTCAACGCGCCGAAGGTGGGCACGCTTCTCCACGACGAAACTCATGAGCCGCTCCGTTGGACGAAAAGGGCACAACCATCGGTTGCCGCTACTCCTGCTGCCGAGAAGAAGAAACGAGCGACGAAGAAGGCCAAACCAACTCCAGCCGATGACTTCTCTCCGATTGACCCAGACGTCGAAGCAGTGCTTGACGATGAAGTGGAGAACGAAGAGATGGCAGATGCGGTCGATGCAGCTGCAGCCGAATCGAGTTCTGAAATATAGGCACAGACCCCATCAGCCGACGAGGCATCCATCCAAAAAACACCAAGTCCCCCAAGGCATCCTGTTCGTCCAATGGCGGTACGTGACCTCAACACTTGTTCTTTTAATGCCTTTCATTCGCCATTCTCTCACCATATCTTTACATTAGCAGAGGAAGAAGCTGTCCACAAAGAAAAAATCGGCTCCCCTTCCATCGGTAAGTATCTTCAACTTGCATCCCTTGTCCATTAGCCGATTTTTTAAAACTAACTCTTTTCAGCCTCCACGTGCGCCGACGCCGCCCCCGAGTCAAGTGAATGAACTCCGTCATCTGCTGGTGGCGGCCATGCTGAACGTACACCATCGGCTGCAGGTGACGGCCAAGACGATAAAGAAGTTACTTCGGCCCCGGCAATCCCAGTAAGTTTTATTCACTCTTTATAATCGGCTCGATAACCCTTGCCCATCTTTTAACTGTTCTTTTCCTTACAGAACGTAGCCGATCTTCTGGGCTTCGACCTGTCGGAGTTCGTAGACCCAGACGAAGGAGGCGACAAAGCCCTGGTGCCGCTGGATGAGGACCTCAGAGCTGCACTGGCCGATATCGGCAATCAGCTAGAAAGGTCTTTGGACACGCTGGTAGCAGATTGCAGCCCTATTCGCTCCAGATTTAAAGATGTTCAAGCGCGACTTCCAGACGCCTTAGTCGACGCGATCGTGCCAGCCACTTTCCTCGAGGCGCATCAGCTGAAGTACGAGCGAGCTCAACAGCGCATTGCCAATCGCCGATCAAACCAATCGCTGATGGCCGCCATCAAGTCAAATCAAGAGGAAATCAAGGCGAAAAAGGCTGAATTTGATATCTTGAAGACGGAGCCGGCTGCCAAACTTGAGCGGCTTCGTGCGCACAGGGATCAGCTGGTAGCCGATCTTATCCAAGTCACCAATGAGATCGACATTCAAGAAGAGTACATGGCCGGCTTGCCGAAGGAAATTGAAGACAAGCGATTGAGCATCAAGGCGGCCGTGTCCTACCTTACAGACTTAACAAAGGCGGTGAAGCCGGTGGCCGGAGACGACGCAGCCGACGCCAAGGCCATCGAGGAAGTCGACGAAATCAGGCGCAAGGCATTATTGGCTATAGCAGATTTTCTCAAACAATGAGCCGATTGTAATAGCCCGCTAGGCCAAAAAATTGTAACTATTTTTGTAATCGGCTAACATTGTCCATCTTTTCTGTTTTTTCAATTGTTGTATATGTATGCCCCCCTAATTTTGTAGATGTCTGCGATGTCGACCAAATTATGAAATCCGCAACTTCTGCTGCTGTTGTCATTATCGGCGAGACTTAGCCGATTGTAGAAAACTAGAGGAAAAAACTTAGCGTGAAAATGACCTAAAGGCGATACTTGCATAAGTCAAGACATCGGCTAGCACGAATCGGCAAGAACACAATCGAATCATGAACTGATCCAAACGCTTGGGTAGTATTTTTTTCAAATATTTTCCGTTTAGAGCCCTTCCAAATACTTCTCCATCCAATCCTTCTAATATGTAGGCCCCCTTAGAGACGCATTTGTGGATCTTGAAAGGTCCCTCCCAATTAGATGATCACTTGCCGAATTTATTATCTCTTGATCCAATCGGCAGTATCAATTTCCAAAGTTCGCCCTCTTCAAAAGACTTAGGCATAACTTTCTTGTTATAATGACGGGCTACTCGTTCCTTATCCCTTGTTACTTTTTCCAAAGCCCTCATCCGTGACAAAACCAGGTCATCTGATTCATCTACCATCAAATTGTAATAATCATCGGCTGTGAGCTGATATTGCAACTGAATCCGTCTTGAGCCGATGATGTTTTCCCATGGTAGGACTGCTTCATGCCTGTAGACGAATTTCTAGGGAGGGACTTGGATAGATCCATGGCATGCCATCTGTTGGTGATATGGGCCCGGGGGTATGTCGCGGGCGTGGCTTTTAAGAAAAAGGAAGGTGCCCCTGTCCATCAAGGAGCGCCAAAGTTATGCCCTGAAAGGCTAGGCAAGTCTCGGCCACGGGCGGCCACGTGGCCGCCCCTGAAGGGGCTGGCCCGGAGGTTGCCCGGAGGCCATCATACTTCCAAACGGCGGGGTCTGGGATCTCCCGGACCCCTGGTCGGAGGGGTCCGGGATCGCCCGGACCCTCATCCTCCATCCCGCACCTCTCAGAGAGAGGGACGAACCCAACTGCCAACCAATTCATTTAATGCTCAAATAGGGGAAAGCTGAGCGCCTGCCCCGCCACATTCAATGCGATGTGAGGCGCGGCTGTCAGTTGCCCCCATCATCACCCCTTTTTTCCTATTACGAGGCGAAAGGGGCTAAAAGTTCTTGACTAAGACCGTGGTATGGCCGCGCACCCACTCCGCGCACGCCCCCCTTACATCCTGTCCAGTCGCATTTAATGCACTGGGCGGCCGCATGGGAGAGAGAGTGCGAGCGCAGGAAGCACGGCGCCTACACCTCCCTATGGAATGGGCCGCCGACCGGTGGGACCCATCGGAGGGGGTAGGCAAACCATCATCATGTCTGCGGCATAGCAGCCACGACAGCTGCTCTTTTTCCACCTTCCATGACGCGGCAAACAGGGAGGAGTAGGAATGGGATGGCTTCTTCGACAAGACAAGGCAAAAACCACTCCCTCACGTGGGGTGAGGTAGAGAAAGGGTAGGACTGCTGTGGTGTTCCCTTGTTCTATAAAAGGAGACCCAAGTCCTTCATAAAAGAGGTTCCGATCGGAGGAAAGGGGTTCACGTTCTGAAAAATAGGTTAAGTCCCTCCAACTAGCCTGCAGAAATCTCTCATCCATCACAAAGTCTAAGGGAGAGGAACACTCTCATTGTTCTTGGCAACCTGCCCCATATACTACATACACACAGGAGTAGGGTATTACACCGCGCTGGTGGCACGAACCTGTATAAATTCCCGCCTCATCTGCATTATTTCATCTTTTCTACGAGTTTGAGCCAGGATACATCGCTCCCCATGCCGAGCCAAAAAGGGGGTCCCCAGGATCCCTGCGTGTCGACCTACGACATCGACAGCTGGCGCGCCAGGTAGGGGGAGCGCGCTGTGTTTTGGTTTAAACTCCCATTTTCCATCCATTTTTTGGCGGGAATCCTTTCTCCCCATCTCAGCCATGGTCCACGGTCGCGCCCTGCGCTCCGCGTCAGGCTCGCTCACTACGCGCGGGCGTGGCCAGGCCGACGAGGCGGCAGAGGAAGTCGATGCGGGCAGGCACAGCCCCAACTTCCGTCACCTCCGCTCGAGGGGGGAGGGACCTTTGTCTCCCTCACCACCGTTGGTGGCGACTGTGGCAGTTGCTCCCGCGCTGTCTCCTCTGCCCCCCCGCTGAAGCAGCGGTTGGAGGCGGAGGGGCCCGTGCGCCCTACAGGGCCGACAACGCTCCTGTGGGACACAGACCACGCCCTAGCGGGCGTACCGACGAGCCCCGCCGAGGCGACGTCCATCGCCGCCTAGAGTTTGGCACTCCTGAGGGTGCCCTACAGGCGGCAGAAACTCTTTTGCGCCACCCCCCAGCCACCGCAGGCGAGGGGTCCAACGCCAAAAGATGGCTCGACGACGTGGTGAAGCTCGTAGGCACGGCCCAGCGCCAGCTGGCTGCTGACCTCGCTTCCTCCAGCCACCAACCGCGCGGCTCGCATGTCGCGGTAAGCTCTTCCTCTCGGCGACGGGCCCGAAGGGCAGCCGCAGCCGCGAGGGTGGAGGAGAACCTCTCGGCGGCGGTCCAACCGGAGCCGCCCCGGGACCTGCTTTACGCAGGGTGCGACGCCCGCCTTCGCATCGAGCAGCGCCGAGACGAGCGTCGTTTAGGGCGGGTGCCGGACTGCGCCTCCTCGTCGGGAGGCGCCACCTCACGACGAGCGGCCACAGTGGCCCCGCCGCAGATGGAGCCCCACGGCGGACGGCGAGCGGCCGTAATGGCCCAGCCGCAAGCGGGGAGCTCCGCGATGCCCAACGAGGCCCCGCAGCCACTGTCGCCCCCTCTGGCTGGCAATGGCTGCCAGGCCTTTGTTACCGACCTCCGTAACATGCGCTGGCCTAACAAGTTTAGGCCGGCCCATACGGAGAAGTACGACGGCTCGGTTAACCCCACCGAGTTCCTCCAGATCTACACCACGGCCATTGAGGCCGCCGGAGGAGACGAGCGTGTCATGGCCAACTTCTTTCCCATGGCGCTCAAGGGCCAGGCCCGTTCCTGGCTGATGAACTTGCCGGCCCGGTCAGTCGCCTCTTGAGACGACCTGTGCCGCCAGTTCACCTCCAACTTCCAGGGCACATACCCGTGCCCGGGAGTGGAGGCGGACCTCCACATGGTCCGACGAGGGGAGGACGAGTCCCTGCGCAAATACATTCAGCGTTTTTGCCAGGTACGCAACACCATACCTTCCATCGCCGACCATGCAGTGATCTTCGCCTTTCGGAGTGGCGTATGCCACGACGTCATGTTGGAGAAGATCGAATCCAAGGCTCCCCGGACCACCACGGAGCTCTTCGAGCTCGCAGACAGGGTGGCCCGGAAGGAGGAGGCCCGAGTTTGGAATCCTAGGAATCCTACCCCGGCCCTCACCGGCGCTGCCCTCTCTGCGTCCCGTGAAGAGCGGCGCGAACGGCGACGGAAGCGCCGGCCATCGCGTGGCAGTGAGGAGGGCCACGTCCTCGCCACCGACGGAGCCGAGAAGCCCTCGCGGAAGGGCAAGCCCGCGGGTAACCGCAGGCGGTCCCCGGACCCTCGCCCCCAGGGCCGGGCCGGAGACAAATGGTGCATGGTGCACCAAACCTCCCACCACGACCTCTCTAAGTGCCGTTCGGTCAGAAATCTGGCCGAGCGGGTGCGGAAGTATGAGCAGGAGCGGAGGGAGAACGAGAAGGAGATCCGCCGCAAGGGCAAAGCACCGACGGAGCACCCGAACAACCGGCGAGAGGAGGCCAGGGATACGGCCCCCGCCGGGAACGACGACGACGACCTGGGCTACCAAGATCCCCAGCACGTCGTCGCCACCATCGACGGCGGCACGGGCGCCCAAATGTCCCGTCGGAGCTTCAAGTCCATGAGACGCGATCTCCTCGCAGTCGTGCCGTCTCACGGGGCGGCCCAGAGGTCGCGCTGGGCAGAGGTGCCCATCACCTTTGACCAGACCGACCACCCAGGAAGTGTCACGCATAGCGGCCATTTAGCCCTCGTGACCTCCCCCATCATCTGCAACGTCAAGGTCGCCCGAGTCTTAATTGACGGAGGTGCGGCCCTCAACGTGCTATCTCCGAAGGCCTTTGAGGCGATCAAGGCCCCGGGAATGGTACTCGGGCCTTCTCACCCCATCATTGGGGTGACGCCCGGAAAGGTATGGCCCCTCGGCCAGATTGCTCTGCCGGTCACCTTCGGGGCCCCCACTAATTTCCGCACCGAGCGGATCGACTTCGATGTGGCGGATCTCAATCTGCCCTACAACGCCGTGCTTGGGAGGCCAGCGTTGGTGAAGTTCATGGCGGCTACACATTACGCCTACCGCCAGCTCAAGATGCCGGGCCCCGGAGGCCCCATCACCGTCCACGCTGACGTCAAAACCACGCTAGACTGCGCGGAGACGCGCGTGGACGACATTGCGGCGGCCGACCACGCCGAACCCGAGGACCCCCAAGGGGAGTCGTCAGGCTCCCGGGCCCCGAAGCAACACATCACCTCTGCCGATGAGGTGGTGATTAAGTCTATCCGTTTGGGCGACGACCCGTCCAAGACCGCCAACATTGGTGGCAGCTTGGACCCCAAATAGGAAGACGCGCTCGTCTCCTTCCTGCGGGCGAATACCGACGTGTTTGCTTGAAAGCCGTCAGATATGCCCGGGGTCCCCAGGGAGGTGATCGAGTACCGACTCGCAGTACGGCCGAATGCACAACCGGTCCGGCAAAAGGTGAGGCGACAGGCCCCGGAGCGGCAGGCGTTCATCCGCGAAGAGGTGGCACCGCTCCAGGAGGCCTGCTTCATCTGGGAGGTGCTGCACCCGAAGTGGTTGGCGAATTCGGTGGTCGTCCCGAAGGCCAACCACAAGCTGCGCATGTCCATCGACTACACACCGACCTCAACAAGGCATGTCCCAAAGACCCTTATCCTCTACCCCGAATAGACCGGAGAGTCGACTCCACCTGCGGGGTGCGACCTTTTATGCTTCCTAGATGCATACTCGGCTATCATCAATTTCGCATGGCTGTAGAGGATGAGGAGAAAACTTCATTTATCACTCCTGTGGGTACTTTTTGCTACATGTCTATGCCCTTTGGTTTAAAAATGCCATGTCCACCTTTCAACGTGGTATCCGCATCACGTTGAAGGACCAAGTAGGGCGCAATGTTGAGGCATATGTCGGTGATCTCGTAATCAAATCTCGGGACCAAAGAACTTTGCTCCTGGATTTGGCCAAGACATTCAATAACCTCCGGTCCTCTCGCATGAAGCTGAACCCAGAAAAACACGTGTTTGGGGTTCCGGCAGGCAAGCTATTAGGGTTCCTGGTCTCTGCCCGAGGCAATGAGGCCAATCCCACAAAATAAAGGCAATAGAGGAGATGCGCCCCCCTAGAAAACTCAAGGACGTGCAGAGGCTCACGGGTTGTGTAGCTGCCCTGAGTCGCTTCATATCCAGGTTAGGAGAGCGGGCGCTTCCCTTATTTAAATTGCTAAAACGAACTGGCCCCTTCACTTGGACGGACGAGGCGGAGAAAGCCTTGGGCAAGCTCAAGCGCTACCTCTCCTCGCCGCCCGTCGGTGGCTCCTCGGGAAGGGAGCCCCTCCTTTATATTTGGCGGCGACCCCCAAGTGATTAGTGCGGCCTTGGTTGTGGAGCGCGACGACGAGCTAGTCTCGCCGCCCCACCTGTCAAAACCGGATGCGGGAGACCTCGGAATGGAGCTGGCCGAGGAAGCACCGAATCCGGAGGTGGCCCTTGGCCCCCGAGCCTTAGGGAGCCGCCGGCCCTTGTCAGGGAGCTCCCGAAGCCCCCTCCACCCAGAGTGTCCTTGACGGCCCCGATGGAGGCGATGGCTCGGGAGACCCGGACACCGAGATGACGCCCGAAGCACTGCGCGGGAAACCCGGAACGGAGTTGGCCGAGGAAGCGCCGAACCCGGAGGTGGCCCTTGGCCCCCGAGCCTCGGGAGCCGCCGGCCCCCTAGTCCGGAGCGCCCGAAGCCCCTCCACCCGAGTGGCCTCGAGGGCCCGGAGGAGGCGATGGCTCGAAGGCCCCGGACACCGAGGTAACCCGCCCAGGTGTACCCGAACTAGCCGCCCCTAGCAAGGTAGCCAAGGCCCGCACCAAGGTGCAGCGGCCGGTCTACTTCGTCAGCGCTACAGGACGCGAAGACACGTTACCCGCAGGCCCAGAAAATGCTATACGCTCTACTTATGGCCTCCAGGAAGTTGCGTCATTATTTTCAGGCACACCGGGTAACGGTGGTCACGTCCTACCCTCTCAGACAAATCCTGCATAACCGAGAGGACACGAGACGGGTAGTCAAATGGGCCATTGAGTTGTCGAAATTCGACCTACACTTCGAAGCCCGGCACGCAATCAAGAGCCAAGCTTTGGCTGATTTCGTGGCGGAATGGACACCAACGGCTGGAAGCGATCCACCCCCGAGGGAACCCGAGAGCGCAGAGGATCGTGGTCAAGGAACCACGCACTGGGTGATGAACTTTGACGGTTCACTCACCTTGCACGGAGCCGGAGCAAGCGTGGTGCTAACTTTCCCAACGGGCGACGTGCTTCGATACATCGTCCGGATCGATTTTCGAGCAACCAACAACATGGCCGAATATGAGGGGCTCATGGCGGGGTTACGAGCAGCAGCGGGCGTGGGCATCCGACATCTGCTGGTCCTCGGGGATTCCCAACTGGTGGTAAACCAGGTCTCCAAGGAATACCAATGTACCGACCCCCAAATGGAGGCCTATGTCAAGGAAGTACGGCGTATGGAGCACCATTTCGATGGCCTCGAGCTACGCCACATTCCCAGAAGAGGCAACTCTCTGGCGGACGAGTTATCAAGAATCGCGTCCGCGCGAGCCCCAGCCCCGCCAAGTGCCTTTGAGGAAAGTCTCACAGAGCCGTCGACGCGACCCGAACTGCCCCAGAGGCAGGAATTGGCCGGTCCCGACGCCCCGGACCCGGCGGGCCAGCCACAGCCTGGCCCCGCTGGGACCGACATCACGCGCCAGGTGGCTTGGATTTTGGAAATCCAGGCGTACCTAGAAGACGCGTCATTGCCCGAGAAACGTGAGGAAGGCGAACGCATCGCCCGGACCTCCCAGAGGTACGCGTTGGTCGATGGGACACTCTACCGACGCGGTGCCAATGGAGTGCTCATGAAATGCATTGCTCGGGAACAGGGTCTCGAGCTCCTTGCTGAAATCCATGAAGGTGAATGCGGCGCACATTCAGCCTCCCGAACCTTGGTGGGAAAAGCATTCGGCCTGGGATTCTATTGGCCCACCGCGCTGGAGGATGCAACAGACCTCGTGCGGCGGTGCCGAGCATGTCAATTCCACGCCAAGCAGACGCACCTGCTGGCCCAGGCACTTCAAACCATCCCGCTCTCATGGCCATTTGTGGTCTGGGGGCTGGACATCCTGGGCCCGTTCAAGCAGGCGTGGGGCGGGTGAAAGTTCCTGTATGTCGCCATCGACAAGTTCGCCAAGTGGCCAGAGGCCTATCCAGTCAGCGTCATCGACAAACATTCAGCTGTGCGGTTCATGAGAGGCATCACGGCAAGGTTCGGGGTCCTCAACAGGCTCATCACCGACAACGGCACCCAGTTCACGAGTGAGCTGTTCGGCGAGTATTGCGACGACATGGGCATCAAGCTCTGTTTCGCCTCGCCCGCCCACCCCCAAAGCAACGGTCAGGCCGAGCGTGCAAACACAGAAATATTAGAAGACCTCAAGACCAAGACCTACAACGTGCTCAAAAAACATGGGGACTCGTGGACTGACGAGCTGCCCGCGGTCCTTTGGGCCAATCGGACAACCCCGAGCTGCGCCACCGGGGAAACACCTTTCTTCTTGGTGTATGGAGCCGAGGCGGTCTTGCCCTCCGAGGTCACCCTGGGATCGCCCCGAGCCAAATTATACACCGAAGTGGATCAAGAGCAGAGGCATCGAGACGACCTGGATTATCTGGAGGAGAGGCGGCGCCGGGCAGCGCTTCGCGCGGCCCGTTACCAACAGAGCCTCCGCCGCTACCATCAAAGCAAAGTCAGCCCCCGAGCGCTGCAAGTCAATGACCTGGTCCTGCGTCGTGTCCAAACGCGCGCAGGGCTAAGCAAGCTGTCCCCGATGTGGGAGGGGCCATACAAAGTTATCGGCACCCCGCGTCCGGGAGTAGTTCGCCTAGCCACAGAGGATGGCACTCCGTTGCCGAACCCGTGGAATATCTCCCACCTGCGCAGGTTCTACCCGTAAGCCACATGGTGTGCTGGGACATGCATAGAAGTTCATCCACTGCCCCCGGTGGCATGAGCAATACGTTTGTTATTTCATTTCATGTGTTTCCCTTGCAAATACCTGTTGCAGTGTGTTTTCCCCCATGTGCTCGAGCATGTGCTGTGGATGCGGCTTTCTAATAAGTTCCTCGGCCTTGCCCGCCTTAGCCTGAGAGCCCTAAGGGTGTCGAGGGTACAGCGATGCTGCATACTACCATGCCTGGGGGCAGTCAACGCCTGGGGGTTCGGGTGCAAACTAACACGCCTGTCCCGGCCCCCGTTGCCGCTGCCCTCGGCGGCCTTTTTATGCCTTCGCTCCTACCGGAACCCCGACAAAGGCACCGACCAACGGCAAGTGCATGCTGCCCGAACCCAGAACAGCCCCCCAGCGGCATGGGACAAGTCACGGGGGAGAACAACACTATCGCATTATCGTAGTGACTAAGTCTTAAGCTACTAATTGCAGGGAAGCTAACATACAGGGGCTCGGGCCAACCAACCGCCACTACGTGCGCGCTAAGTTGGCCGGGGGCTCCCAACATACACATACATGAATCATCAAAAGCAGCCACGATGAGCTGTCGCAGCGCAAGTAAAGGCAAGTTCGCTAACTTTATAAACAATGCATAAATATCCTTTTACATAAGTATAGATACAAGCCGAGGCAAGGGGGCCCTAAGTGGCCGGTGGGTCGCTGGGAGCTTCCACCGGGGAGTCTGCGTCCGGCGAGTCCTCGCGGAGGGCGAGCTGGAAGGCCGCCGGGGTGCCGTCGAAGCCCATAATGATGGAGTCGACGGCGTCTTGGATGCGACGGCGGGCGGCCTCCTC
Organism: Oryza australiensis; assembly: GCA_019925245.2. Lineage (NCBI taxonomy): Eukaryota > Viridiplantae > Streptophyta > Magnoliopsida > Poales > Poaceae > Oryza > Oryza australiensis. Next base: position 288,337 of record JAIFGZ020000164.1, read on the forward strand.
GGTGCCTTCGGGGAAGTCCTCGGTAGGGATATAGGGGTCGAAGTTGGGGTCGCGGGCTTGGTAGCTCGCCAGGATGAGTGACGTGACCTTGCGGGATAAGTCATACGATGACTCCTTCGCTACGTCGTCGACCTCCTCCGACACCCTCTGAATCCCCGCGGCCAGGTCGTCGATGTATATGGCCAATCCCCCCAAGGTAGGGATGCTGGGGGGTGTACGGTTCACCCCCACCCCGTGAGCCGCCTCCCGAAGGCGCCCGACGGACGAGGCCAGGCCCTGGATTCCTAGGCGCAGGACGCGCTCCAGCTCCGTGACCCGGCGGCGCGCCTCCTCCAGTTCCGGCCCCGGCCCCCGCAGCTGCGCCTGCGCGTCCATGACCACCTGCTCCCGGGTGGCCAGCTCCTGCTCCCAGCGCTCAAGCTCGTCCTGCCGGTGGCCCGAGGCGGCGGCGAGCAGCTGCTCGTGGTCCCACACGCCCTTCAGGCATCGGGAGGCCTCCTCCTGGGCTTCCACTACCGCCGCCTCTCGGCCCCCCACGGCGACCTCGCGCTCGGCGACGGCCTTCTCCTGGGCCAGCACATTGGCCTCCCGCGCGGCGGAGTCTTCTTCGGCCCTAGCGACGGCGGCCTCCCGGCTCTCAACCGCCCGCCACGCCGCCTCAAGGGCCCTCTCCCACTCCGCCTGGCCGGCCTCGTGGGCCTGGAGGTTAGCGTCGGCGCTGGCAGCGGCGGCCTCAGCGTCGGACAAGGTGCGCTCGCGCTCGTCGAGGCCCCGGGCGCGCTCCCTGAGGTCGCGGAGGAACTGCCCGGTGGTGGTGCGCACCCTCTCCTCAGCAGCGGCGGCGACCTGCTCGCGGAGGTCGGCGGCGTGTCGCTCAGCAACGGTGTCTTCAAACACCTGACTGAGCTCCTTCTGGCGCCGCTCGATCTTCGCCAGCTCCTGCCTGTGGATGAGGCCCTCCGCCTCGCCGTGGCGGCCGGCTCGACGGCCCTCCTCGACCTCGGCCTCCCGCCGCGCCACCTCGACCTCCCGGCGGCCAAGGCCTGCACTTGGGCCCGAAGCCCCTCCAGGGAGATGGTGTTGGCCGCCTCCAGTGCCCTGGCGACGACCTCCCTCGCCCGCTCCTGCGACCGGACGAGGGGCTCCGTATCCAAAGCGGCCGCAAACCCGGACCGGGCGCCCCCAGACTCGGAGTCGGAGCCCGGCCTGTGATCGGCCGCCTGCGCCGGCCGAGCTGCCGAAGATCCCCCGCGGCCGGCGCCGCCCGCTTCTTGCCTTAGGGGCTTGCAGCCGGCCTGTGCCGGCAGGATTAATGGCAGCCGGCGGGGAGATGGCGCCGCCGAGTATGGCGTGGGCGAGGGATGCTGTAGCGGCGACGATGGTTGCCGCGGAGGGGACCCCTAAGGTTGCTCTCCACCGTCCTCCGCTTCCCCCTCTGCGCCAGCGCCGCCCACGGCTTGCCCTTCATGGCGGCGGCGCTCCGGCCAGTGGGTGGGCCCCCTCCGGACTCGCCGAATCCGGATCGAGCCCGAAGGGCGACCGGACCTTGGGGGCTCGGGCGCACCGGACCTCTCTGTGCGCCCTCCCAGGCCCGAGGCGAGAACCGCCCTTGGGGACAACCCTCGGGCGAAAATGCTGTGCTCGCGGTGAAAACAAAACAAAATCGCGACAAGAAATCAAGAAACAGAGACAAATGTGCAAGACCCTGATAGGCATTCACACATCAGCGAGGCGTACCTGCGGGCGGGGTTGAAGTCCCAGGAGATCCCCAAGATAGCCCGCTTCTTCTTCGCGGGGCGGCCCGGAGGACTCGCCGGGCTCTCACCCGCCGCGTCCCCTGACGCTGGAGTCCCGTGGACAGACCCCGCCGCCAGTGTGCTCGCCGGGGATGTGCCCTGGGCCTCCGCCGCTGCCGGCGCACTCACTTGGGACGCACCCCGGGCCTCCCCCGCCGTCGTTGTCACCGTTGTGGCCGGCCTGGCCCTTGGCGTAGTGGCCCTCGGGGATGGGCTCGCCACCCGCGAGCCCCTTGGCCTACGGGGGGGCGCGGCGCGCTCCGCTCCGCCGCCTCGTGGTGGAGAAGGGGGAGGAGAGGGGTCCTCCTCTGGCCTCTTCCTCTTCCCTTTGGGATCCGGGACCCCCGGATCGCCTCGGCCCGGACCCCGGCGGCTCAACCGCCCAATCGGGATGTGGTCGTCGGGGTCGTCGTCGTCGCCTCCGCCTCCGCCCCTCGGAGCAGCCCCCGGTGCAGCCTCCGGTGTGGCCGACGACAAGCCCACGCCGTCACCCACCACCTGTAGCAGGTGCAGGATCTCTGGGCGTGCGGAGTCCTGACACAGCGGCACCAACACGGGCGGAAGCTGCGCCAAGTCCATCTCCGTTATGCCGTGGCAGCGGCGGACCAGGGTCCGGAGGTCCCTCTCGTCCCAGTCGAAGACGGCGCCCGCGAAGGTCCGCATGTCGTCGTTGGGGCCCGTGTACATGTAGGCAGGGCGCGGCCTCTCCTGCAATGGCGCTATGCACCTCATCAGGAAATCGCGGAAGACCGCGTGGCTGGACAGGCCCCCCCCCGTCGAAGGTAGCTGATCCGGTCCAGCACCCCGTCCAGCTCCCTCCCCGCTCGTGGACGCGCCCCCGGTTCCTGCAGTTCACTTGGGATCCCCGTCGCGGGGAGAGGCGGAGGTGGTCGCCTAAGGCGGTGTAGAACCGAACGCCCTCCAATTCTCCCACCTGAAACGAGGGTTGATGTCGATGAAGGGAGTTCCGACCACCCTGTCGTTCCACGGCTGGATCGCCACGTACCCCACCGCGCCGGGGGAGCCAGCTCGGCATACCCGGAAGAACTGCTGGAAGAGGTGAAGAGAAGGCCTCACCCCCACGAACATCTCACAGGTGTGGGCGAACACGGCGAGGTAGAAGACGGCGTTGGGGGTGAGGTGGTGTAGCCGGAGGTCGTAGAACTCCGGGACGTCGAGAAAGAAGCGGGAGAAGGGCGGCACCGGCCCGACCATGGCGAAGGAGGCGAAGAACACCATCTGTGGGGAGGCCGCTCCTCCGGGATGTCGCCGCTGCTGCGCGTGCCGTTCGACAAGAATTTGTTGAAGAGGCTGCGAGCCTCCGCAGTGCGCACCAAGGACTTGGGGAGCACACTCCCCGGCTCCAGAGGTGAATCGCGGCCCATTGCGGGGGTGGATGCGGAAGCACAGAAGGGGAAAGCTTAAGGTGGAAGAAAGGCAACAGAAGGAGCAGGAGGTGCTAGGTAGACAAAGGGCGAATGGCAATGAGAGGAGATGGCAGTGGAAAGCGTAGAAACCGGTCCCCTTCCAAGCGGATCTGGTTTTATAAGCTGCCACCGCCCCCTCAGATTCTACGGCATTAAATTCGCCCCACTACCACACGAAGCGCCCCCTCGTCTCCGTGCCCTTTCGATTTTTGCATCCCCTTGGATTCCCGCGCCATTCGGATTTCGTGCTGCCTGGGGCTCCGCGCCTGCCAGGCGCACTACGTGGGACGGAGAGCGCTAGGCGGTTTTGAATGGGCCCCCATGCGCGCGGCCCAAACAAACTCACCCCCCGTCCTAAGAAAAAGGCTTGGCCAGGTGCGACATCAGTCGTCATGTATCGGCCACCTGCCATAGCAAAAACGCCCAAATACCCGGGCCCACACGCTCAAAGAAATGGCGTCAACCGCGCCCGAGCCCGACTTGGCCCCGGTCAACGCCGGGGGCTACTGTCGGTGATATGGGCCCGGGGGTATGTCGCGGGCGTGGCTTTTAAGAAAAAGGAAGGTGCCCCTGTCCATCAAGGAGCGCCAAAGTTATGCCCTAAAAGGCTAGGCAAGTCTCGGCCACGGGCGGCAACGTGGCCGCCCCTGAAGGGGCTGGCCCGGAGGCTGCCCGGAGGCCATCATACTTCCAAACGGCGGGGTCCGGGATCTCTCGGACCCCTGGTCGGAGGGGTCCGGGATCGCCCGGACCCTCATCCTCCATCCCGCACCTCTCAGAGAGAGGGGCGAACCCAACTGCCAACCAATTCATTTAATGCTCAAATAGGGGAAAGCTGAGCGCCTGCCCCGCCGCATTCAATGCGATGTGAGGCGCGGCTGTCAGTTGCCCCCATCATCACCCCTTTTTTCATATTACGAGGCGAAAGGGGCTAAAAGTTCTTGACTAAGACCGTGGTATGGTCGCGCACCCACTCTGCACACGCCCCCCTTACGCCCTGTCCAGTCACATTTAATGCACTGGGCGGCCGCATGGGAGAGAGAGTGCGAGCGCAGGAAGCACGGCGCCTACACCTCCCTATGGAATGGGCCGTCGACCGGTGGGACCCATCGGAGGGGGTAGGCAAACCATCATCATGTCTGCGGCATAGCAGCCACGACAGCCGCTCTTTTTCCACCTTCCATGACGCGGCAAACAGGGAGGAGTAGGAATGGGATGGCTTCTCCGACAAGACAAGGCAAAAACCACTCCCTCACGTGGGGTGAAGTAGAGAAAGGGTAGGACTGCTGTGGTGTTCCCTTGTTCTATAAAAGGAGACCCAAGTCCTTCATAAAAGAGGTTTCGATCGGAGGAAAGGGGTTCACGTTTTGAAAAATAGGTTAAGTCCCTCCAACTAGCCTGCAGAAATCTCTCATCCATCACAAAGTCTAAGGGAGAGGAACACTCTCATTGTTCTTGGCAACCTGCCCCATATACTACATACACACAGGAGTAGGGTATTACACCGCGTTGGTGGCCCGAACCTGTATAAATTCCCACCTCATCTGCATTATTTCATCTTTTCTACGAGTTTGAGCCAAGATACATCGCTCCCCGTGCCGAACCAAAAAGGGGGTCCCCAGGATCCCTGCGTGTCGACCTACGACATCGACACCATCCGATGGGCCCAAAGTGATTCGGCTGATCGGCTATGCCATTGCTTGGGATACTCAGAGATCTTCCTCTTTATCAGCTTGATTAGGCTTTTATTTGAAGCTTCTGCTTGTCCGTTGGCCTGGGCATAATACGATGAAGAACTGAGCAACTTGATTCCCATGTCGTCAGCAAACTGAACAAACTCATCCGATATGAAGATAGATCCCTGGTCTGTTGTTATGGTTTGAGGAACGTCAAATCAGTATATGATATGCTCCTTAACAAACTCGATTGCGTCCTTAGAATCAACTTTCTTAAGAGGAATTGCTTTCACTCACTTCGTGAAATAATCGGTTGCCACCAATATAAATTTGTGCCCTTTACTTGAGGGTGGATGGATCTGGCCGATCATATCAATTCTCCATCCTCTGAACATGTAACACCCCGAGGTGTTTTCCTTTTAAAAATCCAAAAGAAAATCGTAAAAGAAACTCGTTGGAATTAATTGGAGAGAACAAATAATTTTAAAAGCCAAATTCTAAATGAAAATGGCATGGTAGGATTTTTCTTAAATTCTACATGTCAAAATACACTAACAGGATTTTTAGTGGAATTTTCAGAGCACTAGAAATAATTTTCAACCAATTAAATTCAAAATTAGAATTAATAAATCCCGGGAAATTCTTTTCTCTCTCCTCCCGTACGTTTCCCGCTCTTTTTTGGCCGTGGGCCGCCGGCCCGAGCCGACGGCCCATCCCTCCCCGCGCGCCGACGGCCTAGCCGTTTCCGCCCGCGCGCCTCTCTCTCTCTCGCGGGGCCAAAGGCGCGGCCCGTTTAACTCTTGCGCTGCGAATAAGTCTAGTTCGCCTCCGCTTCACCCCAGGACGCCGACAGGTGGGGCCCACCTGTCAGGCCGTCATCCCCTACCTCCGGCCGCCTCGGCGCCATTTCCGCCACCCCCTCTCCGCTCGGATCTCGCGCGCCCGCCCCGCGCTCGGGATCCCGCCGCCTTAACTCTCCACCGTGCCCGCCGGCATTCAAAGCCCGGCCGCCTCTCCGCGTCCAATAATGGCCGAAATTGATCGTCGCCCATTATTCCCCCTTCTCTCTCTCCCTTAACTCCGGCGAGCAATTGCGCTCTTATTCGGTCGCCGCCGACCTCCCCCATCCCTTATTTAAGCACCCCCTCGCCCTCCCGAGCTTCCCACACCTTCACCCGAGCTCATCCTTCTCTCTGTCGCCCCGCACTGTGCACACTAACTCGGACCTCGCCGCCGTCTTCGGCCGCATTTTCTCGCCGCCCGAGGCACCCCGAGCCCCGCCGATGCCTCCTTCCTCGTCGCCGGAGCCCGCGCCACCTCGGCCACCCTTCCTCGTGAGCTCCCGCCGTCTCCCTCGCCACCGTCGCCATCGTCTCCCTCAACTCCGGCAATTCCCGCAGTGAGCCGTCACTCTCCCTCCGCTCTCGGTCGCTCGTGCCGCCTCTCGGGTGCGCATGGCTCTGCCCGCGCGTAATCCGCGGCACCCCGCCGCCGCGCCGCCGCCCGAATGGCACCGGCCGGCCTCCGGCCACCGGCTGCCGCCGCCCACCGCGCCCCGCCCCCTTCCTCTCGGTCGTCCGATCGGCTCCGACCGATCGGCACCGTCCATCCACGCTCGCCCGCGTGGCACGCCACGTGGTCGCCACCTCGGCACCACGTGTGCGCCACATGGTGCACCGCCCCGTCCGGCCCGTGGACCCGGTCCACCGTGGACCGGCGCTCCCGCGGACCGCTGATGTCAGCCCTAGCCTCTGACGCCTTCTCCGGGCTTTATTGCGCAATAAATCAATTAAGGATTTCTCTGTTTTAGTAAAAAACCCAGAAAACTTCTAAAAATCATATCTTTTCAATCCGACCTCCGTTTTAGCCCATTCAAATTTCATTAAATTCATAAAAATGCCAAGAATCCATTAAAAATGATTTTGTTCCCTGTTTCAGTAGCTTTTTAGCCTATTTTGTTGAAATGCTTGTTTGCCGTGTAGATCCCGGTAGTTCCGCCGTCCCGGTTTACTTTGAAGTCATCGCTGAAGTCCCACAAGCCGATGAGCAAGGCAAGTCATACTATATTATTGATCATATTGTTCCCATTTTGCTAAAACACCTGTTTTATTCTATGAAACTACATGTATTTTTATATTGTCATTTCATGGAAATAGTACACCTTATGCTTAGTTTATGCCTTAGGTTTGACAGCCCAAACCCTTTGAGTAAATTTGGGAAAATAATATGATTAGATTCAGGACTAGGTTGTGCTTAGCCTGGCTTAGATTCACAAGCTCACTAAATGGGTCATTCTCACTTAATATGTCTCTCCTGGACTTCTGTTCGGAGGATTAATGGTTAGAAATTCAGGTGAACCGGACTAATAACTAAAATATGACAAATGGTGGGCTGTGGGCGCTATAGTTTTGGTTAGCGGCGCCCATGGCAATTAAGGACCGGTTCACGAGACCCCTCGGGAGAATGACCGTGCAAACCACAAGCCGAAATGGGTAAGGTAGGTCCCGTAGTGTATCCTCTCCTAGCTGACGGACCCATCGGCAAGGGTGAGCAGGATGGATTTTTAGTCGGCCCCGGTATAAGGGTTGCTGGGCTTCCGGATTCACCGAGGCACTCGGGGGGGGTGCCCATTCCCAGGGTCCGGGAGTGGGGGTGAAACCTTGGTGGGGTTCGCTTGGTTAGTGGGAGATTATACGAAAGGTCCTATCACAGTTTCCTTTCCAGGGTACCACAGTGGTATTCCGGCGCACGGGAGACCGTGTTGTGGGGCTGTTTCTTGTGGGTACAGTTGTACACCTCTGATCAGAGTAAACCTATTCAAATAGCCATGCCCGCGGTGATGGGGCGATCAACCGAGCTCTCCATGATTAGTCTCGCACTATTACACCCTGATTAATAGAACATGACTAGTATAGGTTGATGGTTTGGACCTGTCACAACGTGGGGATAACGTTGGACAGTGTTGGTTTCAAAATGTTTTAATTACTTAAATTTGGTTGTTTTGACTGTGTTCAAAGTCTGTTTTTTTGGAAAAACCTTTGCTGTTTGTGCAAAAACAAACCTTAGCCAAACCCTTGTCTTCCCTGCATTCATTCCTCTCCCCTTCCGGTGTGACTTGCTGAGTACGTGGAAGTACTCATCCTTGCCTCTTCACCAGAACCTGAGCCAGAAGCTGAAGAAGAAGACGAAGTGGAGTAGGCTTGTCCTACACTCTGGAAGCTACCTATGGAGTGGTCGAAGCCTCGTGGCCAGCGTCAAGCTTAGGCTTAGGCCCCTTTTCCTTTTTCCGCTGCTCTTTTGTAATCTTTTTGTATTGTTTCTAAGACGTGAAACTGTAATATCAACAATTGTCGTATATGTATCCTGGCTGGTCCTGGACAGGGATTTCAATACACATATAGCTTCAGAAATTTGGGTCTGAATTTCTGGGCGTGACAAGTTGGTATCAGAGCCAATTTCCAGACCGTAGGAAAAGCCAAATGGAAAAACCTTAGGAGCCCTCTGAACCTTTTCATATGCATAAGCCCTTGCTTTTGAAGTCGTTTCGGGAAAATGGGTCTTGTTTCCTCGGGATTGGGAAAAATTTTAAGTCTCTCTCAAAACAAAGAATTTTGAAAACCAGGTTAAGTCTAAGTGATAGGATTTTTAGGTTAAAATTTGAAAAATCATTTGATCTCTTTTTCGACCGTAAGCCAGGATTTTCTAAGGGATCAAAGTCCTCAAGTCGAGATAGGAGGGAATGGTCGCCGATTTTATATTATAACTAAGCATCTATTTTACCGCATCATCTTGGGGATGTCGTTAGAAGTTTTACTTAGCCTCATAAAAATGTTTCTCAAAAACCCTCTTTTTCTAGTTTACTTTACTTGAGTCCTTTTTCGTTTATCTAACTTGGGTTTGAGCATGCATTGATCCCCTACCTTGTCTTCCCTAGATGGCAGGACGTCCAGTCACCCACAACGGTCAGGGATTGAAGGGTTTTGTCACAGAGCTGGCGAGGATGGCCTTGGAAGTAGGCTATCCGGATGCACCTGAGTACACTGTCGTCTCACCATTCGGCAGTGAGTTGCCTCACCAAGTCCGCCAGGAGGTGCACGGGTTCGTCGACACCAACATCCTGAACATGGTGGTCACTGCGTCAGGAGGAACATATGAGCATGCCTGCCAAGAGGCTGCTTATCTGATGCTGGCTCGGATGAGGGAGATGCATGACTACCATCTCCGCCACTCTGCCTACCGGTACCATCCTCGACGTGGAACTTCGTCAGCAGTCAACACCTTCCAATCTGCTGAAGGGGAGAACGACACCACCTTCTCTCACATGAGGATTGTGATTGAAGGGCTGGATAAGATGCACGCAGATCTCCACCTGGCGGCAAAAGCCCTGAATGACCAGAAGATCCTAAGGATCAAGAGTTTGAAGGATGAGGTGGATCATCTCAAGAGAGAGATCGCCAGTCTGAAGGGACTTCCACCTCCCAACATCCTTCGAATCAGGATCACGTCACGGAAGAACACCAAGGCTCCGGTGCGGATGCAGCTGGCGCCCAGGGTTCCACCTCCTGCACCGCCACCTTCCCCAGTCCCCGCCCCAGTGCCAGATCCTACTCTTGCTCGGTCCCCGCCTAGCAGAGGAGGAGGATGGATCTCCGTGTCAGCAGCGGCAAGGCGTGCGGCGGTAGCTCCAAGAGCCTCGGAAGAAACGAAGAGTTAGCAAGCTCTCGAAGCTGCTCGAAGGAAGAGGAAAACGGGAACTCCCTAGGGAGTGGTTTCGACTCCTCTGACCGCAGAAGCCGCTCCGGCCCTTAGAGCATCGCCACCTTTAGCTTATCGTTTTTCCTAGTTTTCCTGTGTGCTTAGTTGTTGTGTGTTAGGAGTGCTGTGCGAGGGTAGTGGTCAACCTGTATCAAGTGTGGGTATGGGTTGTCCAAATAAGGATGTTGAGTGTGTTTTAAGTGTTTTAATTAAAGAACAGATCAAAACAAGTAATAAAGATCGGCTTCTCTGTCCAATCTATTTTACTCCTTCTCCCCGCCTTGTTTGTTCCGTTTCTTCAGATGGTGAACACCAGGAATGGCAGCGTCAACACCAGCACTGAGTCAGCTGAGAACAACACTCGTGCTAATGCCAAAACCCCACCTGCTCCACCTGAGAACATCACTTTGGCACAAGTCCTAGCCAACCAGACCCAGAGGATCGCTGCAATGATGCAGCAGATGCAACAGCAGCATCAGCAGATGCAGTTGCAAATGATGCAATAGTTTCAGCAGCAGAACCACAATCAACATGACCATTTCGCACCACCACCTCCCCCACAAAACAAACTGTCAGAATTCCTTCAGGTCCGACCCCCAATTTTCTCCAGCACCACCAATCCCATGGTGGCTAATGATTGGATCATCGCCATAGAAAATAAGTTGGACCTTCTCCAGTGCACGGACCAGGAGAGGGTGTCTTTTGCCACCCACCAACTCCAAAGCCCCGCCTCAGCCTGGTGGGACAACTTCTTGGTTACCCGTCGGGCAGACGCACCTGCAGTTACTTGGGCAGAGTTTTGCCACCAATTCCGGAAGGCACACATCCCCGGAGGGATAGTAGCCCAGAAAAAGAGGGAGTTCAGATCCCTGGAACAAGGCACTCGGACGGTCACCGATTATCTGCATGAGTTTAATCGCTTGGCGTGATATGCTCCAGAGGACGTACGCACAGACGCCGAGCGTCAAGAGAAGTTCTTGGTCGGGCTGGACGATGAGTTAACAGACAAACTCATCTCTGGTGAATACGCTGACTTCGAGAAGTTAGTCGACAAAGCCATCCGTCAAGAAGATCAACGCAATAAAATGCTTAGAAAATGGAAGGCTACTCAGTTTAGGCCACAACCTCAGCAAGGGAATCCCCTATGGCAGCGTTTCACTCCGGGTGGTCAAAGTGGACCTACCACTATGATCGTCCGTCAACATCGCCCATACCACCCTGGGAATTTCCAACCCAGCGGAAGCCGTCCCGGACAGCCGCAGCGGAATCCAACTCCGCGTCCGCCAACGGCGCAGCCGCCACCGCAGTCCAAGCTAGTGCCGCCAAAGAAGGACTCGGGATTCAAACCGAGTAACTGTGTCAACTGTGGAGAACCTGGACATTTCACTGACAAGTGTCCAAGACCAAAACGCGCACCCAGGATCATCCAAGCAAGAGTGAATCATGCTTTGGCAGAGGAGGCAAAGGACGCACCTGATGTCATATTGGGTATGTTCCCTGTGAACTCCTTTAATGCATCAGTCCTGTTTGATTCGGGTGCAACCCACTCTTTTATATCAAAAGCATTCGTGGGAATACATGGGTTGTCGGTGTTAAAACTTAAGATACCCATGCGGGTTCAAACTCCCGGGAACCATTTGAACAGTGCCCACTTTTGCCCTTCAGTGGCAATAGAAATCCAAGGATCCCCCTTTCTAGCCAATCTTATCTTTCTAGAATCCAGAGGCCTGGATGTCATCCTTGGGATGGACTGGTTGACCCGTCACAAAGGTCTGATCGATTGCGCAAGCCGTACGATCTCCTTGACCAATGACGAAGGGAAGAAAGTGATTTACATCTCCCCTAAACCATTGAGGGTAGTGGCAAGTCTGAATCGGATCTCGGCTAAGGAGAAGCCCGAAGAGAAAGGAAAGGACCAGGCGAAGTTAGAAAATATTCCTGTGGTTTGTGAGTACCCAAAAGTCTTCCCGGAAGACCTAACCACAATGCCACCCGAAAGAGAAATAGAGTTTCGGATTGACCTAGTCCCTGACACTGCTCCGATCCACAAGAGACCCTATAGAATGGGAGCTAATGAGTTGGCAGAGGTCAAGAAGCAAGTAGATGAACAATTACAGAAAGGCTATATCCGCCCGAGCACATCACCCTGGGGTGCTCCAGTAATATTTGTGGAGAAAAAGGACAAGACCAAAAGAATGTGCATCGACTATCGCGCACTCAACGAGGTCACTATCAAGAACAAGTACCCTCTCCCTAGGATTGATGGCCTGTTCGATCAATTAAAGGGAGCAAAGGTCTTCTCAAAGATAGACCTGCGGTCAGGCTATCACCAGCTAGGGATTCGAGAGGAGGACATTCCCAAGATCGCCTTCATCACTTGGTACGGTTTGTACAAGTGCACGGTCATGTCCTTCGGACTTACAAATGCCCCAGCCTTTTTCATGAATTTGATGAACAAAGTGTTCATGGAATTCCTAGACAAGTTCGTCGTAGTGTTCATCGACGACATCCTAATCTACTCACGGTTGGAAGAGGAACACAAGCACCATCTCCGGGTGGTACTCGAAAAGTTAAGAGACCACCAACTCTATGCTAAGTTTAGCAAATGTGCTTTCTTGTTGAAGGAAGTGCAATTCCTTGGTCATATCGTGAATGCCCAAGGAGTCGCAGTGGACCCTTCCAATGTGGAAGCAGTAATCAAATGGACTCCACCCAAAACTGTCACCCAGATCAGAAGTTTTCTAGGGCTTGCGGGTTATTATCGTCGGTTCATCGAGAATTTCTCAAAGATTGCCAAGCCATTGATGCAGTTATTAAAGAAGGATGAAAAGTTTATATGGACTGCGGAGCGCAACCAAAGTTTTGAAACTTTCAAGAGAAAGCTGGTGTCCGCACCCGTATTGATCTTGCCAGATCAAACCAAGGATTTCCAAGTCTATTGCAACGCATCTCACCAAGGGTTAGGCTGTGTGTTGATGCAAGATGGAAAAGTGGTCGCTTATGCTTCCCGCTAGTTGAGACCTCATGAGACTAACTACCCAAGACATGACTTGGAACTAGCAGCAGTCGTCCATGCTTTAAAAATATGGCGGCATTACCTCGTCGTTAATCGATGTGAAATATATACGGATCATAAGAGCCTGAAATACATTTTCACCCAACCAGATTTGAACCTCAGTCAGCGAAGGTGGTTGGAGCTGATCAAGGATTATGATCTAAGTATACGCTATCACCCTGGCAAAGCTAACGTGGTAGCTGATGCTTTAAGCCGAAAGAATTACTGCAACTCTATTCACATAGAAGGGAAATGTGAACAGTTACTACAGTACCTAGAGCACCTAAACCTGGGAATTGTTGGACATGGATTTGTGGCTGCTCTTGAAGCCCAACCTACACTCTTAGAACAAATTCGCATAGCTCAAGCCTCGGATCCTGACATAACTGAGCTTAAGAAGAATATGAGAGTGGGAACAGCTCGTGACTTCACAGAAGATGAGCACGGAACCATATGGATGGGCAACAGGATATGTGTGCCAGAAGATAAGGAATTGAAGAAGTTAATCCTTACTGAAGCACATCAGAGTCAGTACTCTATCCATCCGAGAAGTACCAAGATGTACCAGGACCTTAAGGAGAAATTTTGGTGGGTTAGCATGAAAAGAGAAATAGCAGAATTCGTGGCACTATGCGATGTATGCCAGCGAGTAAAGGCAGAACACTAGAGGCCTGCTGGATTGTTACAGCCACTTCAAATCCCAGAATGAAAGTGGGAGGAAATCAGGATGGATTTCATCACCGGTTTACCTCGGACATCGTCAGGACACGATTCTATCTGGGTTATAATCGACCGCCTCACTAAAGTGGCTAATTTTATCCCAGTGCTTACCACCTATACGGGCAGAAGGTTAATGGAATTGTACCTTGCAAGGATTGTGTGTCTTAAGGGGTTACCCAAGAAGATAGTGTCTGATCGTGGTAGTCAGTTCACCTCCAAGTTTTGGCAAAAACTACAAGAGGAACTTGGCACCCAGTTGAATTTTAGCACAGCCTATCACCCACAAACCGATGGTCAGACGAAACGTGTAAACCAGGTTTTGGAAGATATGCTGCGAGCTTGTGCTCTCGATTTCGGAGGAGCTTGGGATAAGAGCCTGCCCTATGCAGAGTTCTCCTATAACAACAGTTATCAGGCCAATTTACAGATGGCACCTTTCGAAGCACTTTATGGATGAAAGTGTCGTACCCCGCTTTTCTGGGTTCAGACCGGCGAACGTCAGTTGTTCGGTACTGAAGTGTTAAGTGATGCCGAAGAGAAAGTCAGAATCATAAGAGAAAGGCTGAAAGTTGCACAATCTCGTCAAAAGAGTTATGCAGACAACCGCCGTAGAGAGCTAGCTTTCAAAGTCGGAGACTATGTATATCTTCGTGTCACCCCACTTCGGGGAGTGCACCGATTCCAAACCAAGGGCAAGTTGGCACCATGCCATGTGGGACCATATCAGATTCAAGAGCGATGAGGTGAAGTGGCATACAAACTCGAACTGCCACCCACCATGGTGGGAATTCATGATGTTTTCCACGTCTCCCAACTGAAGAAGTGTCTGAGAGTTTCGGAAGAACAGGCCAGTCCAGATCAGATCGAAATCTAGGAAGATCTGACTTATATGGAGAAACCAGCACGGATCCTCGAAACTAGTGAACGGAGGACCCGAAACAAGGTTATTAGGTTCTGCCGAGTTCAATGGACTCATCACTCCGAAGAAGAAGCAACCTGGGAGAGGAAAGATGAGCTAAAGGCCGCTCATCCCTATCTGTTCGCCAGTACCTCTCAATCTCGGGGTCGAGATTCCATTTAAGGGGGGTAGGTTTGTAACACCCTGAGGTGTTTCCCCTTTTTAAAAATCCAAAAGAAAATCGTTGGAATTAACTGGAAAGAACAAATAATTTTAAAAGCCAAATGCTAAATGGAAATGGCATGGTAGGATTTTTCTTAAATTCTACATGTCAAAATACATTAACAGGATTTTTAGTGGAATTTTCAGAGCAAAAAAAATAATTTTTAACCAATTAAAATCAAAATCAGAATAAATAAATCCTGGGAAAAATAAGTTTTCTCTCTCCGTCCTTTCTCGCCCAAAATCGGCCGTGGGCCGCCGACCCGAGCCGACGGCCCGTCCCCTCCCCGCGCGGCCCAGCCGTTTCCCGCCCCCGTGAGCCTCACCCCTCTCTCCCTCGCGGGCCGGACCGTTTATCTATCGCGCCCGTGATCAAGTCTATTCTGCCTCCCCGTTACCCCAGGACACCGACAGGTGGAGCCCGCCTGTCAGGCCGTCGTCCCCGACCCCGGCCGCCCCGCCGCCATTTTCGCCCCCTCCACTCGTATTTCGTGCGCCCGCCTCCCCGTGCTCGAGATCCCTTCGCCTTAACTCCCCCGGGTCCG
Source organism: Oryza australiensis (assembly GCA_019925245.2). Lineage (NCBI taxonomy): Eukaryota > Viridiplantae > Streptophyta > Magnoliopsida > Poales > Poaceae > Oryza > Oryza australiensis. The sequence goes on from JAIFGZ020000164.1 coordinate 303,431, forward strand.
CCGGCCTTCAAAACCCCGGCTACCGCTCCCGCACGCCCTAATGGCCGGATTTCATCACCGGCCATTACTTCCCCCAAATTTGCGCCGGCGAGCAATTACGCTCTTATCCGGTCGCCGCAGACCTCTCCATCTCCTTTAAAAGCACCCCCGCATCCTCCCCGAGCTCCCCACACCTTCACCCGAGCTAAACCTCCTCTCCGTCGCCCCCGCATCGTGCGCCTTCGTTTTGGACCTCGCCGCCAATCTTCGACCGCGTTTTCCCGCTGTTCCGAAGCGTCCCGAGCTTCGCCGACGCCTCCTTCCTCGTCGCGGTGCCCGCGCCACCTCGGCCACCCTTCCCCGCAAGCTTCGTCGTCTCCCTCACCGCCGTCACCGCCGTCTCCCTCAACTCCGGCGACCCCGCGGTGAGCCGCTTTCTCTTTTCCCTCGGTCCGAACCCGCAGGCGTGCACGGGTGCGCGCGGCTCCGCCGCGCGTAATCCGCGTTTCCCCGCCGCCCGCGCCGTCGCCGAGCGGCACGGTCGGCCTCCGGCCATCGGCCGCCACCGCGGCCGACCGCACCGCGTCCTATCTCGTCGGCAGTCCGATCGGCTTCGACCGATCGGCACTGTCCATCCCCGCCCGCCCACGTGGCATGCCACGTGATCGCCACCTCGGCACCACGTGTGCGCCATGTGGTGCACCGCCCGGTCCGACCGTGGACCAACGCTCCCGTGGACCGCTGATGTCAGCCCTAGCCGCTGACGCCTTCCCCAGGTTTTATTGCGCAATAAATCAATTAAGGATTTTTCTCTTTTAGTAAAAAACCCAGAAAACTTCTAAAAATCATATCTTTTCAATCCGACCTCCGTTTTAGCCCATTCAAATTTCATTAAATTCATAAAATGCCAAGAATCCATTAGAAATAGTTTTGTTCCCTATTTCAGTAGTTTTTTAACCTGTTTTGTTGAAATGCTTGTTTGCCGTGTAGATCCCGTAGTTCCGCCGTCCGGTTTACTTTGAAGTCGTCGCCGAAGTCCCCAAGCCGAAGAGCAAGGCAAGTCATACTATATTATTGATCATATTGTTCCCATTTTGCTAAAACACTGTTTTATTCTATGAAACTACATGTATTTTTATATTGTCATTTCATGGAAATAGTACACCTTATGCTTAGTTTATGCCTTAGGTTTGACACCCAAACCCTTTGAGTAAATTTGGGAAAATAATATGATTAGATTCAGGACTAGGTTGTGCTTAGCTGGCTTAGATTCACAAGCTCACTAAATGGGTCATTCTCACTTAATATGTCTCTCCGGACTTCGTTCGGAGGATTAATGGTTAGAAATTCAGGTGAACCGGACTAATAACTAAAATATGTCAAATGGTGGGTGTGGGCGCTATGGTTTTGGTTACCGGCGCCCATGGCAATTAAGGACCGGTTCACGAGACCCTCGGGAGAATGACCGTGCAAACCACAAGCCGAAATGGGTAAGGTAGGTCCCGTAGTTTATCCTCTCCTAGCTGACGGACCCATCGGCAAGGGTGAGCAGGATGGATTTTTAGTCGGCCCCGGTATAAGGGTTGCTGGGCTACCGGATTCACCGAGGCACTCGGGGGGGCTGCCCATTCCCAGGGTCCGGGAGTGGGGGCGAAACCTTGGTGGGGTTCGCTTGGTTAGTGGGGGGTTATACGAAAGGTCCTATCACAGTTTTCTTTCCGGGGTACCATGGTGGTATTCCGACGCACGGGAGACCGTGTCATGGGGATGTGTCTTGTGGGTACAGTTGTACACCTCTGATCAGAGTAAACCTATTCGAAAAGCTGTGCCCGCAGTGATGCGGCGATCAACCCAGCTCTCCATGATTAGTCTCACACTATTACACCCTGATTAATGGAACATGACTAGTATAGGTGGATGGTTTGGCCTGTCACAACGTGGGGATAACATTGGACAGTGTTGGTTTCAAAATGTTTTAGTTACTTAAATTTGGTTGTTTTGACTGTGTTCAAACTCTGTGCTTTTTTTGGAAAAACCTCTGCTGTTTGCGCAAAAACAAACCTTAGCCAAACCCTTGTCTTCCCTGCATTCATTCCTCTCCCCTTCCGGTGTGACTTGCTGAGTACGTGGAAGTACTCATCCTTGCCTCTTCACCAGAACCTGAGCCAGAAGCTGAAGAAGTAGACAAAGTGGAGTAGGCTTGTCCTACACTTTGGAAGCTGCCTGTGGAGTGGTCGAAGCATTGTGTCCAGCGTCAAGCTTAGGCTTAGGCCCTTTTCCTTTTTCCACTGCTCTTTTGTAATCTTTTTGTATTGTTTCTGAGACGTGGAACTGTAATATCAACAATTGTCGTATGTGTACCCTGGCTGATCCTGGACAGGGATTTTAATACACATATAGCTTCGGAAATTCGGGTATGAATTTCTGGGCGTGACAGGGCTGCCCACATCTCAGGGTCCGGGAGTGGGGGCGAAACCTTGGTGGGGTTCGCTTGGTTAGTGGGGGTTATACGAAAGGTCCTATCATAGTTTCCTTTCCGGGGTACCATGGTGGTATTCCGGCGCACGGGAGACCGTGTCGTGGGGCTGTGTTTTGTGAGTACAGTTGTACACCTCTGATCGGAGTAAAACTATTCAAATAGTCGTGCTCGCGGTAATGGGGCGATCAACCGAGCTCACCGTGATTAGTCTCACACTATTAAACCCTGATTAATGGAACATGAGTAGTATAGGTGGATGGGTTGGGCCTATCACAACGTGGGGATAACGTTGGACAGTGTTGGATTCAAAATGCCTTAATTACTTAAATTACTTTTGTTTTGACTGTATTCAAAATCTGTATTGTTTGGAAAACCCTTGCCGTTTGCGCAAAAGCAAACCTTAGCCAAACCCTTGTCTTCCCTGCATTCATTTCTCTCTTCCTTCCGGTGTGACTTGCTGAGTACGTGGAAGTACTCATCCTTGCCTCTTCACCAGAACCTGAGCAAGAAGCTGAAGAAAAAGACGAAGTGGAGTAGGCTTTGTTCTACACTCTGGAAGGTGCATGTGGAGTGGTCGAAGCCGCGTAGCCAACGTCAAGCTTAGGCTTAGGCCCCTTTTCCTTTTTCCGCTGCTCTTTTGTAATCTTTTGTACTGTTTCTAAGACGTGGAACTGTAATATCAACAATTGTCGTATGTGTACCCTGGCTGGTCCTGGACAGGGATTTTAATACACATATAGCTTCGGAAATTCGGGTCTGAATTTCTGGGCGTGACAGAATGGCCAAGGCTTTATGATTGGCTTCATAGCCGATGATGGTGCTCTTTGTATAGCTCCAAACTTCTGACAATCCTGGCAGCCCTTGTAGTACTTGAAACAATCTTCCAGCATCGTCGGCCAAAAATACCCCGCTCTCCAAAGCAACCACTTCATCTTATGAGCCGACTGATGCGTGCCTCATATTCCTTCATGCACTTCTCCGATAGCCACCTTGTCTTGATCGGCACTGAGACACTTTAGCAACGCACCATCAATCGTCCTGTAGTATAAATCTTCATCAAGCAAGACATATCTCAAAGCCTTGTATCGCAATTTCCTTGAAGCCGATTGAGAAGGGTTTCATAAATAATTGCAGCCTCAAACCTCCAATCGTCGGCCGTCATGGTAGCAACCTCTACCTCGATATCCTTTGTCATCGGCCGATAACCCAATGCCCCTTGAGCTAAATCATTGGCTTCTGTGTTCTGCTCCCTGGGGATATGCCTTAATGTGACTAGCCGAAAGCTATCCATCAAGTCTCAGCATTGTTGATAATAGATCATCAGCGCATCATTTTTGCACTCATATTCCCCTGACAATTGGCTGACGACCAACAGTGAATCCCCCATGATCTCGATGGCGCCGGCTTCAACCTCTTTGAGAAGATGCAATCCCTTAAGCACTGCTTCATATTTGGCTTGGTTCTTTGTGGCGTGAGGGTTGATTGAGAACGCAAATTCAAAACTTGCCCCCCTTGGGGATATAATTACCAAGCCGATACCTCAGCCATTTGTGCAAACCGAGCCATCAAATGTTAACGTCCAAGGCATGATTTCCACTGAGCCGATTGAGTCATCCATGTGTTCCACTATGAAATCGGCTATAGCTTGTCCTTTAACTAGCCGAAAGCTTTGACAGTCTTAAATCAAATTATGTCAAAGCAAAAATCTATTTTCCAATTCGTCCCTTTAATACTGGAGCCGATAGCATATATTTCACTACGTCGGCTTTACAAACTATCGTGCACTCATTGGACAACAAATAATGTCTTAACTTGGTACATGAAAAATACAGGCAAAGACATAGCTTCTCCACGGGTGAATACCTTGTTTCTGCGTCCAACAGCCGTCGGCTGAGATAAAAGATTGCCTTTTCCTTCCCTTGGACCTCTTGGATCAAAACCGAGCCGATTGACTTGTCATCGGCTGATAGATATAACTTGAATGATATCTCTTTTTGTGGAGAAATCAAAACTGGAGGCGAGCTCAAATAATCATTGATATTATCCAATGCCTTCTGCTGCTCTGGCCCCCAAGTGAATGCTTGATTGGCCTTCAGCCGAAGCAGTGGTGTGAACGGCTCCATCTTCTCTGAAAGATTGGCTATAAATCGCCTGATAAAGTTGATTTTGCCGATCAAAGATTGTAGTTGTTTCTTGTCCTTCAGAGGCTGTATTGTCTTGATAGCATTGATACTCATTGGTGTAACCTCAATTCCTCTTTCGTGAACAAGAAACCCTAAAAACTGTCTGGCCGATACGCCGAACGCGCACTTCAATGGATTCATCTTAAGGCCATATTTCCTTGTCCGCTCCAAAACCTGCTTAAGATCGGCTATGTGATTTTCTGTTTTCCTGGACTTGACAACAACTATCATCAATATAAATCTCTACCAGGGAGCCGATCATGTCATGGAAAATGTAATTCATGGCCCTTTGATAAGTTGCTCTAGCATTCTTCAACCCGAACATCATAACGACCCACTCGTACAAGCCGATTGCTCCTGGGCATCCAAAAGCAGTCTTGTGGATGTCTTCTTCGGCCATAAAAATCTGATTATAACCTGCATTACCATCCATGAAACTAATAATCTTGTGGCCTGAAGCAGCATCCACGAGTAAATCGGCTATTGGCATCGGGTACTCATCCTTAGGAGTAGCTTTGTTTAAGTCCCTAAAGTCGACGCACACCCTAAGTTTACCGTTCTTTTTCATTACTGGAACAATATTGGAGACCCACTCGGCATATCGGCAAGGCCGAATGAATCCAGCGTCATATAGCCGAGTGATTTCGGCTTTGATTGCATCATACATATCGGCTTTGAACCTCTTGGGGGTTGTTTGAATGGCCGATAATTTGGCTTGATAGGTAGCCGATGCACGACAATTCATGGGCTAAGACCAGGCATTTCGAAATACTCCTAAGCAAAACAATCTTTATATTCCTTTAATAAATCAATAAGCTAGGATCTACAATGAGAAGACAAATTCTTGCTAATATATGTCGGCCTAGGCCTGTCTTCAGAGCCGATATCTATTTTCTCTAGCTCGTCGGCCGACATAAAACCTTGCCCAAGCTTGCCATCATTGTCGTTCGTGGTGTCCTTGCCATAGACGCTCGAGCCCTCCACGACGCCTTCAAAGCAGCAGCTGCGGCTCCTCGGCTTCGATTGGCTGTATGACAGAATCGGACACTTTAAGAAAATCGGCTTGCCAGATTTTCCCGGACAAACAATCGATGCCATCGATCTCCCATAATGGCAAATTGGCATTAGTGACGCTTACTGACCTATCGGCTGGTACAATCTCGATCTTGTCGCCGTCCCATTGTATCAGACTTTGGTGCATGGTGGAAGGGACGCAGCAATTTTCGTGGATCCAGTCCCTCCCAAGGAGCAGGCTGTAAGACCCCTTCCCGTCGATGACAAAGAAGGTTGTGGGCACGGTTTTGCTGCCGACGGTCAGCTCCACATTGAGTACACCCTTGGCCTCTGACGGGTTGCCACCGAAGTCTTTAAGTACCATATTTGTTTTGATCAAGTCTTCGGCTCCCTTGCCCAATTTTTTGAAAGTTGCATAGGGAATCAAATTTACCGTAGCCCCTCCATCGACCAGCATCTTGGACATCGGCTTGCCGTTGACAAATCCCTTCACATAGAGTGGTTTGAGATGCCGATTTTTAGTTCCCTCTGGTTTTTCAAAGATGGCTTGATCTTGGGATAAGGCTAGCTTGGCCAAGGTATCCATGACGCTATCTGCATCGGCCTCAGTGACACCGAATTCGGTTGGCAATATGAAGACCATATTGACCAATGCAGTAGCTTTTCCTTTACCTTTGGCTGCCCTCCTGTCTTGATCGGCTGAGCCTTCTTCGGCTTGGCTTTCGTCGGCTGGTGCAGTTTTCTTCTTGGGCCTCCACTGTTTCTTGCCTAGCTGACGGCGCTGCTCCCGAATCATCTGCCGAACTTCTTCTTCCTATCCTTCGCGTTTCAGCCTCTGAATTATTCTCTTCTGCGTCGTGGTGAACAGGTCAGAAGGGCACCATTGGGGATTAGCTGATTGCTCATCATTGGCTGCTTCTTCGTCGTAGTCTTTGTTGTTTTTGTCATCATTGTCTTCGTCAAGAAGTATCGATGGATCGGCCCAAGCCGATCATGAACGAACTGCCGCCTCTGGTTCAGTTGCACGGCCCTAGGGACGAATTGAGTTGGGCTTCGAATCGGTGGGTCTCTATACTCGTCCTCGCGGTACTCACTGCAGGCCGGGCAGTTCTCGATCGTTGGCAGCCTCATCCCCGATGCCCAACAGAATCGGAAAAACTCACAGCGCCAGTGGGGGTCGCAGCCACTGTAATGCATGTTGTATTGGTGGCCTTGCACCTTTGGCTCTCACACACGAAGCCCATTGAGCCGGGCCTCTTCTTCTTGCCAAAACCACTGCTGAAAGTGGCATCAGCTGTCCATGCGGATCGGTCGTCGGTCAGCCGATTGATCAGCGAGGCGCACCATGTTGATTGGTGCGGCTTGGTCTCCAGTCGGCTTCTTCTCAGCCTTGACCCCTTTGAGAGTTTAGGCTAAGCTGTACGTCATTCTGTTTTGCTGATCAACTCGCCTGGGGCCGGCTTGAACCATGTTGACCGGGAAAGGGTTTCCGTCTACCTTCATTGCCCGAGGTGAATCGGCGAATGTGAGTTTCCCAGCCTCGATTGCCGACTGGATCTGTTGTCTGAAAACTTTGCAATTATTAGTGGCATGGGAGGTGGAGTTGTGCTACTTACAGTACTTCTTCTTCTTGAGCTCTTCAGCCGACGGGATCGTGTGGTTCACAGAAACTTGAATTTGTTTCTCCTTCAGCAACAAATCGAAGATCCTGTCGGCCTTGGTGATGTCAAAGTCGTACTTCTCCTCCTTAGCCGTTCTCAGCAGCCATTGGCAGACGATGGCCTTTTTGTTCTTGGTCCATTTGGCTGCCGCGACCTCTGCATCATCGTCGCTGAAATCGGAGGCTGATTCGACGATGACTTGAGCTACTTTTTTGACAACCTTTCTTGATTCTTGAAATCTCTGTTCATGGGCCGTCACCTTCTGCGCAAGATGCACCAAACTGTCGAAGTCCTGAGCCAAAAAACTCTCACGGATCGACGCGATTAGCCCGTGGAAGGCCAAATCGGCTAGCTGGGCATCGGATAGCACCAGGCTATAGCATCGGTTCCTCATCTCTCTGAATCTTTGAATATAGTCCTGAACCGATTCGTCATGCTTCTGCCTAATGCTGGTTAAGTCTGACAATTTCATCTCATGATTGCCGGTGTAGAAGTAGTTGTGAAACTGTTTCTCGAGATCGGCCCAGCTCTGAATAGAGTAGTAGGGCAACGAAGAAAACTATGTAAAGGCCGATCCCGAAAGTGAGAGAGGTAACAAACAAACTCTCAAGGCATCTGTAGCCGATGCATCGCCGCACTACGCCAGAAATCGGCTGACGTGCTCATATGTTGAAACATTGTCCTGCCCTGAGAATTTGGAGAAGTCCGGGACCTTGTATCGGTTGGGCAGTGGAACCCGCTCAAATCATTCCGGATAGAGGTACCGATACATGTTCCCAGAATCTTTCGGCTTGAGGCCGAATTGATCGCGCATAACATCGGCAATCAAATCGGCCCAAGTCCTATTGTCTTGAACCTGCTATATCGGCTTGTATTATTCGTATTGCACGGGTGCCTGCCGATACTGAGGTGGCAGAGTTTGAGGGCGGTAATGCTGGTCGTGATGACCTCCTTGGTACTGGTACTGGAGTGGGTTGCCAGCAGGAGGTGGTCGATTCGCCCGCGGTGGTGTCTGTGGATCCGAAAAAAGCTATCAGCCACCGGCATTGTACTGTCCTCCCTGTCCGATATGAGCAATTGGCTCCTGTTGCCAATTGTTGTTGAACATGCCGGCCAGCTGATCTTGGGGAAGGGGTTGTTGCCGGTTGAGCATAGTGATCGGCTGTCTTGAGGCCGATCCAGAAGGATTGAGCTGACTGGGGACTCCTCCTGATGGCCTTGGCTGTACTGGTGGTGGGATCGACCGATTCTGGGTGACCAAAGTCCTATAGCCGAGAAACTGGCCGTCTACAAAGTAGGTTGGCCCCCTCTGTAGCTGGTCGACAATCTTTGAATCAACCACAGTGGCAATCATGTTGTTCAAGGTGTTGACAAAAATTCCCCTCTGGTTGACGAGTGCATGATGCACAGCCGAATCGATCCGATCCTTCAAAGTATGCAGCTCCGAATCGTTTTGCTCCTGTTTCGGCTCCTCCATCTTGTGTTTGCCTTTCGTATCGCTTGAGGAGAATGCCTTGAAATCATCCATGCTGAATTTGTATTTCTGGAGGACGGACCCAGATCGGGTCTGGGCGAACGATTGTAGGTAATTGGCCTGCAGTTCTTCTACCATTTTCTTGTAGTCGGCCTGCTGTTCAGCCGACAATTGTTCCATCCTAATTGGAGTCACGTTCTCTTCAGTGATCTCTGAGTTCTTGATGTTAACCATCACGTCCGATGCTTAGTGATCTGCTGATGGTCCCACCGAGCGTGCCAAGAAGCGTGTTGATGAGAAAATTCTCTCACGCGCTAGCCTGGGAGATCTGCTTAACTCCAGTCCTTTTCTCAGTTGTCTGATGTAAATAAGCGTGCCAGTTGGTTTGATCTGTCAACCAACAAGAAACAAATAGATATGCGTTAAGGTTAGGGTTAGATCCTACCGGATCGGCTAAGAAAACAAATTTACATATATTTGCTATCCAAAAGCATATTTAAACTAAGTCATTGGGATAGATTGGCTATGCCGAGACAGTATAAATCACTCAATCTAAATATACACTAGGATAATAGATATATGCATTCATGGCCTAGCCGATACTGTAGACCTAACTGTGGATCGGCTAGTACTCCGATACTTCTTATGAAAAGATATTAATCTAACCTAAATGAGTTAAACCTAGATCAATCGGTACATTCGGCTAGTGCGCGATTGATACCGACTTAAAGCATTTAACCGATTAAGATCTTAATATAAGACGCAGCTCTAATAAATCTAATAGAAAATAATACTAAAAGAAATATTAAAACAGGTAAGGCCGGCTGAAACCCCGACACTGTCTCTACAAGTTTACATCTGCTGAATAGATCATAATACTTCTAAAAGCGACTTAACCGATCATAGATGATGTAGCATTAAGTACAAAAAAGATAACATTAAATCTATATAGACTTATGTAAACCCCTCAAGACGGTGGATACAGCATATAACCTAGGCCAACATCTGGATCTAGCTCTATCGGTTGCTGCTTCCTGAGAAGAACAAGCCGGTGACAAGATAGATCTAGACATTGTTCCAGATTATATGTCGTATATGAAAACTTGCGCAGTCTAAGGCATCAAACCTAGAGTATTATGATGATGGAAGCACTAGATTCAACGAAATAAACCACTAATGACAAGCATTTACCTTAATCGGGGATCGAAACGATGCAGCGCGAAGCAGGATCAAGAACTCATCTAAAACAAAATGTGAGGCGATGCGCCGAGATTGTATTGATTGTGATATGATCTTATTTACAGGGGTCTCAGGTCCTATTTATACCCAAGAATAATACTATCCGTGTAAGACACGGTTTCTATCTAATCTACTATTCAAAATACGACAATATCTTGGGATACAATCCCATGTCACATTACAATAGGAATATCTAAACAAATCCCTAATTTACATATACAATTGCCATTACAGGACTCTATCCGTAGATGGCAATATCTTTAACACGCAATTTGGGAACCGAATCTATCATTTATCTTCAAGCTTTCCATCGAAAACGGTCCCATCTTCCTCTCTGAATTGGAATCGGCCATCGGTTGTTCCCATCCGATTCGGCCTTAGTCGACTGGTTTCCCAGCCAATTGAATCGTAGCCGATGCAGTCTCAGTTTCTTCGTAGATCACTTTCCCGATCTGATCCCACTCCAATCTTGGCTTGGGCTTAGGGATTTGGTTACGAAATTTGGTCGTTAACACCGATATAATTTATGCTCTGTTGTTTTGCATATCTTGTAAGTGGCAGGATCAAATAGACTGGCACGCCCGCGCTTCATCGATTCTAAGACCTGCACTGGAGCTAAGCAGATCTGCCAGGCCGACGTGTTGATTTTTCTCATCAACAGATCCCAGAAGAGTGGTGTACGGCACTTTCTGCCATACAATGCTTCGAAAGGATCCATTTGGAGACTTGCCTAATAACTGTTGTTGTACGAGAACTCGGCATAAGGTAAACTCTTATCCCAAGCTCCACCAAAGTCAAGTGCACAAGCTCTTAACATGTCTTCTAAGATTTGATTGACTCTTTCAGTTTGACCATCAGTTTGAGGATGGTAAGCAGTGTTGAAGTTTAAACGAGTTCCCAGTTCCTCTTGCAACTTCTGCCAGAACTTCGAGGTAAATTGACTCCCTCGGTTCGACACAATCTTCTTTGGCACTCCATGCAAGCACATGATCCTTGCCAAATAAAGCTTGGCTAGTTTCTTCCCAATGTAGGTGGTATGTACCGGAATGAAATGAGCGACCTTTGTGAATCGGTCCATGATTACCCAAATAGAATCATGACCGGTGGAAGTCCTGGGCAGACCGGTGATGAAGTCCATCTCAATTTCTTCCCATTTTCACTCCGGAATCTTAAGGGGTTGCAACAATCCTGTGGGTCTTTGATGTTCTGCCTTGACTCGCTGACAAACATCACACAAGTCCACAAATTCTACAATTTCTCTTCTCATGCTGACCCACCAGAATTTTTCCTTAAGATCTTCATATATTTTAGTGCTTCCGGGGTGAATTTAGTACTGGGTTTGGTGAGCTTCTCTAAGAATTAGGTCTTTCAACTCCTTGTTCTGAGGTACACACAATCTTTCTCCCATCCAGATTATTCCGTGTTCATCCTCAGAGAAATATCTGGCTTTACCAGTACTCATATTTTTCTTCAGCTCAGCTATGTTGGCGTCATTAGCTTGAGCTAAACGAACTTGCTCCACGAGAGTCAGCTGAGCTTCAAGGGCAGCCACGCATCCATGTTCGACAATTCCCAAGTTCAACCTTTCCAATTCCCTTTGCAACTCACTACACATCTCTTCTGAATGAGCGGCGTTGCAGTAATTCTTTCGACTCAAGGCGTCTGCTACAACATTAGCCTTGCCGGAGTGATAGTGTATTCCCATATCATAGTCTTTAGTCAACTCCAACCACCTTCGCTGACGGAGGTTTAGATCTGGTTGGGTGAAGATGTAATTCAGACTCTTGTGGTCCATGTAGACTTCACAGCGGTTACCAATAAGGTAGTGTCGCCAAATCTTCAAGGCATTAACCACTGCTGCTAGTTCCAAGTTGTGGGTCGAATAGTTGCTTTCATGCGGTCGCAATTGGCGGGAAGAGTATGCAACCACTCTTCCATCTTGCATCAACACACATCCTAACCCGTGACGAGACGCGTCACAATAGACTTGAAAATATTTTGTCTGATCTGGCAAGGTTAGAACCGGTGTCGTGACCAATTTCTTTTTAAGTTCCTCGAAACTTTTGTTGCACTCGGTAGACCACTTGAACTTTTCGTCTTTCTTTGACAACTGTGTCATTGGTCTTGCAATTCGGGAGAAATTCTTGATGAACCGGCGGTAATAACCCGTGAGTCCAAGAAAACTTCGGATTTGAGAGACAGTCTTCGGTGGGTCCACTTGGTAACTGACTCCACATTTGATGGATCAACTGCCACTCCTTGAGCGGTTATGACATGACCAAGAAACTGAACTTTCTCGAGCTAGAAGTCACATTTACTGAACTTTGCATACAACTGATTTTCCTTTAACCTTTCAAGCACTAGGCGGAGTTGTTGCTCATGCTCTTCCTCAGACTTTGAGAAGATAAGAATGTCGTCTATGAAGACCACAACAAACTTACCCAGGAAATCCATGAACACCTTGTTCATTAGGTTCATGAAGAAGGCTGGTGCATTTGTAAGTCCGAAGGACATGACGGTGCACTCATATAGCCCATAACGAGTGATGAAGGCCGTTTTTGGGATATATTCTTCCTTGATCCTCAACTGGTGATAACCTAATCGCAGGTCTATCTTAGAGAATACTTTAGCTCCTTTCAGCTGGTCGAACAGGTCATCAATCCGAGGTAACGGGTACTTGTTCTTGATAGTAACTTTGTTGAGTGCGCGATAATCCACACACATCCTCTTGGTTTTATCTTTCTTCTCTACGAATATCACTGGAGCACCCCAAGGCGACGTGCTCAGGCGAATGTATCCCTTTTGTAGTGCTCATCGACCTGTTTCTTGACCTCGGCCAACTCATTGGCGGCCATTCGGTAGGGCCTCTTGTAGATTGGAGCAGTTCCTGGTACCAAGTCGATCTGGAACTCAATCTCCCTCTTTTGCGGCATGGTTGTGAGATCCTTCGGAAAGACCTCCGGATACTCCAATTTCTTGGGTTCTCTCTTCTCTGCCACTAGCTCATCCTGACCGGCAATCTGGTTCAGGCTGACTCTTTGCTCTAGGGGCATCGGAGGCTGAAAGGTAACCACTTCTCCTTCCGGGTTGGTTAGGGTGATGGTGTGCGTCGTGCAGTTTATCACTCCCTTGTACCTCGTCAACCAATCCATTCTGAGGATGACATCTAGGTCTTTGGATTCAAGAAGGATGAGATTGGCTAGAAATCATGATCTTTGGATTTCTATTGTCATCGAGAGACTATAGCTGATAGACATCAGACTATTTCCTGGGGTGTGAACCCGCATCAGTGTGACAAGTTTCTCTTTCCTTAGCCAATGTTCCCCAACAAATCTCTTTGATATGACCCTTCTGCTGTGGCATGGTTGACCCTTGCTTGAACGAACCTGGGCGCGTTGCGCTTGGTTCTGGTGGGGCTAGCCACCACTGTTGTTGTGCTGCCACGGCTGAAGTTGGGGTTGTGATGGAAGTTTCCCTGGTGGAATGGGCGGTGGTGACAGACAACCATGGTGGAGGGTCCATCCTTCTGCCCTGGCATGAAGCGGGGTCGCTGGTTGTTCCTCTGGTTCGATCGGAACTGGCCGCCTTTCTCATGCGGTCCATTTTGTTTCGCTGGTCTTCCTGGCAGATGGCCTTGTCGACCAGTTTCTCAAAGTCGACGTAGTCACCCGAGATCAGTTGGTTGGTCAATTCATCGTCAAGACCGGCCAGAAACTTGTCCTGCCTCTCGGCATCAGTACGCACATCTTCTGGTGTGTAGCGCGCGAGGCGGTTGAACTCATGTAGGTATTCCATCACGGTTCGATTGACTTGATTCAGTGCTCAGAATTCCCTCTTCTTTTGTGCCACAATTCCATCAGGTACTTGTGCCTTCCGGAAGCTACGGTAGAACTCTGCCCAAGTAACCTCCGTCCCTACCTGATGAGTCATCGGATGGTTATCCCACCATGCCGAAGCAGGACCCTGAAGCTGATGGGTGGCGAACACCACCTTCTCCTGGTCATTGCACTGCAGGAGGTTGAGCTTCTTCTCAATGGCATGGAGCCAGTCGTTTGCCTCCATGGGGTTGGTGGTGCTCGAGAAGGTAGGTGCACACGGAGGAACTCGGGTAACTTTGACTGGAGCGCGGAGGTGGACCACCGCCCGTTGCGCAGCTTGCCGGGCTTGCCGCCGCCGTAGTTGTTGGACCATCCGCCGCCGCATCTATTGATGCTGCAGCTGCATCTGTTGCATCATGGCAGTCATTATCTGAGTTTGAGTTGCAAGTACTTGGGCGAGCGTCGGGTTCTCTAGCGGCGGAGGAGGACCGTTGCCTGCAGCCCCGTTGAGGTTGTTGCCTCCGTTCTGGTTCTCGCCATCATTGACAATCCCATTGAGAGGCCTGGTGTTCACCATTTGAAGAAGGCGGACAGAAGGAAAAAAGAAAGACAAGAAGAAAAACAGACTGCTCAGAATCCTAAACTTTGTTACAAATTAATCTGGTCTGAAATTAAACATTACGAAAAGGAAAGCAGTTCAACGCCTAATTAATGGCAGCCATACCACAACCAATTGGTAAGGTCTGCCGACTAACCCACAAGCAAACACACCTAAGCACACAACTACCAAGCGAACAGCTAAAGAAGGCGAGAAACTAGGGTGACATCCTAGTGCTCGAAGCGGCTCCTGCGGTCGGTGGAGTCGAAGTCGGACTCGGGCTCGTCTCCAACCTCCTCCAAGCGGCTGCGGGAGTCCGGCAGGTAGGTCCCACCGCCGCTAGGCTCCGAGCCGGAGCTACCTCCACCGCCGCCGAGCCGCGCCGGTGGTGATGTTGACGAGCCGGGTGGAGGGGTCGGGCGTCACGGACAACCAACCTCTTCTTTTGCTGCCCACCACTGCCGACACTAGAACGAAGGTCAGACCTGGCGCCTGAGCAGGCGAAGGCGGAGGTGAAGGCAACACGAACACAGGGAGCGGCTCTAGTGCTAGAGGAGGGTTCCGGTGCTCAAGCTGGATGCGCACGGGAGCCGTGGTAGTCTTCCTTGGAGTGGTGCGGATCCTGGCACCCCTGGGTGGCGAGCGGCCTTGGAGAATGGCATTCTCCCTCTTGAGGCGAGCCACCTCATCCTTCAGCCTCACAATCTCCACCAGCTTCTGATCATTAAGGGCCTTGGCTGCCCTATGCAGATCAGCGTGCATCGTCTCCAAGCCCTTCAGGACACCGCACATCCGCCTGAAAGTCGTGTCATTCTCTGACACGACTGAGCGAAAAGAGCTCGTACGATCGTAGTCGCCGCGACTGGGGTGGTAGCGGTAGGCGGTGTGGCGGAAGTCGACGTCGTGGCGCTCCCGGAGTCTGGTCAACATCAGGTAGGCGGCCTCCTGACAGGCGTGGTCAAAGGTACCACCTAAGGCCTCCACCACCATTTTGGGCAACACAGTGGGAATGACGTGCACCTCCAAGCTGACACGGTGCGGGAACTCACCGCTGAGGTGGAGAAACCGAGTGTACTCCGGGTCATTGGGATACCTGGCCAGAATAGTCATCTTGCTCAGCTCTGCCATGAAGTCTCCAAGACCCTGACCACGGTGCGTGAAGGAAGGCCTGCCATCTATGGAAGACAAAGGAGGAGGAATCAATGCATGCTCAGATCCAAATTAAATAAAGTAGTAAAAGACTCAAGTAAATAACCAAGTAAGCAGCATATTTTTAATGCATGGAACATTTTAACATGATTACAAATAAAATACTATAGACCCTACTAAGCAATAAATTAATGAACAAAATAGTTATATAATAATAATAAGCATGAAAACTTGCAGCCTGCAAAGCCTAGACGCGACTTAATGCGTAGTCCCGACGATTCCCAAACGATTGTCGAATAAAATTCAATCCAACTCAAACCCTATCTATGAAAATTTCCAAAACCCTAGACCGACCATACTCGAAAAAATCCAATTCAAAGATAGATTAAGATTTTTCCCGCAAACGAGAATCCCGAATTTTTCCCGAAACAACTCCAATGCAAGAGGGCAAATGCATATGAAAGAGTTTCGAGGGCTCTTAGGGTTTTCCAGTTGGCTTATCCTACGGTCAACCTGGCTCCGATACCAACTTGTCACGCCCAGAAATTCTACCAAAATTTTCGAAGCTGAGTGTGTATTGAATACAATGTCCAGGACCAGCCATGGATACACAAATGACAAATTGTATATACAAATCCACGTCCTAAAAACATATAGAAGTCTTACAATGCAACGGAAAGGAAAAAATAAACTTAAACTAAGCTTCGACGCTTGCGGCGTGGCGACTCCACTCCACAGGCATCCCTTGACGGCAGCGACAAGCCTACTCATCGGCGAACTCAACTGCAGCTTCATCCTCCAGCTCTGAGGCGGGGGAAAAGGAAGCAAGACTGAGTACAACCACTGTACTCAGCAAGTCATACCGAAGGAAGGTATGATGCAGGGTAATTCAAGGGGAGGCTAGGGGTTAACTTTTGCACAAAGCAGACATTTCACAATATTAAGTTGAAAGTAGTAAAACAGTGATTAAATATAATTAAACAATATTAATCATCTCTGCTCAACGCTAAACCACGTTGAGTCAGGTCCAATCCATCCAACTATTCTAACCAGTTCCATTTAACCAAATTATTATCAGTGGGACTAATCACGGTGAATCTGGTCGACAGCCCATAACCACGGGTGTGGCTATTTGAATAGTTTCTAACTCTGATCAGAGGTGTACGTCTTTACCCACAA
Source organism: Oryza australiensis (assembly GCA_019925245.2). Classification (NCBI taxonomy): domain Eukaryota; kingdom Viridiplantae; phylum Streptophyta; class Magnoliopsida; order Poales; family Poaceae; genus Oryza; species Oryza australiensis. The sequence goes on from JAIFGZ020000164.1 coordinate 320,204, forward strand.
GACACAGCCCCACAACACGTTCCCGTGCGTCGACATGCCACCACGACATATTGAAAAGGGGTCTATGACAGGACCATTCGCATAACCCTCCCTGACCAAGCGACACCACACCTCAGGTTTCGCCCCTACCTTTATATCCAAGGTAGGCAGCCCCCTCTCATGCCTAGGTGAATCCGGCAGCTGCATAGACCTTGCCCGGTCCATCCGCACTCCATCACGCTCACCCTTGCCTGGATGCGTCGGCGAGGAAAAGCTACACTATAAGCCCAGTTGTTGCCCATGCTGGCTTGTGGTACGCCTAATAATTCTCCCAGGGTTTCCCGCGAACCGGTCCTTTATTGCCATGGGTGCGTCTTTCAAAACTGTGCACCCACAGCCCACCTTTTAGTCGTATTTTAATTAACCATTGTCCTTTGCCAAAGGCATCTCCGGTCTGAGACCGTCATTTCATGTGAATAGAATCTAGTAAAGCAATTCTCCCATTAATGATCTAGTTGTACTAAGCGGGCTAAGCATATCCTAAGCTTGAAACTACTCATAGTAATTCCCAGGCAATCAATAAAATAGGTTAAATGACCTAGGCTGAGTACTATAGGTCCAATCTCGATTATATTATAAAACAATACAATTTAACAGAATAAGCAAGAATAGTTTATAAAATGGGTACAACATGATCAATGGTACATGACTTACCTTGGTCTTGCTCCGACGGAACTTCAGCGACTACTTCAAAGTACACGGGAGCGTCCTCGAAACCAAAATCTAACGACAATTGAAGCACATCAAAATAGGCTATTAGACTACTGAACAGACTATTAAACTATTTTTAGTGTGTTCTAGACATTTTTATGAGTCCACTGCAACTTGAACGGACTCAAACGGAGTTTGGATGAATTTCCTATGATTTTTACAAGTTTCAGCCTTTAACTAATTAGGAAAAAGGGAAAAACAGTGATTTATGGCGCAAGCGCCCTAAGGGCTAACGTCAGGCGACCCGGGGCAGGCGGCGCCGACATACGGGACCCGCGGGTCAATGGCGAGGGGACGGGCGCACGGTGGACCACGTGGCGGTTGCGTGGCGCCGACACGGTAGCCACGTGCGCAGCCACGTGGGCAGCGGTGCCACGGGGGCACGACACGGGAACAGGCGGTCCGGATCCATTCGGCGGATGGATTCGACGGTCGAGAGGAGCCGTGCGGGCACGCACCGGCGGCACGGCGCAACGGTGGCGCACGAGCCGGGAGGTCACCGGCGGACAACGGGACGAGGCGGCGCTAAGGCGGTGGCACGGCGAAACACGCACGCCCAGATGGCGGCGGCTCCGGACTTTGACGACGATGGGGAAAACAAAATAAAGACGGCGCGACAGCCGACGGAACAAGGTGGTCGGGCCCTAGCAGCGTCGGTGGCCGGTGGGGACGACACACGCGCACACACGCACGCGAAGGCGAGGTGTGGCGACCACGGAACTGAACGAGAATTACATGGGAAAAAATGAAAAGGAGAGAGAGACATGGCTTTACCGACGGCCGGAGGTGAAGAAGACGGTGTCGGTGAGCAAAATGGGCGGCTAAGATTTGGAGGAAAAGGGTGGCCGGCAGTCTATGAGCAGCGGCAAGTGCGGTGGAGGCGACAATTGGGTGCGGCGAGCAGCGGCGCGGGTGAATCGAGCGGCTGGAGTTGTTAGATGCGGCGGCGGAGGGAGTTTCAAGGTGCCAGGGCACGGGGGAGCTCGGACACGTGCAAGTGCGAAAAAGAAATTGTGCGTCGGGGTGCAGAGATGCGCATGGCGGTGGTGGCCGGGATCTTCGGATCAGTCACCCGACCGGTGCATGCGCGTGGAGAGTGGGGAGAATGGGGTGCGGGGTGCGGGAGTGAGTGAGAAAGTGGGGAAGGTGGCCGGGAGACGCGGGTCTGCGCGGGAGGCGCGACGTGGGGCGGCGGCGCCTATGGGGAAGCGGCGAGAGGTTGGGGTGGAGCTGACAGGTGGGCCCCACCTGTCAGCGTCCCAACCCGAGGGGGGCAACGTAGACTTGCGCAAGTGGCTCGGGCGTGGCTGGGCCTGAGGGAGGCAGTGCACGCGGGAAGGAGAGAGGAAGGCCCCCGAACAATGGAAAAAAGAAAAAGGAGGGAAAAAAGAAAAGAAAAGGAAAAGACCTTTCCTTAAGGAAATTAATTTCAGTTAGCCTATTTTAATTTTTTAAAAATGTTTCCGATTCTCTGAAAATTCCGATAAAAATCTTGTTAGTGTATTTTGACATGGGGAATTTAAGAAAAATCCCACCAAGCCATTTTCGATTATTAAATGGTTTTTAATTTTTGGAGTCTGTCTTCTTTATATTTTCTGGCCGATTTCTTTAGCATGATTTTCACCGGTGATTTAAGGCTAGGGGAAAAAGCGCAGCGTGATAAAATAGGTGCGGTTCATAACAAGAACCGACACCTATTCCTTTCTTCACCCAAACCGGCACATACTACCTATCATAGAGGCGAGGAACGCCTAATAGGTGTTGATTTTTGTTGAACTGGGACCTATTATGCTGATACCTATGCATGTTTTTAGTAGTACGACATGTCGTGGCCGATCACCGCGAAGGGCCCCCATGACTAGAGCGTCGATCGGAGCTTGGCAGCCTTGTCGACATCACCTGGCTCGGCCAGCCGTGCCATGTCTATGGTGGGGATGGCGGCCGGCTTCGACACCAGTGTCGTCGGGCGGTCCTTCTCCACTAGCACGTACCTGCTCAACAGCGGCCAGCTCCTGCACCATCTGGCCCTGATGAGTGCACCATGATAGCTTAGTTGTGTGTGCTTGCTGCTATTGTGTCTGCTTCACTGATATGATCGAAGTGATCTACTCACAAGGTCCTTATATAGCTTGAGCTCACACCAAAATCCTTTTTTTGTTTTGTTTTTTTTTGGAATTGCTGCTTTCAATCGATATAGAACTTCGGGCGGTTTTCGTATCCTCCAGCATTGCATCCATGCCATGATTTGTGCTGCAAACTTTCTCCTTTAGCTCTGGCAAGATGATGTGACTCTGACAAGATAGCGACGGCCTTACTAGTTAGAGTCATGGGTGGGGGTTAGGGTAGGGGAGGAGAAGAGAGAGGGAGTTTGCCGATTTTAGAGGGATGTCTATGGGAGGTGGCGGCGTAGTAGTGGACGTCGGAACGGGCAGGTGATGAGGCAGCGATGATGCCATTGAAGCCGCCAGGTCAGCCAAGGGAGGGGGGCAGTGTTGGAGGTAGGGGCAAAGCTAAACGAGCGATTACGAGGTGGGGAAGACGACGGGACGAGGGCATCTTGTCAATGCTAGCTCAAGTAGAAGGAAAGGTGGGAAGGAGGAAAGGGAAGGTGGACCTCGTCGGTTGACTTCTTTCTGGCACCAACGAGGTTAGACGATGACATAGTGGGGCAGCGGCAGCAAACGATCGGGAGGAGGGTGGGGCTAATTGATCAAAGAGAGAAGCGATATGCACGCGGGAAACAAGAGAAAGAGAGAGAGAGTTAGAGTTGAGGGATTACATGAATCTTAAAGCAAATCTAATGGTCCAAGAAAATACAAGATGTTGAATGGGATTTTTAGTCACACGTTTGTATAGCCTGTTCTCTTTTTTTTCCGACGGCACAATGAACATGATAACATGTAGTGGTGAATTGGTATAATTATTCACAATCCAGCCACAAATATTTAACATTCAAGATAAGATGTACTCAAACTTTTAAAACTTTTGATCATCAATAAATTCTTAAATATTCAGTTTCAAAATATGATAATATACGCATAGTTGCCACGAAAAGTAACTTTCATTAGATTTTATAAGCTCATTGTAACATGAAATTGTTGTCAAATTTATAAAAGTTTGACACATTATATATTTATGACTGGACGAAGTACAACTGCCAGATTATGACGACACTCGTGGCCTTTTTTGTATATTGAATATACGAACAGTATGATATTTTATTAGGACAAAAGCTTCTTTTTAGGAAACAGGAAATAATACCAGAACCAGCTGCATATATCGGTTAACAAGGCATATTGATGGATCCATTTCATCACACTTTATATATGACCATGCAAATTGTTTTAGACATTTTCTAGTTTACAATAATTGTTGGGCGATCTGCCATCTGTAGATCGTCTTAAATCATTACATATTACATGGAAAATGGAACACCTACTTTCGCAGCTTCGCGCAACAGATAAATGCAGCCTGGCCATCATTTTGTTTGCCGCTGCCCGCTGGACAAGGTGACATGGGTTAATCCTATGGGTGGAAGTGACGAACGGTGAAATTTTAATACGTGAAAACAAGTCATCTCAAAAGAGATAAATAAATTTGTCATACCAAGAAGAAACTCAGCATCAATTATTGAGAGAAAGAAAATAGTGAGAAAACTTGCGTCGAGGACTCCAACACAGGCGAATGGCTTGCTCCTGGTAGCTCTCTACCAGCTGAGTCTGAGCTATCCACCGTTGTATCGTCGGGAGTATGAGACGGCTTTGCACCTTGTTACAAAATGCAAATATACCATAAGGATATGGCTCATCGTAGCTGATTGGTTGGGGTTTTCATAAATCGAGTCAGCCCGGTAGGATGAGGCCGTCTCAGTCCAGCAATGATGAGAAAACATGGCAAACACGAGCGGCATGCCAAAAAAGGACTCAGATCCATGATCCTGCTGGTCGTCTAGGAAAGAAAAAGAAACTAACAAATCTTTGACCACGTGGAGGCGCCAACGAGTTTTTTTCGGGGAAAAATTAAAAAGAAGGCTAGCTTTTGGAGTCTAGCTAAGGCTAAACGCTTAAGAGGATTTCTCCTACTCTGATACTTTCTTCTTTCTGTAGTATAGTTTTTTGTAAATTTCTTTTGCCCTTATGTTATATTTATTTCATCTTTATTCAATAAAAAAGCACTCTTGTATCATTTTTCCTTAAAAAGATAAATATAGTAAGGACCGTCGAATGAAACTGATAATAAAATACACCATTACATCATATATAAGGATATCTATTGGACCAATCAAAAAGGCTCATCTCATCTATTAGAGTGGAATCCATTTGGAGCAATCAAGAGACTCCCGGATTTTGTCTTTTAAACATCATATTTGGCTAATTAATCGACTGAGCAATAAAAAAATAAATGAAGCCTCGACTTTGAATTCATACCGATTTATTAACCTCTACAATTATAATTAATGAAATGATTTGCGGCAATATTAACATGAGGTCGGTCTTGCCCTGGACAGGGCACAAACGGATGAGAAAACCTACATATGTATTGACTGGACATCAAGTTGAAAAAGATATCATGTTTACGTGCAATTTCATATAATTTTAAATTAGTCGATATGATACCACCATATAAATCTTTCTATAGGTAGGTCTATATGACTAAAATTGTAAAGAGAGTGTATAAATACTTTGTTGTTTTTGCATGGTACCGAAGCACAAATGGCTAAGATCGTAGTGCCAATTTTGCCAATTTTATTACTTCAGAGTTGCATAGTACTGGAACACACAACGACAGACCGTCATCGTAGTGCCAATTTTATGCTACCTCTAATATTTAAAATGTCCTACTTCACATATTTTCTCATCTCAACTCATTATGACCATCTTCTATTTAATTTATATATTTTTTATCTCAACCAATTATAACATTCTTCCGTTCTATCAAAAATAAAATTAAAGCATGATTTTTTCAGTTAATTTTATTGCTCTCTCCTTAATCCCTTCAAAAATCTAAAGGCAGCTATTCTCTGTCTACAAATATATAAGTACTAGCAAAAATACCCGTACGTTGCAAGGGGATGGCGATGCAGGGAGAAAAGCAGACGGAGGGCGAAGGTCCAGGCGGCAGCGCGGAGGCTCTGAGCGGCGATGGGAGGGAAGGGCGCAGACACGACGCGGGAGCTCCGAGCAGCGACAGGAGAGAGGGGCGCAGGCGCGACGCGGGGCGCGGTGCGGATGGGGACGGGAGGGAGGGGCACAGGGAGGAAGGGGTGTAGGAGGTTTTCTTTCATCCAAGCCCTCCCTTTCTTTTTAGCATTGGGACTGTGGGTTAATTTTATAAACACTTAAGGGTTTTTTACAAAATAGCAAGCCGGATGAAAATTTTGGATAGAAACACTACTTGCTTTATAGATAGTTATATATATAGCAACAGTGTATGTGCGTTGCAACGGGTGAAGTCGGGGCGTGACGCGGATGGGGACAGGAGGGAGGGGCGCAACGCTGACCTCAGGTGTTACACGACGTGGCGCAGTGGGGACTGCGGGTTAATTTCGAAAAAACTCAAGTGGTTTTCTGCAAAATAGTCACGCAAAACAAAATTTTGGGTGAAAATATTACTTGATTTATATATAGTTATAGATTATAGATATATAGATATAGATTATAGATTATAGATTATAAGTGTTCGGAATTTATGGATTCATAAATACTATTTTCCCTATCAATCTCACCTCTCATTTAAATTTATTTTTATCCTACTCCCGCCTACTGGCTCCACTCCAACCATCCCTATTGAATGCTCAACCTCAATCTTTGTTTAACCTAAAAATTTATATCTGAGGACGGAGAAAGTATATACTCATAAAATCAATCCTTAATTGTCAAAATCAATCGTCGTATGCAGCATGCATGTTCGCGACTGACGAGTTAATTATGGAGTGAACTTCTGTTCAGTTCTATTAAATCGGGCACATACCAAACGTAGCTATTGGGCCCGAGAGCACTTTAATTTAATTTCAGTAGAAAAACACAAAAAGTCCATGTAAACATCACATGCTGTCCATGCGAAGCTCGTTCCACCTTTTTTAGTCCCACCTTGGAAAACTAGCTTCAGGCATCGCAGCTTAAATGCCGGAGCGCGTGCCTGCCCCTCGCCGAGCTCAGCAGCGCGAGCTTGTAACCCGAGCGGGGGCTTCAAGGTTGTGCGAACGTTGCCGTATGGCTGCTGACCTGGGCTGGCAGTGCTGTAGATGGCTCGCCCGTTCCAAGTTGTTGTAGTTGGGCCCGTGGGGCTTGAGCGAAAGCTCTTGGGCCTCATGGTTTCTAGAGTGGCAGGCATTGCGTGAGGCTGGCTTCACAGAGCAGCGAAAACTGTCCGCTTCCAACGGTGGAAGAATAACGGGCCGCTGCACTGTTGGCTCGCTTGGGTCTTGCAGCCTACTCCAAGGGACCACAACTTTTTAGAGCATTTTTTGAGCATTTTTTTAGCTAATTGAAACCCATTAAGTTGGTTCTTTTGAGCATTTTTTGAGCATTTTTTTAGCTAATTGAAACCCATTAAGTTGGTTCTTTTGGTTCTTTTTACCCTTTTTGGTTTAACTAGATTTTCCTATCTAGTCTACTTTTTAGAGCATTTTTCTACCTAGCCGGTTTGCAAATCACAATTGAAACCCATTAAGTTAGTTCTTTTTACTCTTTCTGGTTTAACTAGATTTCCCTGTCTAGTCGCATTTTTCTAGCTAGCCGGTTTGCAAATCACAATTGAAATCCATTAAGTTGGTTCTTTTTACTCTTTCTGGTTTAACTAGATTTCCCTGTCTAGTCGCATTTTTCTAGCTAGCCGGTTTGCAAATCACAATTGAAACCCATTAAGTTGGTTCTTTTTACCCTTTCTAGTTTAACTAGATTTCCCTGTCTAGTCTGCCTAGAGCATGAGCATTTTTCTTGCTAGCTTCAACGGAGCTTAGCCGGTTTGCAAATCACAATTGAAACCCATTAAGTTGGTTCTTTTTACCCTTTCTGGTTTAACTAGATTTACCTGTCTAGTCTACTTTTTAGAGCATTTTTCTAGCTAGCCGGTTTGCAAATCACAATTGAAACCCATTAAGTTGGTTCTTTTTACCCTTTCTGGTTTAACTAGATTTCCCTGTCTAGTCTGCCTAGAGCATGAGCATTTTTCTAGCTAGCTTCAACGGGCCGCTGTACTGCTGGCCCGCTTGGGTCTTGCAGCAACGGGCCGCTGCACTGCTGGCCCGCTTGGGTCTTGCAGCCTACTCCAACGAACCACAACTTTTTTTCCCTGTCTAGTCTTTTTTTCCCTGCGTAGAGCATTTTTCTAGCTAGCCGGTTCTCAAATCACAATTGAAACCCATTAAGTTGGTTCTTTTTACCCTTTCTGGTTTAACTAGATTTCCCTGTCTAGTCTGCCTAGAGCATTTTTCTAGCTAGCTTTAACGGGCCGCTGCATTGCTGGCCCGCTTGGGTCTTGCAGCCTACTCCAACGGACCACAACTTTTTTCCCTGTCTAGTCTGTCTAGAGCATTTTTCTAGCTAGCTTTTTTTCCCTGTCTAGTCTGCCTAGAGCATTTTTCTAGCTAGCCGGTTCGCAAATCACAATTGAATCCCATTAAGTTGGTTCTTTTTACCCTTTCTGGTTTAACTAGATTTTCCTATCGTCTGCCTAGAGCATTTTTCTAGCTAGCTTTTTTCCCAGTCTAGTCTGCCTAGAGCATTTTTCTAGCTAGACGGTTCGCAAATCATAATTGAATCCCATTAAGTTGGTTCTTTTTACCCTTTCTGGTTTAACTAGAGGTTTTTCCATCTAGACTGTTCACACGTCACGATTGAATCCTAAAGTTTTCTTTTCCCACATAGCCACAGTTCACAAATCACTATTCATTAAGTTGGTTTTTTTATTCATTGATCATTGAATATTTATACAATAGAGGGGTTAACTACCATTGGTTCAAATGGGATGTGATGGTTCAAATGGAGTGTCTTGTTAACTGCTTGTTTAGTGGAGTTGTGGATGAAATGGGATGAGGATCAAATCGATTGTAACACTCTCCCTTTGATCGAATCCTCTTTGAGATCAATGAATAATAATATTAATCCTCCAAAATATCAACGAGGAGTAATACTTGATAGATATGTTGTAAAAACTCTTTCAAAAACTCAATGAGAAAAGTAAGGAGAAAATTATACAACATATAATGCTTATCGCCTCACTGTAAACTCATATAAGAAAATCTTATAGGAGAAAACTCATATATAGTTTAGAGGATAATATATGTCATTGATATCTCTTTAAAAACCCCGATGAGAAAAAATAAAGATATGACATATGCTTATGTTAATATTGCTTCATTAAAAACTTCGTGCGAGAAACCTTGAAAGTAAAACTCATACAAAGAAAATAGTACAATATGATGGTTTAGATAGGGCAACATCTATGAAATTTCTCCCCCTGAACCTTGCAAATCCCGAAGTCTTCACATACCAATTCCTTGAACACATTTCTAGAACAAGAAAGATGGTAAGGATTTTGTGAATAAATCAGCGAGATTATCGCAAGATTTGGTTTGCAAGATATCTATTTCACCTATTTATTTTAACTCATGGGGATAAAATAATTTGGGAGAGATATGTTTAGTTATGTTACTTTTGATGTAGCCTGTCTTCATCTGTGTAACACAAGAAGAGTTATCTTCATAGATAATCGTTGGTGAATCAATTTCACCAATACCACATGATTATTGTATGTGGTTGATCACTCTGCGAAGCCAAACATATTCACGTGATGCATCATATAGTGCAATTATTTCAGAGTGATTGGTGGAGATAAACACAAGAGTCTGTTTTGATGACTTCCATGAAATGGTTGTCCCTCCATGTAAAAATACAAAGCCTGTTTGGGATCGGCCATTATGGAGATCAGATAAATAGCCGGCATCAGTGTATCCAATCATATTGGAGTCTGGGGTCCTTTGGAAATATAATCCGACATCTCTCGTGCCATTCACATATTTGACTCCTGTCCAATGATGTTTGGTTGGAGCAACGCTATGTCTGGCTAGCAAGTTCACTACAAATGCAATATCAGGCCTGGTGCAATTTGCAATATACATAAATGCTCCAATGACACTAAGATGCGGGTATTGAGGTCCTAAAATTTTGTCACGCCCTGATTTTCGATCGGGATTAAAAATCGTTTAATAATACACTTCCTAAAAATTAAATAAAAAAGAAAAGTAAATTGATCAAGTGAATTAATTAAGAAAAATAAATTTTTCTTTAAAAATTATGGTGGAAATATTTTTGTAATATTCTCCATGCCCTAAAATACTCTCTCGAAATTTTCGTGAAATTTTGGAGCTCAAGAGATAATTTTAATAATACAAGAAGCATTTAAATAAATTATTTAATCAAGAATGATCATTTTACATTTTTATTAAATACTTTGAATGCCCATCTATTTTTAGGATTTTTCCGGAACTAATTGAGCATTCAAAGTATTAATAAAAATACGAATATAATGTATGTGATTAAATAAAAAGAAAAAATTTAAATTTTGTTCCCCTCCTTGGGCCGCCATCGGCCCATTTCCTTTGCAAAGTCTGCATTTCCTCCCTGTGACCCTCCTATCCCCCTCTCCCCTTCGGCCCCTCCGCCGGCCCAGATCCCCTCCCTTCTCTCTCTCCTCCTCCTCCTCTTTGGGCGGGCCCGATCCCTCCACACGCCCGGCGTCAAGTCCACTTTACCTCTCCTCGGGTTGGGGCAATGACACGTGGACCCCGCCTGTCATCCCCAACCTCCATCCATCTCATGCAGCACCTCACGCCCATGCATGCGCACGTCCGCGTCATGTCACGTTCCGGCCACGTCTCGCTCTCACGCCCGTGTTCCCCGGCCACCTCCCCCGTTTCCCCACCTTTTACCCCTTTTCCATCGCTCGTGCACACCGGAACGGCCACCTTTCGAAATTCGGATTTGCCGCCCGTTCGCCCATGTTTCGGCCGCGTTCCCACTTCCCTCCGGCCACGTCCGAGCCGCCTCTCCCTCTATAAAGTTTCCTCGAGCTCCCGCACACCTCTTCCTTTCGCATTCTCCCGAAATCGAGCCCCCTCGCGATTCCGCACCGCACAAGCCACGTTGTCGGCCGACGAGCCCACTTCCGGCCGCCATTCCGCACAAACCACCGCCCGTCGTACCGAGTTAGCGCCACCACCACCTTTCCCATCTCCGAGAACACCTTCTTCACCCCTTTTCCCCAAATTCCCGCCGCCGCATAGCGCCGTCGCCGTCGTCTCTTCCACCTCCGGCCACCGGTAGCGCTCTCTCTCTCTCTCTTTCATTGTTTTTTCCGCTTTGCTCCGTTTTGGCGCCGCCCTAGCCGAAGCCCCGGCCACGCGCGTGCCGCGTGGGCTGTTCCCGACGTGCGCCTTGCCGCCGCCCGTGTGCCCGTACCGGCGCCGTGTGCCGCCGGCCCCGTTGGTCGCCGCGCACCGCGGCTCTGTCTGCCGTGAGCTGCTGGGCCGCGTGTTCGTGCCGCCGCCCCGTGCGCGTCGCCGTAAATCGCCCCTGTCTCGCACCGTGTCCGCCGTCCCCCGGCGAAGTCCCGTCGCACCGCCTTGCCGTTGGCTCGGCCGGCCGAGCCGGCCATTGTGCTCCCTTCCCGTGCGTGCCTTGAGCATGGGCTAGACAGTGGCATGTCGCCATGTGGCGCCCTCTCTCCCGAGCTCGGTGGATCGAGTCCACCATGCTTCCTCCTCTCCCGCGTCACTATGCCCGCTGGCTCCGCCGGTCGGCCTCGGCCGCCGACGCCGCCGCCCCGCCGACGTCATGTGTCAGCCGCCCTTTTTCTCGGGTCAAAATAAATAAAATTTCGCAATAAATTATATTAAATTCCAGAATTCAATTAAATGGTCCAAAACTTCTAAAATTCATATCTAATCCATACGAACTCCAAATTGGACCATTCAAATTGTAAAATTCATCTAAAAATGAGCTCTACATGTTTGTTTACTTTTCATGTACTGTTTATTTGGTTTTTATTAGAGTTTTTTCTCGTTTTGCGTGCTAGCATGTAGACTTCGTCGTTTGGGAAGTTCGCGCTCGCGAAGAAGAGAAGATCAGCTGAAGAAACATGGCAAGTCACATTCATCCTTGAAGCATATTGATCTCAATTTACAAATTATTTATTGTTTGCAAATAAAATTGCATGTTTTGCTAATTACACGGGAATCGGGTCAACCTATCTGATCGCTTGTGCCATGTTTAATTGTTATCCATTTATTGTCAACCTGGGTGATTAATTTGACTAGCTTGCGTCACTGACGTGACCTTGCTACAATTATTTACGCTTAGCCATGCTTAATTACACTAGCTCACCTAATGGAAAAACTTTACTACTAGACTGATATTCACATGAAATGACGGTCTCAGACCACAGGTACCTTGGCAAAGGTTCATGGTTAATTAAAATGTGGCTTAATGGTGGGCTGTGGGTGTATGGTTTTGCTTGTCGCACCCATGGCAATTAAGGACCGGTTCATGGGAAACCCTGAAAGACGTACAGTACTTACCACAAGCCAGCATGGGCAACGGCTGGACTTGTAGTGTAGCTTTTCCCTGGTCGACGCATCCAGGCAAGGGTGGGTGTGATGGAGTTCGGATGGACCAAGCAAGGTCTATGCGGCTGCCGAATTCACCTAGGCACCAGAGGGGGCTGCCTACCCTGGCATAGGGGTAGGGGCGAAACCTTAGTGTGGTGTCGCTTGGTCAGGGGGAGTTATGCGAAGGGTCTTGTCACGATCACTCGCATGGTAACGTGTCAGGCATGGCACGGTGACATACGGTGGATTGTGTCTTGTGGGTACAGTTGTACACCTCTGGCCAGAGTAAAACTATTTGGATAGCCGTGCCTGCGGTTATGGGCGATCAACCAGATTCACCATGATAGTCCAACCTTTAATAACTTGACTTAACGAAACTAGATTGATTCAGGAGGATTGGTTGGGCCTGATCAACGTGGTATAGCGTTGTTCAGTGGAAGGTTAATCTTGATCTAATTAATCAATTGTTTTACTGTTTTAAACTAGAATGGTTTGCAAGCGCATTTATGCAAAATAGCCCAAGCCACTCTTGTCTCCCCTTGCACGTCTGCATCCCTTCGTGTGGCTTGTTGAGTACGGTGGTTGTACTCAGCCTTGCTTTTTTCCTCTTTTTCCCAGAAGTGTAGTGCTTCTGAGTTGAAGACAGAGTTAGAAGACCAAGGCTCAGACCCCAGTTGAGTTTGCCTGTGGAGTGGAGCTGAAGCCCCGCTAGGATTGACTTTTTCCGCTGCTGCTGCTTTCTTTCGAGTGCGAGGACTAAGTATCTCTTTTGTAAGTATTTTACGCTTTATTTTACGTTTTGGATCTGTTTATTGATTTGTCATTTTGTGTACCCTGGCTGATTCCTGGATAGGGATTTAATACATAAAATAGTCTAGAAATTTGGCTAAATTTCTTGGCATAACAAGTTGGTATCAGAGCCGTCTCGACTGTAGGTTGAGCCAAATGGTTACACACTAAGGACCATTTTTTCGAAAACCCTAATTGCGAAAATGCCTCTTCCCTTCCTCCGGAGTTCTTTGCGAAAATAGTTGTCAAATTTCTCCCCTCTCCCCTCCAACTCTCTAGTTGTTAAGCCTGGAGCGCCAGCTGAAGCTTCAAGCAAGAAGGTCGAGCCGAGCAGTCCTGAGTCCGCGCTTCTCGACGTTCAAGTGAAGCTTTCCCGAAGTTCAACCAAACCCAATCCTTCCCCGAAGAGTAGTGTCGTTAGCTGTTAGAGCGTGTGATTGTTTGCTGGGTGCAGGTGTATGGTTCACATCAGTGGTGGGGATGTGACCATACTAGGTTGTTTGCTTAATCAACTTGAAGAGTAAAAGTACACTCACATCAGATCATTAGTCAAGTGGAGTAAGGTCTCACCTTTAGTTTAACCCCCTCCTTTGTCCTCTCCTTTCTCCTTCTGCAACAGATGGGCAGAGTCAGAGGCAGTGTCAGTGGTTCAGGACACCAGCAGTCCCATGGGTCAACTCAGAGCAACACCATGAGCATTCCACCTTCACTCCCTGAGAATCCGACTCTAGCCCAAGTGGTGGCACATCAGACGTAGCTAATGGCCATGATGATGCGGCTGATGCAATGACAGTATGAGCAGCAACAGATGCAAGCCCAGATGCAAGTTCAGAGTTTATATCAAGATCAAGGCCAGTTGACTCTGATGCAAGCACCTGTCACTCCCGCCGGTACGCCACCAAGTTCCCAGAAGATGACGGCACTAGCCCCGCCATCAGGTTGGAAGGAAACGTATGCCACCGACCATGGTAACAATGAGCAAGGTCGCAATGCGATGAACAATTTACGGGACACATACATCAGGACACCAACCGAAGATGAGATGCAGTGCTCAAGAAAAAAGCAAGATTCCGGCAACCCATCAGTGAGAATTTTGGTACATCACAATCCAACCCTAAGAAAAGGAAGGCACCAGAATGGAATGAAGGATGTACCAGGAGATGATCATCACCGGCACAGAGTTTAACCCTGAAGATGCTGAGAAGATTCCCCGACGCCTGAGAAAGAATGCTTCCGTGGTGCACATCAGCTAACCCGGCACCTCAGGCTTTATGGTCCGCCTAAGCCAGAAGATGATGAATCAGAAGAAGTATCCTCTGACGATGATAAAGCGGTATTTAATAGGCATTAGTGAAAAAGAAATGGAGCTCAAAGCATGTACTCGTTGTGGAGAAATTGGACACACTGCGAGCATGTGCACTCACACCTGCCTTTGTGGTGAAGATGCCCACATGCAAGAAGAATGCCCCATGAGTAAGATTACGTGTTTTCTGTGTGAGGGAACAGATCACGTGCCTAAGGACTGCCAACTGAATTGGGTCCTAGCAGAGGACAAGGAAGACAAAAGGATATCACGACAGTCTATAGGTCAACTCTTGCTTGGCACTAATAATGGTAACGATGCTTCCGACCGTCAACCAGCTCCAACCCCTGTGGAGACCACCAGTGGTAACAGAGGTGTGCAAAACGAGGCTCGTGAGCCAGTGTACCTTTCAGTTCCAGCAGTGAGCCTGCATGCCCAGAAGAGTGCACACCGTGATATATCAGGTCTGATTTGCTTCAATTGCCTCAAGCCAGGACACTATTCCGATAAATGTTCATTTCCTAGAGTAGCAAAAGAAACCCCTCGTTATTTCAACTGTGGGGAACCAGATCATTTAATTGAAGGTTGTTCAATGCCCAAGCGTCAACATCCTCAAGGTACCAACCCTGTCTGCAACTCTTTTACACCGCCAGCTGTCCTAGCACCAACTCAACATGGTCCAATTCAGCCAAAAGGCACCAGAAAGGCAAAGGTTACCAATCGTCACCTATTTGTGCAACCTCCACCGCAGCGAATTATCATCAAGGGCAATCGTAAAAGGCTGTATTGTTCCACCACCAACCACTCCAGAACTACAGAACGAACACCAGCAAGGCAAGCAATGCCAGGAGAACAACAACCCGACTCAACTGCAAGAAAATGACACACCCCTTCAGCAGAACCTACAACAGTTGTCACCAGCACCAAGCCACGAAGCTACCGTTAAAACCAGAGAGGCACCCCGCATGGCTCCAACTCAGAGGTCTAGTTAGCAGTCGCAAAAGAGAAACAATGTCAACAAGAAGGTTGTGCCTACTACTTCAATTGCTTTGAGCAAAGGTGTTTCTTCATGAAAGGCCAACCGTCGTAGTATTCTTCTATTAGAACTTCAGCCAATAAGAAACGGAAGGGCAAGACGACCATGTCATGACCTCGGACGTGAATGTTGTTTTGGTCAACGCATCTGTTTGCAAGGATAAGTAGTAGTTTATGAGTCTAATTTTCAAGTACTTCCCATTGTATAGAAGTCTCATGGCTGTTATGTAATAAAACAAGATTATTGAATAAAGTATGCCTCGGGCAATCTTTCCGTTGCACATGAACCATCTCGCTCACCCAAAGGAGACTTGACTCATGCATCTGTCCGCATCATGAGAAACCTAGAGTTTCTATTCCTTGACGCATTGTGGTTTTGATGAGCTTGAAAGCATGACCCTCAACATATAAAGGAAAAAGGTTAACCCACAAATGGAGAAAGGTTAGACCGTGCTAACACTCAATGCTACAAGACCTCTTGGAAGAACCATATAAGTAGCATCTCAAGAGAATGAGAAGAAAGGTGGAAAATGTGGCAATAACATCATGGGAGGAATACATGCACTTTTAACTGTGGAGGTTCTCCCAAGATTAGAAAGTGCAACCGCACCCTAGCGGTGCATATGGGACAAGAAAGGTTATGCATCGTCCAAGGAAACTGTTACAGTCTCAAAACCACCTCGATGTTTTCGAGAAGACGACATTGCGAATTCCCCACCATTCCGCTCCAAAGCAAATGAATTCAGACGATAGGCTAGCGAACTCAGCCAATCAAGCGTGCTACGAAGAAACCGTCTCGGTGAATCCTCTCCACTCGAAGATTGAAAGCAATCGGGTGTGATCAAAAGCAGGAACTCTTGGTTGCTTCCAAGGCAACTCCCTAATTGTTCGCAAGTTTCCGCACTTGGGAGAAAAGCAATTACAAGACTCACGATTTATCTACCAGGAAGAGCTAACAAAAGGTAAGCGAAAAAGTGGAATGTTAGATCAAGGGATTAACCTTTGAGGCACGATCTGGTGTGTGGTTAGTTCTTGGTTTTTCAAGTCAGCAGTTAAGCAACCTGTGCAAAGACTAACCACCTCAGTCCAGTCAGAAGCAAAGCAATCTTGTCAGTTGTTAGGTCTGATGGGGAAGTCACCAGTTAGCCAGAACGTCAAGAGGAATTAGAGTCGCCGTTACATGAACCCAACTATCGTTAAATGAACGTGGTGTTTTAAGTCATGCCGGAGTAAGAAAGCACTGTCAGTATTTCATTTCTACGGAGTGACTAAGAACCAAGTCTACAGATCAGAGGTCCAAAGAAAGTAAAGAAATAGTTTATTCTCAATGGTAGTAGCCTCAACCGTCACGGTCAGACAAAAGCTCCACTACCTTGGTAAGGTGAGCTGGTTAAGTTGGTCTACCTTGAAAAGGTTCTGCACGGAAGTCCAGCCAAGCAGGGTGCTTGGGCAGGACCGAGTAGCCAATTGCCAGGTATTGGTAGGGTCACAACCATCTCAAGTTGGCAAGTTAAAGTTGTCAAGTACACCTGAACCACTAGATCAACAGTTCACTCTAGAGAAGCAGCATTAGGGAACAGTCACAGTTCAGATGAAAGACCGATCGAGCAGCTTCTTTGAATACTCGTTGTTTGAGTCAAGAGTTGTTTACAACGAATTCAGGGTCCGTGTGTTCGCAAAAGTCAGCTGCGAGGTCTCGAAAAAGTTCCACAAATTCCCAGTCAGCAGAGTGGATTCTCGGCTTGTCCAGTTTGTCAATATTAATGGTGCAGTCTAAGGAAGGTAAGTACTTTGAGTCTCGTAATCGTGGTCGTGGCCGTAACATGAAAGACCGCCGATTGCTTTTGTGAAACAACAGAGCACCAGGGTTGAATCTAGTCAGTTTGTTTGTGCAGGCTTAATAAATCTATCATTGCAGGTTCGGTCAGTCAGTCAATCTCGGTTACTTAAAAAAACCGTAGAGGTTAGCCAGCTAACTCGACAGCCTACCTTCTTTCTTTTTTCTAGCCCCAAATCTCGGACGAGATTCCCGTAAGGGGGTATGTTTGTCACGCCCGATTTTTAATCGGATTAAAAATCGTTTAATAATACACTTCCTAGAAATTAAATAAAAAAGAAAAGTAAATTGATCAAGTGAATTAATTAAGGAAAATAAATTTTCCTTTAAAAATCATGGCTGGAAATATTTTTGTAATATTCTCCATGCCCTAAAATACTCTCTCGAAATTTTCTCGTGAAATTTTGGAGCTCAAAGATAATTTTAATAATACAAAAAGCATTTAAGTAAATATTTAAATAAATTATTTAATCAGTAAATGATCATTTTACATTTTTATTAAATACTTTGAATGCCCACCTATTTTTAGGATTTTTCCTAGAATTAATTAAGCATTGAAAGTATTAATAAAAATATGAATATCATTTATGTGATTAAATAAAAAGAAAAAATTAAAATTTCGTTCCTCCTTGGCGCGCCATCGGCCCATCTCCTTTGCAAAGTCCGCATTTCCTCCATGCGGCCCTCCTTTCCTCCCTCCCCTTTGGCCCACCCGACGGCCCGCCATCCCTTCCTTTCTCTCTCCTCCCCTCCTCCCCTTTGGGCCCGCCCAGATCCCCTTCAGCCGCTGGCGCCAAGTCCACTTTACCTCCCCTCGGGTTAGGGGCAATGACAGGTGGACCCCGCATGTCATCCCCAACCTCCATCCATCTCATGCAGCACCTCATGCCCGTGCATGCGCACGTCCACGTCGTGCCACGCTCCGGCCACGTCTCGCTCTCCCGCCCGCGTCCTCCCGCGTTCCCCGGCCACCTCCCCCATTTCCCCACCTTTTCCCCGTTTTTCGTCGCTCGTGCACACCGGAATGGCCGTCTTTCAAAATTCGGATTTGCCACCCCGTTCGCCCATGTTCCGACCGCATTCCCGCTTCCTCGGCACGCCCGAGCCGCCTCTCCCTCTATAAAATTTCCCAGAGCTCCCGCACACCTCTTCCTTTCGCATTAGCCCACAACTGAGCCCCCTCGCGATTCCGCACTGTGCAAGCCATGTCGCCGGCTGCCGAGCCCACTTTCCGCACAAACCACCGCTCGTCGTACCGAGTTAGCGCCACCACCACCTTTCCCATCTCCGGGAACACCTTCTTCACCCCTTTTCCCCAAATTCCCGCCGACGCATAGCGTCGTCGCCGCCGTCTCTTCCACCTTCGGCCGTTGGTAGCTCTCTCTCTCTCTCTCTTTCATTGTTTTTCTTCTTGCTTTGCTCCGTTTCGGTGCCGCCCTAGTCGAAGCCCCGGCTGCGCGCGTGTCGCGCGGGCCGTTCCCGCCATGCGCCGCCGCCGCCCGTGTGCGCCGCCCTCCTCTCGCCGCCGGTGCCAAGCCGCGTCGGCCTCTCGTCTCCGCCCGTCACGCGTGCCCCGTGCCGTCGCTTGCCATCGGCGCAAGCCGCCCGACCGCTGCCCGTGTGCCCGTGCCGCTGTCGTGTGTCGCCGCCCCCGCCGGTCGCCGCTTGCCGACGGAGCTCCATCGCCGTGAGTCGCCGGGCTGACGTGTTCGCGTCATCGCCTGTGCGCGCCGCCGCCGTCGCCCCTGTCTCGCGCCGTGTCCGCCGCCGCGCCGTGCGCCGCCGCCCGTCGGCAAGGTCCCACCGCGCCTCCTTGCCGTTGGCTCGGCCGGACGAGCCGGCCAGTGTGCTCCCTTCCCGTGTGTGCCTTGAGCCCGGGCCAGCCAGTGGCATGTCACCACGTGGCGCTCTCCTTCCCAAGTCCACCGTGCTCCCTCCTCTCCTGCGTCATTGTGCCCACGGGCCCCCGGTCGCCTCGGCCGCCGACGCCCTCGCCCGCTAACAACAGCGCCCTTATTCCTTGTCAAAATAAATAAAATTTGTGCAATAAATTATATTAAATACTGAATTCAATTAAATGGTCCAAACTTCAAATTCATATCTAATCCATACGAACTCCATATTGGGCCATTTAAATTACAAAATTTATCTAAAAATGAGCTCTACATGTTTGTTTACTTTTCATGCACTGTTTATTTGGTTTTTATTAGAATTTTTCCTCGTTTTGCATGCCAGCGTGTAGACTTCGTCGTTTCGGGAGTTCGCGCTCGCGAAAAAGAGAAGATCAGCTGAAGAAACAATGCAAGTGACATTCCTCCTTGATGCATATTGATCTCAATTTACAAATTATTTATTGTTTGCAAATAAAATTGCATGTTTCGCTAATTACACGGGAATCGGGTCAACCTATCTGATCGCTTGTGCCATGTTTAATTGTTATCCATTCATTATCAACCTGAGTGATTAATTTGACTAGTTTGCGTCACTTACGTGACCTTGCTAGAATTATTTACGCTTAGCCATGCTTAATTACACTAGCTCACCTAATGGGAAAACTTTACTACTAGACTGATATTCACATGAAATGACGGTCTCAGACCACAGGTACCTTGGCAAAGGTTCATGGTTAATTATAATGTGGCTTAATGGTGGGCTGTGGGTGTATGGTTCTATTTGTCACACCCATGGCAATTAAGGACCGGTTCATGGGAAACCCTGGAAGACTTACAGTACTTACCACAAGCCAGCATGGGCAACGGCTGAACTTGTAGTGTAGCTTTTCCCTGGCCGACGCATCCAGGCAAGGGTGGGTGTGATGGAGTTCGGATGGACCAGGCAAGGTCTATGCGGCTGCTGGATTTACCTAGGCACCAGAGGGGCTACCTACCCTGGCATAGGGGTAGGGGCAAAACCTTAGTGTGGTATCGCTTGGTCAGGGGGAGTTATGCGAAGGGTCTTGTCACGATCACTCGCATGGTAACGTGTCAGGCATGGCACGGTGACATACGATGGATTGTGTCTTGTGGGTACAGTTGTACACCTCTGGCCAGAGTAAAACTATTTGGATAGTCGTGCCCGCGGTTATGGGCGATCAACCAGATTCACCATGATTAGTCCCACCTTTAATAACTTGACTTAACGGAACTGGATTGATTCAAGAGGATTGGTTGGGCCTAATCAATGTGGTCTAGCGTTGTTCAGTAGAAGGTTAATCTTGATCCAATTAATTAATTGTTTTACTGTTTTAAAGAATGGTTTGCAACCGCATTTATGCAAAATAGCCCAAGTCACTCTTGTCTCTCCTTGCCCGTTTGCATTCCTCCGTGTGGCTTGTTGAGTACGGTGGTTGTACTCAGCCTTGCTTTTTCCCCTTTTCCCAGAAGTGTAGTGCTTCTGAGTTGAAGACGGAGTTAGAAGACCAAGGCTCAGACCCCAGTTGAGTTTGCCTGTAGAGTGGAGCTGAAGCCCCGCTAGGATCGCCTTTTTCCGCTGCTGCTCCTTTCTTTCGAGTGCGAGGACTAAGTGCCTCTTCTATAAGTATTTTACGCTTTATTTTACGTTTTGGATCTGTTTATTGATTTGTTATTTTGTGTACCCTGGCTGATTCCTGGACATGGATTTAATACACAAAATAGTCTAGAAATTTGGCTAAATTTCTAGGCATGACAAATTTCTTCTCCTTCATCCTTTGGTCTGAATTGATCAGTCTTGAGCTCTAAAGACCAAACGGCCATCGGAGTTTTGGAAGTATATGATTTATCCATATTGAATTTCTCCAATACTTTCTGGAAATAGGCAGATTGATGCACTAAAATTCCAGTGGGAAAATGCTCAAGTTGTAAACCTAAGCAAAATTTGGTTTGACCCAAATCTTTCATTTCAAACTCTGTCTTTAGATGATTGTGTGCTTCATCAATATCTTGTGGATTGCCAATGATATTCAAATCATCAACATACACTGATATGATGCAAAATCCCGTTTGAGATCTTTTGATGAAAACACATGGACAATCATCATTGTTAGTGTATCCCTTCTGCAGAAGGAACTCACTAAGTCAGTTATACCATATTCTTCCCGACTGCTTCAAGCCATAAAGTGACTTCTGAAGCAATACACAATACATGTTGCGGTTTGCGTTCTGATCCGGGATAGAGATTCCATCGGGAACCTTCATATAAATGTCCGAATCAAGTGACCCGTAAAGATATGCAGTCACTACGTCCATCAACTATATAGATAGACGATTTTGTACAGCCAGAGATATAAGGTATCGGAATATTATTTCACTCATAACTGGAGAATATGTTTCATTGAAATCAATGCCGGGCCTCTGCATGAACCCTTATGCTACAAGCCTCGCTTTATGTCTCACAACCTCGTTGTTTTCATTCCGTTTCCGGACGAAAACCCATTTGAATCCTACAAGAAAGATTCCATGAAGTGTAGGTATTGCATGAGTGAATACCTTCCTTTTGGAGAGTGAGGCTAATTCCGCTTGAATTGCATCTTTCCATTGATTCCAGTCTGAGCGCTTTTTGCACTCTGCCATGGTCTTTGGATCTGGATCATTTTGGATGATTTCTGCAATTGAATTAGCGAAATGTATGTCGACAATTGTAGACTTTCTATCATATGATTCTCCAAATTCAATGTAGTTAATGGAAATTTCACGCACCCTTTGTGATGCATCATTATTTCCCAATATGACTACATCGGGACATTCCGATGTCCTAACATTAGTAATTGAGTGCACTGTTGATGTGGGATATGAAGGTTGAACCTCCATAGGGTGTTTCTCAACATGTGGTTGAGTTGCATTTGCTGTGTTGGGAGATATGTTCTTCCCTTTCCTTTGCTTGTTAGAAGTTGCCTCCGTGGAAATAGCCGTACTTCTTCCCCTCTTACTTGGGAGTTGAGTAGTTTTATTTGGTACCTCTACTCTTTCTGGCACATTTCTTGCAGAATTGTAGGATTTTGTAACACCCTTGTAATTAGCAAATGCATTTGGCATATTATTTGCAATATGTTGCAAATTTATGATCTTCTAAACTTAGAGTTCAGTTTCTGATGTACGTGGATCTTGATTGGAAATGTTTGTGGCATTCCAATTAATTTTCTGGCATTGTTTGTGGTTTTAAGTTTCTCCCCCTAATGCCGGGAAATGATCTTCATTGAAGATACAATCAGCATACCGGGCAATAAATACATCCCTTATAAGGGGTTCTAAGTATTTAATGATCGACGAAGATTGATATTCCACGTAGATCCCCATTTTTCTGTGTGGGCCCATTGACGTACGCTGCGGTGGTGAGATCGGTACGTATACAACGCAACCGAACTTTCGCAGATGGGAAATATTTGGTGTATTTCGACGTGCAAGTTGCAATGGGGAGGTTTCATGATATGCAGTTGGACGCAATTGAATCAAGTCAGCAGCGTGTAAGACTGCGTGACCCCAACAAGTTGTTGATAGATTGCAATTCTGTAGTAACGGTCTTGCAATAAGTTTAACTCTCTTGATGAGAGATTCTGCCAACCCATTTTGAGTATGGACATATGGGACCGAGTGCTAAACTTGAATCCCTAATGCCATGCAATAATCATTGAAGGCACGTGAGGAAAATTCGATAGCATTATCCATTCGGATAGAGCGGATTTGATGTTCAGGATATTGTGCTTTAAGTTTAATAACTTGTGCAACAATTTTAGCAAATGCATGGTTCCTTGTGGAGAGGAGACTCACATGAGACCATCTAGTAGATGCATCTATGAGAACCATGAAATACCTAAATAGCCCAGACAATGGTTGAATAGGGCCACATATGTCTCCTTGAATGCGTTCAAGGAACTTTAGAGGTTCAACATGAATTTTGAGGTAAGAGGGTCTCAAAATTAGTTTCCTGTTGGCACATGTGGTGCACACAAAATCTGAGGATTGGGGAATTTTAAATTACTTAATGTATGACCAACAGAATTGTTGATAATTTTTCTCATCATTCCTCTGCCAGGATGACCAAGGCGATCATGCCAAGTTTAGAATGCGTTAACATTTTGGAAAATTATTTTGTATGCAACATGTGGTACGGGTTTTATGTATGTGCAGTACAATCCTGACTGGAGTGAGGGAATTTTTTCAAGTGTCTCTCTGCCATATCCGTGATCTTTTGTAATGAGAAGAAATTCCTCATTATTGTTCACATGAGTTTCCACATGGAACCCATTCTTACGGATATCTCTATAACTCAATAGGGTACGCGTTGAATCGAAATACAATAATACATCCTCAATTGTTAGCGTTGTACCCATAGGGAGCATAATAGTGACCCGACCAGTGCCAACTATTACCGCATCGCGTCCAGCGATTGTTAAAATATTTTTTATTCTTTGTAAGAGTTTGAAAATATTTTATCTCCCTGAATATAGAGATAGTGGTACCGCTATCCACTAGGCACATTTCCTCATCCATCGGATCGACGCCCGTAAAATCTATGTAAAATATAGAAAATTGAACATGTAATTATCAACTAATGTATGTAAAATACTTATGATACATATAGGTATTTAATTGTGCTTAATACAAATACAATACCCAAATAATATCATCAAGTACTAATAATATCTAGCCTATTACAACAATCATAATTAAACATCGTCCACAAGATAACAATATATCCCAAATATGATAATGCTAGTTAAAATCTCCAAATATGTCACTAGAGGCAAACTCTATAAGCATGTTGTCCTCAATAGTGGGGTTCCCATCAGTAGGTGGTTGTGCCTCGGTGTTGCTTTTGTCCGCTGGAGCGGTGTAAGAACACCCAGGAACATTTTGTTGAGGAATGTCAAGTGGAAAGTCTTGATTTATGTTGACATCCGGTTGAGAGTTGAAGTGTGCTTCAAATTTTCCACCTTGATTGGAACGTCCTTGGTTGGAGCGTCCGCGTCCCACGGAATTCAAATACAAATCCTCTAAGTGCTAGACTTGTTTTGCTTCTTGTTATCTGACTGAAATATTCTTTTCCTTTGGAGCACCATGAGACTTACGCTGCCTCTATCGCTTGCGCTTGTTCTTGCCTTTGAAGTTTCCAGTATTACTAGTATGAATAGCATTCCTTGGTTATTTATTCTGAGTGTTAGTATGCACTTCTGGCAAAGGCTTAGTTCCCACAGGTCGTAGGTTGGAGTTTCAAAGGAGGAGCTCATTGTGCCTTTCTGCCTGAAGTAAAGTTTTGATCAACTCAGAATAAACAGTGAAACCTCTTTCACGGTATTGTTGCTGAAGGATCATCTGAGCAGGAAGCATAGTAGACAAAGTCTTTTTAATTTTATCTGCATCAGATGATTTCTTTTCACAAAACCTCAGGTTGGCACTGAGTTTATGAACAACATGGTTGTACTTTCCAACAGATTTAAAATCTTGGATGCGAAGATGATTCCACTCATTTGTTGCATCTGACAGGATAATTGTCTTTTGTTATTCATACCGTGTTTGTAGCGCAGTCCACAGAGTATGTGGGTCTTCCTCCATCAGATACTCAGCCTTGAGATCTGGATGGATGTGGTTCCTTATAAAAAATAAAGCATTGTATTTGAGATGCGGTGCCAATTGAGCAACTCCCTGTTGGGGAGGAGCAATGGTCGCATACAGTCCGCGCCATGACAGACTAACTTTGAGATCCGTTGTCTATGTGGGAAAGTTATGGCCATCAAGAGTGAGTGTCTCGAACTCTTTGCTAGCCATTGTTCCTACATATGTAGGGCCATATATGTGTTAAAATTCTATGACAATGTTGAATAAGCCATATGAAATGCAAGTAATCAAGGTATACTTGAAAAATAGGGATATTCTCTATTTATGAAATAACATAGTCGAGCACCAACAGTGTTAATTTTGTTTTTAATTCATTTTTCAACATCAGGTACGCACTTTGAGGATTAAAATCCAAAAGTAGTATATAATACTACCTTGTGTATGGCCAATGTGAAAAGAATTATATGGTAATAACTTGGGTGTAGACTTTAATTATTCATAATCAAATTGGGTACGCACATTGAGGAATGAAAATCCCGCAGCAGTACTAAAGTACTACCTTGTGTATGACCAATTTGAAGATAAATAAAATTAGTCACCCAAAGTGTAGACCAAAATTTCAAAACTTTAAAATATTGGGTACGCACGTTGAGTATAAAAATCCCGCAGTAGTACAAAGGTACTATCTTGTGTATGGCCAATATCGAAGTTAAGAAATTAATGTTATTCCAAAAAAATGAGAAAATCAACCCAAAGCATTCGCAAGTAATTTTAATTGCTCGTACGAAAAGCTAAAAATTGAATATATATATATATATATATAATGCATTAAGTAAATTGCATAAAAGATTGATAAATATGTATATAGATAGCCTATGGACTGATTTACAATTTACATGAAACTGAGCACTAATATGTAATATGCTTGCTAGGACTGAAACACAATTTACAGAGAAGTAAAGGACTAAACTATAAATTCGTAATTCTAAAACAGAAAAAAAACCTAATTAAAATGGCATGTTGGGCCTAATGGGCTGAGGCCCATTAAGCCAAATTGGCCTATTAATCCCCATGATAAATAGGGGCGGTTAGGGTTGAAACCCTAGCCGCCCCAACCTTCCCGTCGCCGCCAAGAGTGAGGGGAGGGCGCCGCCTCCGCCTTCGCCGGAGGCCGCCGCAAGGCACTGCCGCCGTCGGCCACGGCGCTGCAACGCCGCTGGCGCCGCAACGCCGTCGGCTGGCGCCGCATCGCCGCTGGCACCGCCATTTGCAGCCGCAACGCTCGCGCGGCGCCGCGCGGCAAGGGTGCCGCGACGCCGCCGACGCCGGCGCTGAGGACGCGTCGTGCGCGTGCCGCCATCCCCGTCCCCGAGCCGGTCCCTCACTCCCCGCGCGCTTTACGCCGACGGCGAGGCGTGGCCCTCAACTCCATTGGAGGAGGAGGACCCCGCGCCGCCGCTCCGTTTGGGAGAGCCCGAGCCGAAGCTCCATGGGGATGCGAAGCTATGTTGGGCGGAGACCCGAGCGACGGTTGGCGACTTCCCCGGCGTGGACACGCCGCGTGAGAAGCAGAGATGGCAACGGCGGAGCAGCCGGTGCCTCGACATCACCGATGCAGTCCTGGAGGACTTCATCAAGCGCAAGCCGAGGAAGACGAGTCGGAGCGGAGATGCGCGCCGCGATTGTTGGTGGAGAACGGCTTCGGTTCCTCGTCAAGGCAGAGATGGTGAGGGAGGGAGTCGGCACGGAGACGGCCGGCTCTACCTCCATCGCCGCCGGTGCTGCCCAAGACGAAGGACCTGCGACATTTGGTGAAGACGGTGCCGGTGGTGCTGCAGCAAACACCGGAACGCCGCAGCCACCACGACGACCACCATGGTGCCTCCTTAAGTTCCTTCTCCCGCGGTGTTCACCACCATGGCATTCACCGAGGATGTAGCGGAACATGGCAAGGAGTTCGGCGCAGGCATTGTACTGATCAACGCGGTGGAAGATCAAGTGAACCAAATCCACGAAGAAAATTGCAGGAGGTAAATAGCAAGGCATCTTTACCTTCTTCTTCCTCCTTTTTTGCACTATTCGAACAGGATTCTTTCTATGTTCTTCACTGTTTCTCTCTGTGACTGTGAAGAGCAAAAGTGCTGATAACGTGTTAGAACTGAGAATGTAAATAAAGAGAATGGAATGACACAATGAATCCCTGTCCTTTGTTCGTTGATCATTGAATATTTATACAATAGAGAGATTAACTGCCACTGATTCAAATGAGATGTGATGGTTCAAATGGGGTGACTTATTAACTGCTTGTTTAATGGAGTTATGGATAAAATGAGAGGAGGATCAAATCGGTTGTAACACTGAAGCTAGCCTATAGGCCTAGCCGGCCCACTCGACCAACTGGATCAGTCATCAGTGTAACTCTTGGGCAGACCATGAAAAACAACATCTATAATCTATAACTATCTATAAAGCAAAATAGTGTTTCCACCCAAATTTTGTTTTGCCTGGCTATTTTACAGAAAACCCCTTGAGTTTTCCAAAATTAACCCACAATCCATCTGGCTATTTTTAAAAAAAAATCCAGTTATACATACGATAGAGCTTATCTTAACTACTTAAAAAATCTATAACTTTTCGATCATCAAATCGGTTTTTCGTTCAAATCTATAAAATTTCCGATCCGTATAACCTCTCGCTCCATTGTTGCCTCACTTTCCTCACCTCCAGCAGGTGAGCCCGACTTACGCGCCTCTTGCGTTGTCGTGCATTGCCCTGAGCGACGGCCGAGCACACGCTGCACGCGTGAGCTAGCGCGCCACCGTCGATATACATGCAACTTTTCCTATTCATCAATATATTTTCTAACTAATAATATCCGAGTCATAAATATTTTAAACTTTTACCAAATTT
Organism: Oryza australiensis; assembly: GCA_019925245.2. Taxonomy (NCBI): domain Eukaryota; kingdom Viridiplantae; phylum Streptophyta; class Magnoliopsida; order Poales; family Poaceae; genus Oryza; species Oryza australiensis. The sequence goes on from JAIFGZ020000164.1 coordinate 347,968, forward strand.
CTAATCAGTTTAAAGTATCAGTAAGTCAATATCTATTTTCATTATATTTTTAACTTAATTTGGTAAAATTAAATTAACTTACACTAAATGTCTATCTGATACTATTTCTTAATAAAGGTCCAGTGGTACATAAAGTTGAAGATACCCTTGCTTTCAAAGTTATATATATAACTATCTATAAAGCAAGTAGTGTTTCTATCCAAAATTTCCGTTCGTCTCTGGTTATTTTGTAGAAAACCCCTTGAGTGTTTATAAAATTAACCCGTAATTCCAATGCTGAAAAGAAAGGGAGGGCTTGGATGAAAAAAAAGACCTCCTACGTCCCTCTTTTTCGTCCCCATCCACGCCGCGCCTGCGCCCCTCCGTCGTCATCGCTCGGAGCTCCCGCGCCGCCACCTGGACCTTCGCCCTTCGCTTGCTTCCCTCTCTGCGTCGTCGTTCCGTTGCAACGCACGAGCATTTTGCTAGTAAGGATTTAATAACAACAAGTGTTCCATAACGCCAGAAGGAAACTCGATAATGTCGTATGATTACTGTTTTAACACATGGCTAAAACGTCGTGAAATTTCAGTTCACTTATTTTTCTTGTCCCAACATGCTATCCTTTCAGGCATGTCCTATGGGCTGTAGCAAGCATCGTGAAAGACCTCATGGTTTCATGGTTTCACTATTCAAACTACGCCGTTATATAATTTTGAGAAATTGTTCAGACATATATCTCTCGCCCTCTAATTGACTTGCTGCCATGCATGTAAACTCTCTTTATTGATCATGAACACGAGTACTTCTTGAATTGTAAAAATTGGATCGATCGGAGTTAAACTTATTATTTGTATTTGTAAACTTTGTTTGGATTTGACGGGAAAAATGTATTTGGTGAATTTGTAGTTGAATCAAGTCCTTTTTAGTTTTGCTGATTGAAGTTTTCTGTCAGGCATAATAAACCCCTAATCTATTTTTACACCCTCAAACATCACCGGATTACTTAAACCCCTAATCTATTTTCTTTAGCTCATATAACACCTCAGATGAAAAATGGATCACTTTATTTATATTTCTAACACAATAACTTGTCCCAAAATGAAACTATTTCTTCACCTACTATCTTCTCTCAATCAATCACAACCATTATTTTCGCATACTTTCTTTTCTTCATCAATTACATTCTTTCACCAATCATCTTTACCTAATTCATAATATTTGTGCCTATTTTAGAAATGCTTAACATTCTGAAACGGAGAAAATATTATGTAATTATATTTGTACTATGTTACTATGGAAGGATACAAAGATCCATTATAAAATACCTCATTTTCATTATTGTTTATGATTGTTTCAATATTTCAGGATCAAATCACATAAGACTAATTTGAACATCGAAGATTTTAAAGTTCAAGCAAAAAGCCACGTGAAAATTTGAAAATATCTTTGAACTTGAATAATGGTGTCATCTATGACTTAAAAAACATCTTAAAATACAGCTTGTGTGAAGAGAAAAAAGACAATTAAGCAGTAATAAAACGAAACATTTTTAATAGCTAAAGATGATTTAGGAGGTATAGTGTTCTATTTATTGAAATAGTTTGAGGCAGTAAAATGGGTTCCCCCTATTTTATAGAAATGTAAGGCATCAACAGTACCATGGTACTTGTCTTAATTTGCAGTTTAACCTGTAATACATCTCATTTGTCTATATATTTTTATATAAAATTATTTGTAATTTTTGTACTTATCCATTTTTTTCTTGCTCCTGAGCGCTTGATTAAGCGAGGAGACGACAAGGAGGCAAGGCCCAGCTAGGTGCACGCGGGACTTATGACTAGACTATACAGCCCAGCTAAGTGGCAGGAGCAGTGCGCATGCGCACGCATCGTTTCGTCGTTTTTCCTTTTCTTTCGAGAATGTGTACTCCCGACAGATGCACATTCGTCCGCATTGCTCGAAAATTATAGTATACCAATCGGACGTCAGCGAAACCGTCGGCTTAGTCAAGTCTCTTCCTGAAGATTTCATACGTTTAATATGATATCACATCAGCTCTTTTATGAACTGAAAAAAAAAAGAAACGTTTCGCCTCCATGAAACGTTTTTTTAGTCTTGAAAATACCATGAAACCATAAAACGTTTCATCCACCGATCTGCTGCGACATGCAGCCTCTCGGTGAAACATTAAGATCAGTACTCAATATGGTTATCTACCTATCTTATTTCTTTTCTGAAGCTATTGTTTTATCAGTATTTTCTTCATCTTTTTATGTGGTGTATCAGTACTTTGGGATCAGAAAATCTCATATATATATATATATATATATATATATGGCTCCTAGTGATGCAACGTTTGTGTACAACGACCCATTAATAAATAAAAAATAAATGCTACAATAAATCTATTAAACTGATGAAACCATTCTATTGTTCATTTATGTTTCAGCTTATAAAAAACATAGATATAAAACGTTATATTGAGACTCGGCCTTATGCCGGGCTCGAGGGCCGGGCTGAAATTAATCATTGTACACGTAAAACGAAACAAACTATTACCACATAAATAATTAAATATTAATTTTTTAAAAAAATATAAATTATAAAGCAACTTTTGTATAATTTTTTTAAAAAAATACAAATAGTTTAAAAAACGTAGACGCGAAAAAAATGAGTTGCGAAACACTAAAGCCTTATTAATAGTAGGATTCTCTTTTCATAATTTTTTTTTGGGTGGACCCAAAGATTGTCCGACCAAAATTTTTTTTCCCTTTTGCAACCGACACGTAGTACTCGAGCTAGGGATGCTAGAAGTAAACTACTCCTATATTATCGTTATAATAAAAAAACTTTTACGGTTTAATTTAGTGGTAGTATACCTAACGTATTATACCCTAAAAGCTCTAACTAATCAAACCGTTAAGAATCGGATGTACCTTGAATCAGGAAGCAAGTTCATCGTGCAGCTCTTCATGGTTGATTAGGGGAGGCCAACGCTGAGAGCCAGAGAAGAAGATGGCATGGCCAGTAGTAAGATAGCAAGGGGAGGACTGATATGACTGTGGCAGAGAGGAATTGGGCTGATATGATATCCCCGTGATCGGTACACCAACACCTCCAGGTTCCGTACTACCGTCCAGGTGCCAAATTGTGGCGCAAAAACCGTACCAGTCCGGCTGTTTCCCGAACAAAAAATTGTGGCTTAGCGTCGTCTCATCGTCCGAGAAAAGCCTCGCGAGCGAGAGAGCGACACGAGCCCCGCTCCTCCGTGCTGCAGCACGCGCGCGTGTACGTGTCACCGCATGCCGCTGCACGTGGCCGTAGCGCTCGTGGGCCACGCGCGCTCGAGCCTTCCAGGCGCGCCGCTCTACGTGTCTCTCTCCCCGCGCGCGAGCCGCGAGGGTGGCGCCCGGTTGAGAACGACACCACGGACCAGTGCACTGCGTCTCATATATAAAAGCCGGCCGGGCTCCCCCCTCAACGCCAGGGCATTGTCGCATTTGCGCCTCGCGTCTTTTACCCCTCATGTACTCGCTTCGTTTAGCTAGCAGCGGCAGCACGGGACTCGGCTTCGCGCTCGGCCGGCTCGGCGGGAGGAGCGGCGGTGGTGTGGCGCTGCCCGCGTCGTCGTCGGTGGTATCCGCTCGAGCGAGGAGGACCGTCTCGGCGACGCCGAACCCCGCGGCGCCGACTCCGGGCGAGCAGGGCGTCGCGATGGAGCAGGGCAAGCAGCAGCACCAGCCACCACCGCCGACGTCGGAGCCGCAGCAGGAGAAGCGCGGCTCCCGCGACGACATGCACAAGACCACGGGGTACGCACGAATACACTCAGTACGGTTTTGGCGTGAGCGGCTGAGCCGGTGCGTGCGCGGGATTTAACCGTGGCGTCTGCGTGTTTGCGAGTGTGCAGGGACGTGATGACCCACTCGTTCGGGGAGGGCTACTCGACGCGGTCGGACGAGGAAGGGTTCGGTGGCGTCTACGGACAGAACGACCCGGTGTTCAACCCTGGGACCGAGGTGCACCCCAGCCACCCTGGTACGTGCTGCACTGTTACCAGGGCTCTTTTTGGCATAGGGCTTGTTCGGCTGCCCTATTGTTGCAGCTGTGTGGCTGCAGCTGCAAGCCAACAACAGTAACATGTGTTTTGTTAGCCGCAGCAACACTGCATGCCCTTCTACCTTCTACCGAACAGGCCAATAGTTTCAGATCTACTAGGGTCTTTTTTTTTTGGCATAGCTTCATATGTAAGATTTTAAGAGCTAGTAGATATTTATAGTTCTAGAAATCTTTAGATTGTCTGATTATGCTGATAACGTAAATCATTTTGTTTCAGTTTGAATGAAATTCAAAATTTTGAATCACTAAAATTTAATATATATATATATATATATATATAAACTTTATATCTGTTGTGTGGATCTAACATCTGAAGTTGGTATCAAAAAAGACCTACAACCCAAGGTTTAAGAAAAATCGGCGTTAATTACTCGGCTGGTAACCGCTCTATAGCTGGAGACGGGAAAGGAGTGTTAATTTACCGACCGGGAAGGCCGGTAGGGCATGAATTGAAGTGAATTTGAAATTTTGGATTTTGAGCTCAGTTTAATTGTGTATGATTAACCGCTGTTGCTTGGTTGTACTTACATGTGCAGAGTACGACACGTCGCAGGGGTCGGAGGTGAAGGAGAAGGAGAAGGCGCGCCACCTCAAGGACGACAAGCACGCGAGCTAAGCCAAGGCCGGGGGAGCTGGATTAGGTCATAATCGTAGTTTAGTCGGGCTTGACGGGGATCATCCATCACCCGTGCATCCACGTGGCCCATACGACGACTTGATGGGCATTGTATCTTTGCTTCTGAACTGTCGTTTCTGAAGCATTTTTTGGTTCCTTGCCATGATGTAAAAATCACTACTTAAAATTAGCTACGGAGTTCTCATGCACCTCTGATGTGTTCTTCAAATCTTATTGTCGATGTTCTATTTTTCGATTACGCTATACACGTACACGTGTGTGTATATATACATTCATATATATACAAAACCATAAATGACTTTAAAACGAACGAGTAGTGTTTTTATTTTATCCAAAATTTTGTTCTGGTTTATTTTGCAGAGAAGTTTTTAAATGTTTATAAAATTAATTTGTAATCTCAACTTTCAGAAATGAAAGATTTGGGTAAAAAAAATTTTATGCGTCTCTCGTCCTCATCCGCACCTCATGTGGTGCGGGCGTTTCTTTCTCTCGTCGTTGTTTGGGACGTTGTTTGGAGCTTTTACGTTGCTTTCTCCTTCCTCTGTTTCCATTTACATCGATGTTTTCATTCACATCGCGATATATAACGTGTATATATATATAACTATACATGCAGTGGCGGGCCTAAGGTCCGGTGACCCTGGGCCGCTGCCTAGGCTCTCTGGCCTATAGCCATGAGGCCAATTTCAAGGCTCTCTGGGCTGCCTAGGCTCTCTGGCCTATAGCCACGAGGCCAATTTCAAAAATACAGACACTGGTATGTTGGGCTGGGCAAAAGGCTGAGGCGCCGTGTTGGGTGGGGCAAAAGGCTGAGGCGCCATGTTGGGCTGGGGTAAAGACGCACGCGGCTCAGCGGTAGAAGGAGGACGCTGGTTCGACTGTTTGGTTCTTCCAAATTTGCAGGAGTGATGCCATGCGCCCGTGAGCCAATCTCTTGCGTTGCGTCTCTGCTGGGAGTTTGTGGAGCAGGTAGGTACAGTATGCATTTTAGTGTAGTGAGCGATGCAATCTTGTTTGTTCGGTCCAGTGACAGTGAGCGATGCAAATTACTTTATTTTTTTATTTAGAATTTCATACTACTTAATGTTATTCATATTATGATATATTATTACTAGCTTCTTCTCAGCCAGACTGAACCAGGTTTTGATTTTCAGTGTCCACAAACCAAAGCCTTCTTCTACTCCATGTTAATGTTATTCATATTATGATATATTATTACTAGCTTCTTCTCAGCCAGACTGAACCAGGTTTTGATTTTCAGCGTCCACAAACCAAAGCCTTCTTCTCAGTCAGACTGAACCAGGTTTTGATTTTCAGCGTCCACAAACCAAAGCGTTTTGGGTTTTTCAATTTCCATTAGTCTTGTTTGTTCGGTTGTTTTTTTCAAAGAAGACTTAGCCAATCATGTAATAATTCTGTTTTTATTAGTTTTGTTCTTCAATGTTTTGTACTTATGGGTAATTAGGTTTTGAATTATAGTTATTACTATTAGCATTTGGCAGTAGTGATTATTGGTGCATATGTTTTTGAATTATTCAAATATGATTTAGGAATGATACATTTTTTTGCTAATTCTTATACTTGCGGTTCAGGTTTGGCATTCGTTCAGATTTCAATAAAATTCTGGGTTCGTCACTATATACATGTATGAATATGTTCCATGTACGAATACGTTCCCTAAGATGAAATGAGTTGTGTACATCTTTCATCTCATTATATCATTAAAATATAAATACTATTGAAAGAAACTTACGTGAACGTAGTATTCAAGGTACGTAATATTCACGATACTAATTTAGAATTTTATGGACACAATAATTTAAACCTGAGCATGGTGAGTGAAGTTCCTATGACTTCACCATCACACAACCGGTATTTCCCCTACTTTATGATGTTTGTTAGAAAATGTAACGATGTATCGAATCAAATGAACGGCTGCCCTATGACCTTGCCGTCCGATATGCAACCAGTGTGCCCTACGACAGCTACTGTCACTACTTAAGAAATCATATTGGTTGAAATGGTAAAAATCACGGTAGTCCCGGTTTGAGTGGCACCCGGACTAGAGATGATTTCTAGTCCCAGTTTAAAATTCAACGGCTCTCTAGGAATTTTAGTCCCGGTTCATGTCACGAACCGGACTAAAGATCACCTCTAGTCCCAGTTCAAATGTTGTCGAGCGTGTCGGGCCGTGGGCATCTTTAGTCCCGTTGGTAACATCAACCAGACTACAGATGCTATATTTTGTCCCGGTTGGTGTTAACAACCGGGACTAAAGATGCCTAGCGCTCTGACAGATTCTGACAGCCTCTGACACCATCTTTAGTCCCGGTTGGTGTTACCAACCGGGACTAAAGATGGCTTGCTTTTTATACTCCTTCTTCCCTCCTCCACCCGAGCTCGCTACACTTGTCTTTAAAATTTTTCTCTAGCTAGAGGGAGGTGCTGCCAAAATTTTTGTGATTTTGTTTTGATGATAATACACAAATCTTTGCTATCTACAAGGTTAGCAACTTCTTCCTCTTATGATCTATGCTTAGTACTTTGTATTTTACGGTTGTTTTCTATACATTAATCATCTCTAGATTTTTTTAACATGAGGAGAGAGAAAATTTGTTTGGACTAATTATTTTGCTAAGCACATTATATTGTGTTGAGAAAAAAGTTAGGAAAAATAAAGAGAAAGAAAAGTAAGCTTAGCACGTAACATTTATAGGAATTTAGTCCGTACAATTTTATCTCAAAAATATTTATGGAAAATGATGAGAGAGAATCTTTTGGACAAAAATTTATAAAATAGATGACAAAGGACCTTTTAAAATAGATGCAAAATAATTAATTAATTTTATGTTTATCACTTTAAAAGACCTTTTAAAAATAATTCTATTTTTTAGAACAACACATTATGTATATTGGATTAATATATAATAATTGTCTGATTATATATATAAGTATTGTAATAATATTTAAATGATTTGAATTTCGTGGAATTTTCTTACGATTTTTGTGCATTCCATTTAGATGGATCGGCAATGGATGTACAACGCGGATCGACGGTCGAGAGAGTTTATTCAAGGCGTCCATTATTTTTTAAGTGTGGCCGATGCCAACAAGCATAAGGGTTTCATACGTTGTCAATGTAAAAAGTGCAAAAACGAGAAGGAGTATTCTACATCAAGAATTATTCATGTCCACTTGTTTCAGTCGGGATTCATGCCTCACTACAATTGCTGGACATCACATGGAGAGGTGGGAGTTGCAATGGAAGAAGATAAAGAAGACGACGACAACATTCCGGATTATGGTCAATACGGTGGGTTTGAAGAGAATACAGTGGGCGAGGCGGACGGGGATGCTCAAGAAAACGACGGTGCCGATGACCTTGATCAGATGTTGCGCGACATACAGGGGGACTGCGAAGGCGTAAAGGAAGTGCAGAAATTGGAGCGTATGTTGGCGGATCACAAAAGGTCCTTGTACCCATGCTGTGAACAGGGGCACAAAAAGTTAGGTACCACGTTGGAATTCTTACAATGGAAGGCCAAAAATGGTGTCAGTGACAAGGCATTTGGCGAGTTACTAAAACTCGTGAAGAACATTCTTCCAGAGGGAAACGAATTATCGGAATCAACGTACGAGGCTAAGAAGTTAGTCTGCCCTCTAGGACTGGAGGTACAGAAGATACACGCATGTCCTAACGATTGTATCCTCTACCACGGTGAGGAGTACGAGAACCTAGAAGCATGTCCGGTTTGTAAAGCACTTCGATACAAGATCAGACGAGATGATCCAGGCAAAGTTGACGGACGGCCCTCGAAGAAAAGGATTCCTGTTAAGGTGATGTGGTATTTTCCTATAATACCACGGCTAAAGCGTCTGTTCAGGAACAAGGAGCATGCAAAATTGATGCGTTGGCACGCGGAAGAACGCCTACAAGACTGCATGCTGAGACATCCCGCTGATGGGTCACAGTGGCGAAACATCAACAGAACATTTGAAGACTTCGGCGAGGATGCAAGAAACCTAAGGTTCAGCTTAAGCACGGACGGCATGAATCCTTTTGGAGAGATGAGCAGCGGGCATAGCACTTGGCATGTGACGATGTGTATCTACAACCTCCCGCCTTGGCTATGCATGAAGCGAAAGTACATTCGGATGCCGGTTATTATTCAAGGCCCGAAGCAACCGTAACGACATCGATGTGTACTCGAGACCGCCGATCGAAGATCTAAAACTGCTGTGGAAGAAAGAAGGTGTTCCCGTGTGGGATAAAGATAAACAGGAACATTTTAAACTACGAGGGTTGCTGTTTGTTACTATCAATGATTGGCATGCACTTGGCAACCTATCCGGACAGTCAAACAAGGGGTACAACGCTTGCACCCACTGTATGGATGAGACTGAGTGTACGTACCTGAAACATTGTAAGAAGGTAGTGTACATGGGCCATCGTCGCTTTCTTGCTGCAAGCCACCCTGTCCAGAGAAGAGGCAAACATTTTGATCAAAAGGTAGACCATCGTACTAAACCAAAGCATCGCAATGGAAAGGCTGTGTTTGCCATGATGAAAGACCTCAAAGTAGTATTTGGAAAGGGACCCGGCAACCAATCTATAGCAAGTGAAGGTGGTCACGCGGCGATGTGGAAGAAGAAGTCAATTTTTTAGGAGTTGCCCACTGGGAAGTCTTGGAGGTCCGCCACGCAATCGATGTGATGCATCTCACCAAGAACCTTTGCGTAAACTTGCTTGGCTTCCTAGGTGTATAAGAAAAATCAAAAGATACACTTGAGGCACGTAACGATCTGAAACATATGGCACAACGCGACGGCCTTCACCCGCAACCAAAGGATAAAGGAGCCCAATACAGGCATATGAAATCAATGGGTACACATTTTACACAAGGGCCCAAGACTTAAAGAGCACGAATCAGAACAGCGTTGTCCGCATCAATGTCGTGGGATACGACGGTACGGCTAGCACATATTACGGCGGCATCGATGACATATGGGAGCTGGACTATGGACCTCAGAAGGTCCCTCTGTTTCGGTGCCAGTGGGTTAGGCTCAGTGGTGAAGGCGTAACCATTGATACAAGTTGGATGACAACGGTCGACCTGAGCAAGGTTGAATACTCAGACGAACCTTTCGTCCTTGCCAATGATGTACGGCAAGTTTTCCATGTCAAGGACATGGCTAGCAAATCAAAGAAGGGGAAAGGGTCCAACGAGCCAAAGCGTCACGTGGTTCTCCCAGGCAAAAGAAAAATCGTGGGAGTCGAGGATAGAACTGACAAAGATTACGATCAGTTTGACGGGCAACCTTCGTTCGCGGTGGCGGTTGACCCGATTATCCTCCTATCAAATGAGGACACCCCTTACTCACGCAACGATCATAACAAAGGAATAATTATGCGGAGAAAGTACGTGAGGACAAATGTTACATAGCTAAATTTATGTATGGACGATGTAAATTAAATTAAATCATTGAATATTATTCATCTACATCTAAAAGATCCATGTCTTCCACTTGATCTTCTTCAAGATCTATAATTACATCAGAACCTTGGTACTATCCATAGTAGTAGGTTCCCCATCCACCCGATCTTTTATTGAAACACCATGTTAATTATATATGAATATAAAATATATCAACATATGAACATTATAATTATATATGAATATAAAATACAATAAAATAGGGCATTGTAATAATTAGTCCCGGTTTGTAAAAAACCGGACTAGAGGTGAATTTCGTGGGCGGGAAAACATCTTTAGTCCGGTTTGAGCCACCAACCGGGACTAAAGATTTCCATCTACCGCGCCACGTGGTGCCGCAATCTTTTGTCCCGTTGGTGGATTCAACGAGACAAAAGATATGATCTTTACTCCGGTTGAATCCACCAACCGGCGAGATCTTTACTCTCGGTTGGTGGATTCAACCGGGACTAATGTTCATATTGTTGTCCCGGTTGGAGCCACCAACCGGAGTAAAGTATCTTCTACCGGTTGTTGGCTTCAACCGGACAAATGACGCCGTAACTATATATAGCAAGGGCCTCACTGGGGATCCAACACTTAGCCGTTTTCACACTTCGGAACTGCATCGTCTTCGTCTTCGTCGTCGTCGCCGAGCCCCAGGTCGCCGCCGCAGCACGCCGTCTTCGTCGCCGAAGGACCTCCACTCCGCCGTCTTCGTCGCCGTCGCAGTTAGCGCCGCCGCCCCTAAGATTTCCCGACATTATGCGCTAGGGTTTGGCCGTCGCCGACGCCATCGCCATCATCGCCATCGTCGCGGTCGCCTCCGCCGTAGTCGCCGCCGCCGTCGCCGCCGCCCTCCCCACGCCGCCCACTCCTTGCGCCTCCCCACACCCAGCCGGCCGCCCCTAAACCCTAAACGGCGGTGCGCCGTCCTCCACTCCGCGCCGTCGCCGCCGTCCTCTACATCCTCGCTGCCGCACTCTGTGAATGTTAATATATGAATTTTGAGTATTTGTGTATTTTGAATATATGTGTATTTTGAATATATGAATTTTGAATATATGAAATTTGTATGTATGGGTATTTTGAATATATGATTTTTGTATGTAAATGAACTGTTATATGTAAATGGACTGTTATTGGACTATTGAGAATTTGAATATGTATTTAAATTTGAAATTTGAATGTTTATGTGAATTGTGAATTTTGTATTTTCGAACGAACGAGAACGCTAAAATCAACAAACGGTCGTAAACGAACGGACGGACAGACGGATGGACAAACGAACGAGTCTTCGTTCGTTCGTTCGTCGTGGACGAACAGACGTTCACGAACGGACGAACGAACGTGGACGAACGGACGTCTCCTTTCCTCTATCTTTCATTTCCTCTCCACTTCAACTCCCATCCTCCTTATCTCCCTCACATCATTCTCCTCTCTTTCTCTCCTCTCCTCCAGATGACCATACTCACGGACGTAAATGATATAACGAACGGTCGGTCGGTCGTGTTCTAGCAAAGAGAAAAAAAAGAGAAAAGGAAAATATAGAACGTGATCTTCTTCACAAGTCTTTTCTACGATTGAGATAATATATGATTCTGAATCCATCTTCTTCGTTTTGTCTTTTTTTACGTAGAAATACATGATTTTTCTGAATAATTGATACATGTATTAACCGAATAATTTTTTTCAGAATTCTTTGATTAAGTCCTCAACCCACAACAATCAAATGGTAGATCGTAACGAGGAACAGCTTCTCCATGATGAGATCGCACGAGGAACAGAGGTTTACAACGAGGAGGGGAATGAAGATACAAATCAATACCTCAACGAGGAGGGGGACGAACAGGGGAACGATGAGGAGAATGAGGGCTCCGCCTCCGCCTCCGCTGGAAAGAAGAGGGCACGCGGTCAACGCGGTCTCAACAAGCGCATAGAGGGTCGACATGTCATAATGGAGGAAGAATCTGACGGTCGCCCTATTGCCCCAAAGGACGCCGCAAGGAAGTTTGTGGCGCACAGCGGATGGGTGGTGAGGGATCACGTGCCCGTAAGCGTTGTGGCGATCAAGGACATGAGGAGATGAGCAGAGCTATCTCTCAGACTCAGAGAAAGAAATGTTGTGGAATACAATGCTGCAAACGTTCACCATCCCAGACTCACAACAAGCAAGGGTCAAGTAATAGACGTTAAAGAAAATGACAGAGCTCTTCAAGAACTACAAGAAAGAGTTACACAAGAAATATATCCTGAAGGGCCAGACCCCTGACTTTGACAAGTTCCCAAAGCTCAGAGATCATTGGGATGCTTTTGTTGAACACAAGACTGGGGAGAAGCACACGCTATCATGGAAAAGAACAAGACCAATGCAGCTAAAAATAAATACCATCACAAGCTTGGGTCAGGCGGCTATAAGAAAGCAATGGAAAAATGGGAGAAAATGGAAGCCGACCTTGAAGCGCGAGGTATCGTTCCCGACACAGCCACCTGGCCGGAACGAGCAAAGCACTGGTTTTATGCTCACGGCGGCTCACTTAATCCCGTCGATGGCACAGTTATCTTTGGTGATGAAATTCAAGAAGCCGGACGGAGGATAGAAGAAGCGTTGCGGCCACTTCCTCGGGCGCGTTCAGCCCGAGAGAGAGAAGGACGAGCTAACGCTCGCCCTCCAAAACCCAGAGCACCCGAGGCGAACGCGAGGAAAGGCGTCGTCACCTGGAAATACAGGTTCCAAGCTGACGTCGACACATACCGAATGAGGTCAAAGCGAGAGCACGATGCGAGGTTCGCTGAGATGAAAATGAATCTCTCGCAGATTGATCGGATTGTGGATAAAAGGTGACCATAAGGTTGGCAGAGGAGCGGAGCCATTGGGTTAGCTAACCTAATCCAAAGAATAGCTCAACTACAAAGAAGATAGAAGAGCTACGCTTCAACCGGAAATGAAGGCGATTTGGCCCCACAAGCTGAACAGGGTCCGCCATGACCCGTTGATGACATCACACAACGGACCCCATGTGAGCTGCACATTTCGCTAAAGAACATAACAATAAAGGTATGTTCATACTTTTATGTTGTACGTATATTTCCTTGAATAACTTCTCAATCAATGTGCATTACTAACTAATAAACAATCTTCTCGAATTGGTCGCGTCGGGCATGGCCATTCCAGTAGAACGAGACGGCACCTACCACTCCCGACCCGTTCCACCTGCGTACTCGAAATTTGAAATTGAACAGGTGGAACGCGGCTATGAAGATCTCGATTGGATATCCCCGGAGGAGACGGGAGCGACGCTAGGAGAAACAGCTCGCGGAATATTTCTCGGAGGAAGATCTTCATAATATTCCCTGACGTGGTGTCTCCTCCGTCTCCACGTGGGCCGTCTCCTCCGCCTCCACGTGGGCCGTCTCCTCCGCCTCGTTCACCTCCTCCACCTCCTGCGTCGCCTCCACGAGCACCGACTCCTAAATGGTCGTCTCCAACTCCACCGCCTTCTCAGACTCCTCCGTCGCCACAACAAGCACCGACTCCTAAACGGACATCTCGAGCCACGTGGTCAAGGTCAACCAGTAGTTGACCAAGAAGCAAGAGGCCTAAACTTGACCTGCTCCCACCAGCCCCAAAGAAAACGGCGTACGACATGACTCTAAAGGAGCTGCACGAGGTCGTCCAAGCTGAAGTCAAGGCCCACTTCAGAAAGAAGTCTCCTGAGAAGCCTCCTGAAATCCCCCAGGAGACTAAGGACTTCTTCAGGAAGACGTACCAAACGCCACAGTCTAAACCGCAACCTCAACCTCAGTCTGACTACGACAGGACTATTCGGAAGGCTGCTGTCAAGGCGAAGAGAACGGGCAAAGATGTACCCCAGTTCAGTGTTCCAAATGTCAGATCAGACTTAAGACAATTTATGGAATCTGCTGGAATTTTAATGGATCAATTACACGGTCGTGCTCCCCTGGCGAAGCCTCTTGTAAAGCCGGATCAAGTGAAAAAGCTACCAACACGGATGTACCGCTTCCACAAGTGGTACATGCAAGAATCCCAACAAAGGTGGAGAGATGGTAACGGGCAAATATTCACAGTACTATTCCGTCAATGGAGGTGACGACTTCTATATACGATTCGAAGACATATTCGACTGCACTCTTGATGCCCTCGACGTCTCACTTCTAGCCACGCGGGCTCTATAAGTATCGTTCGTTATTTCGTTTCTTACCTTCTTGTATTTAGCTGACGAAAATTCTTTTTAACCGTTGTAGAATGGCGATGCAATATTGCAACATGCACGACTGTAGCAAACATGGATTCATGGATCCACGCAAAATCAACGGTGTATTGGTTGATCATTTTTCTGATCCAACACTGGACAACATTTACAAGTCGCTGGTGATAAACCACTTCCGGTCATTTATCCTTCTGCCCTACAACACTGCGTAAGTATTTTCTTCCTTCCGTACCGATTTCAATCCCGTGTGCATACATAAATTTTTATATGTGTCATCTAAATCAATTTGCAGATTCCACTGGGTTCTGTTAGTAATTGACATGGATAACTCGTGGATCCATGTCTTTGACTCAATGGATAAACCAGAGTCCACGTACGCAAAGATATTTGAACTGCTAAATAGGTAATGCCATCTTACTTGCTAGCTATTGCATATATGCGGTTCTTTGATAATTACTAGCTAACTTTCAACTGCACGTAGGGCATGGGAACGGCTTCGGACTAATGTTCGCGAAAATTGGAAAGATAAGCTCTCCGTGAGGATGAACTTTCCAGTGAGTAACATGCTCCAAAGTTGTTTTGAATTATTACTTTGTTCTAAAATATGAAACGTATATTAAATCTGTCGTCGTTTCTTCTTTAGTGTGCAAAACAGTCGCAGGGAACCAACTTATGCGGATACTACGTCTGTGACTACATTCATCGCTTTGTGACCGATGTCACAACTATCGACGATATAGATGTACGTATAACAACCATTCATACATTACGTATCGATTTCTTATTAATTTTATATATTTATTTCTTATTTAATCGAATTAATGACAGCTTATGCGAGTAAGAGACAACCTCCCCCACGAGACTTTCATACAAGCTGCTCATGAAGAATTGATGGGATTTATAAACGAGCAGATCATTGATCCCGCGGAGGAGTTCTACTTTAATTTAATTAACTTAACCACTGGATCCACAAAATAGACAATGTTTTGTAACATACGAAATATATATGGATATTGTACATATGTGTATATGTTTTGGTAATATATTACATGTATATATTTCCTTTCTTAAGTTCATTTATATGTGTGTAACTTATATATTTATACATATATATTATATAATATATATGTATAAATATATGTGTGTAAAATATGTATATGTGTAATATATAATATGTGTGTGTAATATATAGTACGTAGCACTGTTGGAGAAAGAAGAAAATTAAAAAAATATAAAAAAATATTTAGTCCCGGTTGATGGTACCAACCGGGACTAAAGATGCATCTCTAGTCCCGGTTAAATAACCGGGACTAGAGATCGCCCATCTCTAGTCCTGGATTCGTAGTCCCGGTTTGACAACCGGGACTACTGTAGGTTACGAACCGGGACTAGTGTGACTTTCTTCAGTAGTGTGTAGTCAAAGGGCACTCCATGCGTATGCCCTAAGAGCATAATCAACGAGCATAATCAACGGTTATCATATACTCCGCTTAAGCCCAAAATTATAGATTTTTAGGTTAAAAAAATCTCTTCAACTGATTCCTTACCCAAGAACTGAAGATATCTTCCCCATCAATTCCCCATCAATTTCCAAAGATCCCTTCCCCATCAATTTCTTATCTCAATGTATGTGTTTGGTTATAGGATGAGGTAAGATGGGTTAGGTTCATTTATGATTTTTTGGTAGGATGATTTTATTATTTTTTATTTTTGGATAGAATGATTTTATTTCTTTTGGTTGAAAAAATGAAGTGGTTTTTTTTGTTTGTTTTGAGGGATAGAAGAGAATGGGATGAGATGGTCCTATCATTTGTTTGGATAAAAAGATGAAGAAGAGATAGAAAGATGAAGAAGAGAGTTGATAGAGATACTTCCTCATATAATGTTGATGAGGTTACCTCTAGTGTATATACGATCAAATACATGTTAAACATATAAAAGAATTATACTGTATTTTTTTTCAAAAACCGTGCATATATGAAACACAGGACTATCGAAAGAACCATGAACCAAATTTGACATGATTAACTTATCAAAACATACAAAGCACAAGTAATTTTTAACGAAAACGTGTCCTTCCGCTCCTTGCTGCTCTTGCTCTGGGAGGAAATCACAAATCTACACAAACAAATCAAACAATGAAATCATGGGGCTTGAACTTTCGAGCTGTTGGATTGTTGTAACATCGCCGTATGCGATATCACTGCAGAGCCACCCAAACATCCTATCATTTTGGATCAATCTGCAACTGAGTCGAGGAGACAGGATGCGAGGAGGGAGGAGGCCACTGGCGCTGTCGTAGGTTGCAGCCGCCGAATTTGCTTCCTTCCGCCATCACCGGCTTTGACGAGGATGAGCAGCCGGCGAGAGGACAGACGCAAGAAGGGAGTAGGCTAGCGACCTGGCTCCCACACACGTCGCTGTCGCCGCCGCCGCCGCCTCATCGAGCACCCGCCGCCATCGCCTTTCCTCTCTCCGTCTGGTTGAAAAAAATGGGGAGAGAGAAGATGCACTTTATAGTATAATGATAAGGGGGTGTAGTTTTAATCTTAAGTCTCTGGTTTAAATTTTTCACACGTTCATAATTTCTTTTTAAAAAATGTTTTGAGAACGTCTCTCCTTTCAAATCTTTTTTTAAAAAAAAGTGGGGAGAGAGGAACTGTAAATTCAGAGGTAAAGGATATGGTTACCACGTGTGCGACACACGTGAGTTGCACCAGCGGAGGTGGGTAGACGCGACGTGTTTACACGGATCAACCCAACTCATATATATGCAGAATATTTCCTTTTAGATCCAACCCAACCCATAGAGTACTTCAACCAAACACCTATAAAAATAAAATTACTCCAATCCAACCCATCAAATCCATCCCACCAAACACATGCCATAAGTTGAAAGGGATGCTTGCTTCTAATTACATAAGTTAGAAGGCACGTTTGTTTTAAATTAAGGTTTACAAAACCGACGATAACTATGTGGTTATCGTGGTAATCATATGTCATAAGTTAAAAGGCACGTTTGCTTTCAATAAGGGTTTACAGAACCGGCGGTAACCGTGCGGTAAACGCGATTACATAAGTTAGAAGGCATGTTCGTTTTAAATCAGAGTTTACAAAACTGACGATAACCATGTGGTTGTCATGGTAATCATATGCTATAAGTTGAAAGGCACGCTTGTTTCCAATAAGGGTTTACACCATAAGTTGAAAGGCACGCTTGCTTTCAATAAAGGTTTACAGAACCGGCGGTAACCATGCGGTAAACGTGATTACATAAGTTAGAAGACACGTTCGTTTCCGATCAAAGTTTACAAAACCAAATATAAATATAACCATATGGTCACGGATGTCATGCTAATCATGTATAACCATATGATTATCATGGTAATTATGTTTATCGTCGGGATATGATAAAAATAAAACCGTGTTAATCTCATTAAATTTAAATAAATTTTAAAAATAATTTAAATTTTTATAAATTTTCTATGATTTCTTACGATTTTTTATAGTTATTGCGCTTACCACCTGATAATCGTGTTTATCGTCCGGGTGTGATTACCGTAAACAAACCCTTGCTTCCAAACCACCGCTGAAAACTTCTTCCCACTCGTGAGAAGCACTGTGGAGGTGGAGTTACGCGCGTAGGGAAGAAGAGTACTGATTCCGTTGGTAGTTTTTGATGTGGATCACTTTTTTTAAAAACTAAATTAACCTATTCATTTTCATGACTTTAAATTTGATCATGGATATGCCGTCTGCAACTGTGAGGCTACCGTCTGCTTGCTCTACTTCGATCCATTTGGTCGAGTCTTTTTTTTTACAGGGATCGAGACGGAGATGGGACGCTAATCGTCCGAGAGGACCTCCACTCATTTATTTTATTTAAAAATTAATAAAATAAATTAATATATGATATATCATTTTATATGTTTAATTTGATTTTATAAATTATAAAAATAACAAACTTTAAGTAGTATATGTAGTATAAGTATATTTATGGTTAAATTTATTGTTTCAAATACTTGTTGGATGTAAGTGTGCTGGTTAAATTAAAGTTGTTTAAAACCGCATATTTCATTTAGAATAGAGAAGAAATTATTCGTTTAAATATTATCATATATAATCTTAGCCATGTATTTATAATGTATTTATAGAGCTAAAAATATCTCGCTTAAAATTTTTATAATCTAAAACTTTATCAAACATAACCTTAATCAATTGACGATTATAAGAAAGCAAGATGCAATCGTAAGAGGTTTGTAAGATTTTTTTCTTTTACCCGCATCGTGTGTTCCATTTTCTAAAAGAGGCCTAAACCTTCGATAATTAACCACATGGATGGATCCTCATCCTAATCCGCTACCTTGTCCTGTTCCTCCATCTTCACACTTTTACACAGTGCAACCGACGGATCAACCTCCACCGCCCTTCTCCCCGCCGTCTCGAGAAAGGAACCGGAAAAAAATCCCCAATTCCCAACGCCAACCAGCGAGCCGGCAATGTCCCTCCGCAAGCGGCAGCGTTCGGCGAGCAGCTCCCGCCTCAGCACTCTCTCCTCCTCGCCGGCTCCCCACGCCGCCGCCGCCTCCCCATCCTCCCCTCCGCTCTCCTTCCCCAACGCCGACCTCGTCCTCCGCCTCCACCTCGACCCCTGCCCCGACGACGACGACGACGACGACGACTTCGACGCCGGCGAGGATCATCGGCCCTTCCTCGACCTCCACGTCTCCTCGGCGTCCCTGCTCCGCTCCCGCTACTTCGCCGCTCTCCTCTCAGACCGCTGGAGCCCCGCCCCCCCACCTCCGCCGCAGGGGGCATGGGCACCTCTCCTCGCCGTGGCCGCTCCGGGCTCCTCCTCGCACCCTTTCCACGCCCACGTCGAGGTCGTCCGCCTCCTCCACACGCTCGACTTCGCCGGCGCCATCCACTCGCCCGCCGACGCCCTCGACATCCTCCCCGTCGCGCTCCAGCTCCTCTTCGACGCGTGCGTCGAGGCGTGCACGCGGTTCCTCGAGGCGGTACCCTGGTCGGCGGAGGAGGAGGACCGCGTCCTTGAGCTCGCGCCTCTCCTCCCCGTCGATGAGGCTGCCGACCTCCTCGCCAGGATCACGCCTCCCCCAGCCGCCTCCGCCTCCGGCGCCGGGGGCGAGGCCTCCAGATCGCCGTCCGAGGCGATGCTGCACGGCTTGATCCACTCCGCCATCCATGGCCACCCTGTCCCCGCCGCAACCAAGGCGTTCGTCGCGATGCTCCTCAAGGACTACCCCTCCCGTGACTGCGTGCAGAAGGTGCTCGACGAGGCGTTCCTGTCACGGCTGGAGACTGTCAAGGAGCTCATGGGGAAGTATGCCAGCCCTGACTTCAGGGTCGCCGTGGACAGCGATGAGCGGGACGCGATACAGAGGCTGAACCTGCAGTCCGCGGTATTGAATGTGAGACACTTGCTCTGGCTCATCGAGAGGATGGTCGAAATGAGGGTGGCCGATAATGCGGTTAAGCTGTGGAGTGAGCAGGCTGCACTGACTGCTGATCTGCAGAAGTTGCTGAACGATGTGGATATGTGGAAGAATATTACTCCTGGGCTTCCCGTGCTTGTTACCAGATGCACACTCAGGTTCGCCAATTCGGTTGTGAATGGGGAGACAATAGTTCCTCGTCAGGTTAGCCTTCTGAGCTGATATTTGCCTTGTTATGAACTTACATCCATGATAGTACTTAATGCAGGTATGCTGTGATGCCAAGTGTTGGATTTCAGTCCAAATGATCGCTTAGTTCCAATCTAATTATTTCCTTCTGTTGCAAAGCAAATCAATAGGTTGACTTGTTTAGTATGTTAAATATGCAGAAATGCTATATTTTGACTCAGCCATTGCTATGATTATAATAGAATGTTCTCATGAGTAAACAGTAGTTACTTGTGGTTGTGATCTTAACAGGTAGCATCATTTAACAACAATCTATCTTCGGACATATTACGCCATTATTTTCAGTGCAGTAAACCAGTGGCTTTTTCTAGATACTTTGGGTGCATATGTGTGCATTTTGAATAGTTCCAGGTTGTTGCTTGAAGTCTTGAGCATTAGTTTGGAGTTGTTTGCAATTTGCATCCGGTAAACAAGTGCTAAATCTAACTGAATGAATATCCATAAGCAAATATTATTTCGGAAAGTATATTAGTAGCCTAAGTTGAGCTGACCCATAGTTAGTATCTAGATAGTTATTTCCAATTCCCACAGGTTGTCATGTTTCTTCTATATGATCATTTTGTTCTGCAGACAAATTTTTTTTATTGCTCCTCTGTAATGTATTCCATGTATCTTTTTCTTAGCACTATTCTTGTAATCCCTCATGGTTGTACCATTTTTATGTATGATCATTTCGTACCATGTTCACAGCTTGTTTGATAGTTTCTTTGTATTAACCTCTACGCTCTCTACAATGGCTGTCTCTGGTTGGTTGTGACTCACTTTTAAGTGTGCCTGGAAGTTTTTACGTGTGTATCTGTGTTGGGGCAACTTGGGCGGAACTATAGTTTAATAAGACAGTAAAACTTGAAATAATTGTATCTTATCAGTGGACAGGAGTGGAAAACTGGACATGCATCAATCCAAATCTGATTCATGTGGAAAACCTTAATGTGCATATCAGTTTGGTGGGTTCAATAAGATTTTTCATTAGTAATACTTTAAGAGGTCGAGTTGTGAGTTGGATAAGGGATACTTTGGTTGTACTTGTGTTGTTGTTTAACTTGATGGGTCTCTATGAGGAGAAAAAACATATGTCCCTGACTCCTCAGATAGCCAAGCTCTCAACTGCGAGGCCTTTGTGTATATGTTTTTCTTTTCTGTCTGGCCAGGTAGAGTTGGTCTAAAAGCATTTGGCAGATGGTAGGCCAGCTCTTTTCTGAATAACTTTGGCAAGAAAAGCTAGCAGGCCATCCAAATGAGATGTTTTTTTTCCATAGATCAGGGTATTAAACAAATGCTCAGATCTGCTATTGGGATTGTCTAAGGTACTGTGTCAATCCGCTATGTACACAATCAACATCTAGTTGTATGATGACAACAATGACAAGCACATTTTACAACCCTGAACTTTCATGAATATATGTAAAAGAATTAAAAAGTAACCCTGAACTCAAACTATACTCTATTCAACTTATGAACTATCAGAACTGTTCAATTTCCAACCATGGTACAGATGGTTTTGGGTGACGTAACATTGATGGTGTGTGGCCTCAGGCTGAGACAGTTTTTTTGGGACTCAGCTAATCCGCTTGATCTCTGGCATATAGCTGAACACGCAATTTTATCTGATGATATCCTTGTAGCTCTCTGTCTAGTGCTGCCAGATTTTCCATGGAGAGCTCATACTAGATTATAATACACACTTTTAGTTTTGTTCTTGTGTTTAATTGGGTCTGGCTATCTGAGCTCATATATGACATTTCTGCTTCTCAGGTGAGGACGAAGCTTGTCAGAAGTTGGCTTCCTGTCCTAAACGTCTGCAGGAACATGGTTCAGCCTATGCAGTGTGGATACAAGTCACCAAATTGCCAAGAGCTGGAGGAGACATTTCTTCAGATCATCTCCACCTTGCCTGTCCCAGATGCTCAGGAGCTGCTGCAACAATGCCTCGGGTTCTCCACTCGCAACGTTGATGACTGCCCGCATTTGATTGCAGCCTTCAAGACATGGTTCCGGCGTGCTGGGCGGGCTCAAGGTGCAGAAAATTGAGATGAGCGCTGCAGCTAGTGTCCGCCTTACCAGTGGGTTCTGTCTTGTGCGAAATCTTACATCTAGTTCAATGTAGTTCCTAACGCTGTTTCTGTGCATTGTTTTACTACCCTATCTATTGCCATGTAAGGTACTCCATATGGTATGTACATAATAACATTTTCTCTTCGTGTGAAACATGTTACCCAAGGGCATATGATGAACACTAAACTATTCATGCGTGTAGTGTTCTTCCATTCGGAATGTGAATATAACTTGACGATAAATGTATATTCAACCGATGATTTCTCCTGTTCTCCTGCCGCAAGAACATTGCAATCCCACGAGTTCATCGGTTTCTCTTGTTACAAACTACAACTGAGAATTGCTGTCCCGGTGTATCACTAAAATAAGCTCATGTTCTGTGTCCTGCGAGTTTCAGAATTCAGACCATTCTCTTCAAAATAATTCAGACAATAGAACAGACCGTACTGAATTGCTCATGCTATTTTCTTGCCAACGTTG
This sequence comes from Oryza australiensis, assembly GCA_019925245.2. Taxonomy (NCBI): domain Eukaryota; kingdom Viridiplantae; phylum Streptophyta; class Magnoliopsida; order Poales; family Poaceae; genus Oryza; species Oryza australiensis. The sequence continues at coordinate 370,652 of JAIFGZ020000164.1, forward strand.
CAAAGCAGTATCCTGATCTGGTTTGTTAATTCTTTCTCGTTTGCTGGAACATTAGTGGAGAACATGACTAAGTTCAAAAGTCAAAATTCGGTTTCTTCCTCCTTCCATTCAGAACTCTTTTCAGATAAAATACCTGTGGTAAACTCCCAGTCTCTGCATCAACTAAAGTCTTCTCTTAAAATATAGGATTCAAATCTGGAAAGAGGTCTACGCACGTAATGTCATTATTTTCAGTATGTTCTATGTAAGACCCAGAATGTCTAGTTCTAGAAGGGACAGTGATTATGGAAGTTGTTATGAGGCTGAGTTTTAATCTAAAAGAAGATTAAGGAATTTAAGGCGCTCTCATCTTTCACTTGCCAATAACACGTTTTCTACATTATTACAGTACATTACGTTGGGAAGGTTGATACTTAGCCCAACCCAAAATACAAGTGGCCAAAAGCAAGCCAAATTTGAGAGATTTCATCTCGTCGTCTTCCTTCCCATCGACACATTACACAAAGGAGGAGGAAAAAAAGAAAGAAAAAAGGAAGAAAAATTGGAACGAAGAAGAAGACACGAGTCAGGTGAGACACGCCATGAATTCTAGCACCGAATTGTACACGGGTGCGACGAGCTGCGGCGATGACGAGCCGACGGGACGGTGAGAGCCATGGCGTGCAACGGCGAGCTAGTAGAAGCCCTGCACCGGCCACCGGCGGTCGGGGTCGGGAAGCCACGACGAGCGCTTCTTCTTCTTGTCCTTGCTGCTGCCGCCGTCGTCGCCGGCGCCGTCGGCCTCGGCCTCCTTCTCGCCGTCCGAGCTCTTGGAGTCGCCGTCGGAGGAGCTGCACCCGGCGGCCGCGCCGCCGCCGCCGGACTTGTTCCTGGACCGCACGTACTCGATGAGCCTCCACGCCGCCGGCTTCGGCTGCTGCGACCGCGGCGGGGACGTGGGCTCCTTGGCCGGCTTCTGCGCCTTCCGTTCCGCCGCCTGCTTCGGCGTCAGCGTCGGCGTGGGCGTCTGCGGTTGCTTCTCCGTCGGCGGCGCGGCGTCACTCTTCAGTGGGTCCGTGTCGTCGGGGAGCCGCGCCGACTGCGACAGCCGCTCGTACTCCGGCAGCGGCACCGTCTCCTCCGACGACGCCCCCACCTCCTTCCCGCTGCCGACGCAGTCCATGAGCAGCAGCTGGTGGTGGCTCCCGCCGGCCCTCCGCTTCTGCCGCCGGGCCCTGAGCCTCCTCGTTGATCCCCTCCCACCGCCGCCGTAGCGCCTCCTCTCCTCCTCCTCCAGCTGCTGCTGCTGCTCCTCCTCGTCATCTTCCGTGTGAACCAGGACGTCCATATTTATCTCGGCTCCTGGCGCCACAAACCATGCACCGTCTCTCTCTCTCTCTCGATCTCGCGATCTCACGTTGGGAGTATAAATTTTGCGCAAATGGATGGCGATAGGAGAAGCCGAGGAGGGAGGGGATGGGCGGAAACTGGGAATGCCAAGTTTGACAAGGATTTGGCTCGCGAAATCGCGTTTTTATTCAAGCGTGGCGTTTGACCCGCGCGCACGGAGGTCGGGGTCGTCGTGGTGGTGGTGGGCGCCGTGGCGAGGTGAGCGGGCCAGCCACGCGCAGACGCGGTTGGCCTTGGATCGCCCGACGTGCCGTGGCGTTCGAGTGCGGAGGGGCGGGACCCGTCAGGTGCATTTTGACGGGCGTGGAACGGCAAACCATCTTGTGATCAGAGACACAGGGTAATACACTACTCCATCTTAAAATATAAAATTTAATCATATTATTAAAAATAAATATAATTAAATGAAAAAACATTATGATTGATTGAATAATAAAGATAAGTAAAAAACAAATGATAAAAAATATGATTGATTGAGTTGAAAAGAAAATATTGATGAAAAAATTATTATATTTTAAAACAAATTTTGATTGGTCGAATGAATTTTGGTCTGAGTCCTGAACTCTGACCGCATTATATCCCAGGTAGTACTGGTACTTTTGTTTGTGTTGCAAATTATTGTCACCGTATTTTAAAAAGGAATATAATATTACCTTTATTTCCAAAATATATAAGGTATTTTTGACGATACAAATATATAACCAAAATTTTTTATATTTTAAGATAAAAGTAATATCATCTTTCTTTCGAATTTCAACGGCTCACTAAAGAAAAGATGAAGTTGCCTCTCAACATTGACGGTTCCATGAGTTTTTTTAGTTGGGTGTGCCTATTATATGTTTTAACACTATAAGCTTAATATAATGTATAAAATTTACTTAAAATATGATATTGTCGGTGATATGGGTCCGGGTATGTCGAGGTACGACATCCGAGAAAAGGAAGGCACCCTTGCCCATCAAAGTGTGTCAAAGTTATGTCCCGAATGGCCTAAGCGAGTCCGGCCACTGGCGGCCACGTGGCCGCCCAAGAAGGGGTTGGCCCGGAGGCTGCCCGAAGGCCACCGTACTCTCAAGCGGCTGGGTCCGGGATCACCCGGACCCCCGGACGGTAGGGTCCGGGGTTACCCGGACCCCCCATCCCTCACCCCGCACCTCTCTGAGAGAGGGGCGAGTCCAACTGCCAACCAACTCATTTAATGCCCAAAAAGAGGGAGGCTGAGTGCCTGCCCCACCGCATTTAATGCGATGTGAGGCGCGCCTGTCAGTTGCTCTCATCATCACTCCTTTTTGCCCGTCACGAGGCAAAGGAGGCCCAAAGTCTCTGACTAAGACCGCGGTATGGCCGCGCACCCACTTCGCGCACGCCTCCCTCACGCCCTGTCCAGTCGCGTTTAATGCATTAGGCGGCCGCGTGGGAGAGAGAGTACGAGCGCAGGAGGCGCGGTGTCAATGCCTACCCGCGGGATGGGCCGCTGACCAGTGGGTCCCATCGGAGTAGGTAGGCAGGCCGTCACCGCGCCAGCGGCATGGCTACCACGACGACCATTTTTCTCCGCCTACCCACATGACGCAACAAACAGGGACAAAGGTGAATGGCTTTTCTGACAAGGCAAGACAAGAGCCGCTCCATCACATGGAGCGAGGTAGATAAAATCGGGACTACTGTGGTGTTCTCTTGTACTATAAAAGAAGACCCAAGTCCATCATAAAACGGTCGGTTCCCTCCCTCGACTCGGTGGATCAGCCCTCTGAGCGACAACTAGTTCTTAGCAACCCCTCGTCCACCTCTGACTCCAAAAAGAAGAACACTCTCATTGCTCCGTGTAATTCTTCCCTCATACTACATACAGAACAGGAGTAGGGTATTATACCTCGCAGGTGGCCCAAACCTGTATAAACCTCCGCGCCTCCGCAGTCTTGATTTCTCCCACCTCATCTACATCATCTTGTCCTCATCGCGAGTTTAAACCAAGACTCACCGCTCCTCGTGCCGAACCAAAAAAGGGGTCCCTCGGATTTCCGCATGTCGATCTCTGACATCGACAGATACAAATATAGCAAAAATAGCTCAAAATAAAGTATGCATATACAAATATGCTAAAATCTAACACGGAACTGGATACATGGACCATCCCTTGGAGCTGCCACTGTCTCTAGGTTTGAAAACGGTTTGGATAGTATCCGGTTTCTGTCCGGAAATTTGAATTTGAAAAGTGTCGATTGGATAATGTCGGATACGAAAACGGATAATTATTTTCGAAAACAATTTTTTCCGTCGATTTCAGAATCGGTCGATAATATCTACAAAAATTACTAGATATTCGGACATGGGCCAATGCCTAGTAACCAGAATCCCACAACCACAAGCCCGTAAAAACTGACTGTAGGGTTTTTAGGGTTTTTAGGTTAGGGTTTTCAATTTTTTCCTTTTTTAATAAAAAGGTTCGTTGTCCTATTTTTTTACAAATGTTGATATATTTTAAGAAAATATTAAGCTAGCTTTATTGTTTTTAAAGTTTACTTTGAGGAGTTTTTATATTCTAATCAATTTCCGTTACCATATTCGTTCCGATTCGTATTCGCTCCGTATTTGTTTCGATAGTATTTGACTCTATTTTTATATCCGGGTTTCTAATTCCGAATCTGATTCCGAAAAAATATAGTTTCCGACCGTTTTCGATCCGTTTTCACTCCTAACTGTCTCTCATTGTCTGCTTCTTAGCTTATCAATTACACCAAAATTTAAATATTTAAACTTAATTTTAAAGTTGATTTTAGGTTTGTTTCTATCGTAATCTATTTTTAGTATTGGCTTTTAAACCATTCGTAACACATTTCCCACAAATTACTTTTATTATTTTTTCATGGCTTATTCACCGTGGTTCAAACGATCAGAGCGTTTAGCAGAAAGGTTAAACGTTCGTTTTGTGAGACTAATTCTCAAAAGCATAACTTTTTATATGTTTTCATTTACAATGTAGATTAATGAAAACTTAGAAGTTTGGGGGGGAAATGACCTAATGTCATGGAGTGCCTTTCCTCGGCGATTACAAAGAACCGCAAGTTTGCAAGTAAGAGCAAATATTTGGGTAGAAATAGATTATTCATGGTTATGTCAACTGGGTTTATTACAAAACCGACGAAAACTGCACTTCCTAGGTCGGTTCGGCAACACAAATTACTCAATTTCTAGTCAAGTTGAAAAATGGGTTAAAAGAATTTTTGACAAAATTTTTTCGGAAGTCAACGGTTTTTTTGAAAAATCGCCCGATTTTTGTGGGTGGTTCGGTTCTGTGAACCTTATCACCTCTGGAATTATGGAGAGTACAGGACCACTCGCCTTCACCCCAATTGCAAAATACACGCGTAACTAATTTCCAGTTGTGCTAATCAAAACCCTAATTTGTACGATCATTGGATCTAGACAGAATGGATCAAAGCCCCCTCCTCGATCGCTAACTGGATTTCACATGACGGTGGTCACGATCACTGGGGACGCCTCGTGTTGCTAACTAAACAATGCCGAAAGCCTGAAACCACCAGATGATTATCTCTATAGGATCTGGTAATCTGGTATTCTAGCACTCCAACTCTAAGCCGAGAGTATATTAGTAGTTGCATCTGCTTGGATTAGACTAAAGCATATTAAGAAAATGAGAAAGGATTTATGCGGCGAGTCGGCGTCGACGCAGGCACGCGACGCCCGTGCTCGCACGCTAGCCTCGCTGCCTTTACACGCAAGGCCCACATCGAAAGGGGAGATGGACCGATCGATCGATCACTCGTGGTCAACTGTCAAGACTGAATCGGAGAAAGGATCTCATGCATAGCATAATCAGCCTCGTTAACTGTGCACTAATCACCCGGCCAGTTCGTCATTAATTGTGCCCTGAAAGTGTACTGCAGCGAGGCATCATGATCCTCCTAGATGGGCGTAATTAACATGTAATCCCCGGGGAATGGTACAGTTGCAAGCTAGACTCCATGCATGTAGCCCACTGAATCTTGGGTGACCGGTTTGATTAGGAGTCGTTGTCTCAGTGTGTCCCCCGAATTCACCGGCAGGCAGATTAGTTTGATGCTAAACACGCCGGAGATCCGCTGTTGGACGGCGGCATGTACATCGTTACAAGCGATTTGGTTGGACCACATCACTCGAACCAAGATTCACGAAGAGTAATAAATTTCCAAGTTCAAGATCAAGAATGCCGCATGGGGTTGTGAAAAATGTTTGTGGTTTTCTGAACTTGTTTGAAATGATTTTTATTTATTTTTTTGTGTATAATCTAACTTGTACAAATTCTCCAATCATTTTGTTTGATCTGATCGAATGTTTGGTTTACGTTCCATATGTGCTCAATCCCTTGTCACCGCATTCGCGCTTCGCTGTCGTGATTCGTGAAAGTGCAACGCTTTGAACTGATTTATCAGCTCCGCCCAGTCACTGCGCGACGACCCGCCGTCGGCCACGGCGGCGCGCGCCGCGACGCCGAGCTCGGCCACCCTCGCTCTCCTCGCCGCGGCGTCGTCGTCGCCCATCAGCCTGCCCACCGCTCCCGCCACCGCTTCGGCCGGCACCACCGCCTCCGCGGCCGCATTGCCGGCAGCCTCATGCACACGCACACGCACGCCCACGCGGAGCACGTCGACGAGGAACGCCTCGTTGAGGAACTGTTCGGCGCGCAGCGGCCACGTCGCGAGGGGCACGCCGGAGGAGACGGCGTCCAGCGTCGAGTTCCAGCCGCAGTGGCTGAGGAAGCCGCCCACCGCGCGGTGAGCCAGGATGTCCGCCTGCGGCGCCCACCGCCCGGCCACCACCATGCCGTGGCTGGACGCGCGCTCCTCCTGCTCCGTCACCTCCGCGGCCGTCGGGATGACCCAGAGGAATGGCCGGCCGGACGCGCGCAGGCCGGCGGCGAGCTCCTTGAGCTGGCTTGCGCCAATCCCGCACGTGCTCCCGAAGCACGCGTACAACACCGACCCCGCCTGCTGGCCGTCGAGCCATTGCAGGATAGGGTCTCGCTCGACGCCGTCGGCGACGGAGCCGTTGCCGGGTTTGGAGAAGGCGGCGCGCACTGGGCCGACGAGGAACACCTTCTTGGGAGACCCGTCCAGGCTACGGTAGTACTCGGCGAAGTCGGCCTCGAGCGCAGCGAAGCTGTTGAAGACGACGGCGAAGCTCTCGGCCTCGGCGGCGCGGAAGAGGGGGAGGTGTGCGAGGGCCTCCTCGTTGACCTGCACCCCGCGGAGCTTCACGGGGCGCGGGAAGCCCTCGTCGACGCCGAACGGGTCCGGCATGGCCTCGCGTAAGTGGAGGTGTCCGTGGATCGCCACCATGGCGGCGGCGGCGAAGGCGCCGATGGTGTGGAACGTCACGTGCGGCACGCCGCCCTCGCGCGCCACGCGCGGCGCCCAGTGGAGCACCGCGTCCGAGACGACCGCCACGGCGGCGGAGCCCCCTTCGAGGAGGAGGAGCCCACGCACCGCCTCCGCGAGCGCCGGCGCCAGCGCGTCCTCCGCGGCGGCGAAGAACGCCGCGGCCGAGACCTCGCCCGGGAGGAGGGAGAAGTCGTCGTGACCACCCGGGAACCGGAACGGCGCCACGTGGACCGGCACGGACGCCGGCGCCATCGCCGCGAAGTGGCGCGTGGTGACGATGGTGGCCTCGGTTCCCCCTCCGCGGCTGCAGGCGTCGGCCGCCTTCGCCGCGAGGGGGCCGAAGTGGCTGCGCGAGAGGAATGGCACGAAGACGAGGTGCAGCGGAGGCGCGTCGGCGTCGCAGCGCGCGGGCGCGGAGTTCGTGGCGCGCATGGTGGGTGTTCGCTTGGTCGGTTCGTCTGGTGGGCTGGTTGAGTTGGGCTCTATGGCGTGGTGGGAGCGGGATGATCCGCCTGTTGGGCTGGGCCTCCTCTTATTATGCAGTTGCGTGTGGGTTAAGGTCCAGGAATTCGCGGGCACAGGAAATGCATGCGCGGCGCCTCGGCGCGTAACGCGTGTGTTTTGTGTTGCTAATCTGCAGCCAACCTTCCTTGCAGTTTCGAAAAAAAATTTCAGCAAGGGAGTTTCAATTTTTTTAAAAGGAAAACAACATGACAGTGCTGTTTTATTAAATAGAGAGGAATAAAAATACAGTCATAGAGAAAAAAAAAGAAAACAGCAAAACAACCACCCACGCACTAAATTACTCCAAACACACAGATCTCTGCCGGCGCATAGGCACCAATGCACCGGCGCCCCTCGCCGGCTAGCCTCCGCGTGCCGTCATCGGCTACGCCTCGTTATGCCGCACCGGTCTCCATCTCCACCGGCCGCACTTCCTCGCGTCGCGTCGGCCATCGGCCTCCACCACCGACGGCTGAGCTTCAACGCACCTCCTTGCACCGCTACCGCGAGTCGACCATGCCTCTCCACGTCACGCCGGCCTACGCATCGACCGTCGGTCCCCTTCGTTGCCTGCCGCGCCATCGCACGTGCGTATCACCGCCGGCCGTGCTTCCCGCGCGGCATCGGGCTCGCACCGCTGTGGTGCCACCTCACACTGGCGTCGGCCTCCACCGCATCGCGGCCTCTCGTCCTCACGCCGGCGCCGACCTCCCTCGCCATCGGCAGTGCCTCCTCTGCAGTACGGAAAGCTTGCAAGCCTCGTCGGCGTACTTCATCTGCACGAACTGCAGCTCGGCGTCCCTCTTGGCCTGCGTTGGTCGTGCCGAAAAGGGGGGCATAAGCGCCGCCACGGAGCGCGGGACATCGGCGCCACGGAGCGCGACCTTCTCGAAGTCGTCGGATGGTCCACCTGCCGACGAGAGACGTCGACGGACTGGAGGCCGTACTCCCGCTTCTGGCTCCTGATCTCCAGCTCCTTCTGGAGCATGTGCACCTTGTACTGGAGCTGCATTTGCATCGCATCCAGCTTCGCCCTCACGCCAGCGAGTTCGCTGTCGGAGGCCATCGGCTCCGGGCTCCCCCGCTGCCGACCACGTCGGTCCCGCTCTTCGTCGCCTACGGTCGCACCTCTGCCTCCATCCTTACGTCGCCCGCCGCCCGTCGCGCCCTCATCCTCACGCAGTGTCCTAGCGCCCCAGCCAGGGCCGGCCTAGGGCAGCCCGCGGATGGCCGGATCCGGCGACGGCGGTGCCGGATCTGCCACCCTCCTAGTCGGGTGGGCTCACAGCCGCCCTCCCCAACGTTGGACGTCGCTGTTGACGCCAAATCCGTACCGCCGATGTGGTGCCGAAAGATGTGTTGACGTCAGACCACGCTTTGACCTGGGAGATATGCTTAGCTCCAGTGTAGGTCCTAAAATTATTGAAACGCGGGCGTGCCAATCAGTTTGATCCTTCCACTGACAAGATGTGCAAAACAGCAGAGCATAAATCATATCGGCCGATAGGCCGATAATCAAAACAGCCGATTGTGTGATTCTAGCCGATACCAATGTCCAGATAACTCATCGGCTGAAACCCCGACGAAACCCTTATTGGTAGCCATCAGGCAAGCTAGAGACTACGGTTCTAATCACGACTTAGTAGGTCAAACTGAATCGATGCAACACTAAGTATGAAAAGAAACGCAATATCTAGACAATCAAGCCCCTGACTAATTTTTAGGGTGGTAGATGTCTAAACTAATCTAATCTAGTAAATAGTTTAGCCGGTATCGGCAAAGACCCTAAAGCGAAAGACAACCGATAGAGCTAAATTGATATACTAGGACTAGATTAACAGAGATATATAATAAAACCGACTAACCCTCCGGTGAAACATTAGCATGAACCTATCGACTTAACAAGACTTAGATTATCGATAACAATCTAGTAGGTTGGACTTAACCGATGCAGCACGAGATTGTATATGATAATCTAATACTCGAGGAGCCAATAGATCTGTTTAACGTGATGGATATAACAAATCTACCTAAAGTGACATTACGTTTACAAAAACATCAACTTGATCAGAATATCGGACCTAACCGAGAAAGTCCTAATTAAGCCGATGTATCTATGAATGGTAATGAAACTAAAGATAGATATGATATACCTGGACCGACGGGACCTTGGAATTACCCTTTCATCGGAGATCGAAGTCGATGCTGCCCCACGTCGGGTGCCAAGTTTCGCGGGATGATGAACAAAGTAGAAAAGAAAAAGGTGGCGATGCGCCGAGTTGTATTGATCGTGAGGATTAATTTATACGGACCCCGGGCTTACATATTTATACCCGCAGGCTAACATAAATCGTAACAATTATAATTCAAACTTTCCTAAAGATAAAAGGAAACAAACTGAATTCTTACTGGATACTAACACACTGTCCTAAAGATAAAATAGAAAGTTAACAAACTTATCCTAATTAACAGTACAAGTTGTATCCTTCTTGAATTCGGTGTCTTCTGGATAAGATCTTTCCAAACCGAATCTAACAAGAATCTGACTGTTGAAGATATTGATCCTCCATCGGCTGACGTAGAACTCTCAACCGATTTTGGTTTGAGCCGATATAAACACTTAGCCGATGGAGACTCCAGGGCTTACCAAATTTTGACGTTAACGGTCGCGCCTCCTCTCTCCCGCCCTAGGAAAGCCCTAGGAAAGCTTCACTGAGAAGAGGCCCCGCCGCCGTCATCCTGTCTCGCCAATCGGCTTTTTGGCGATGAGCTCCGGTGGTGACGAGATGAGAGACAAGAGGAAGGCAGTGGCGGCGCTAGGGGTTTTGCCCCCCCCCCCCCCCGTGTCGCCTGCGGGTGGGTGACGCGGGGGTTGTAAGGCCTCTCAATTAGAATGTCTTATCCTAGCAATTGGTGTAAAATGAGTTTCAATTTTTTGTTCTTTAGCAAGTGAAGTGAAACCAGCGACGGAGTCACCTCCCGAGAACGTTGGACAGCTGTCCAGGCTCCATCGACGATTTCACTATCGACCGTTTGTCAATCATCGAAAAATTCTAACAGTCGTTTGGTCTTATGCTACTCAGAATGATGAACTCTTGGTTTTTCCTTAAACTGAGTGTGTTTGGTTGCTGCCTTGGAGAGGAGTTGCCTGGCCTGAAGCCTACCTGAGTATTCTTGCTGCTTGTTTGGTACTGCCCTGAAGACCTCCCACGCTTAGGCAACATGTCGTCCGGCTCAGGCCACCTAATTGCTCGTCTGCCTCACGTCCCGTTCTAACTAGATAAGTTTTACTAGATTAACATATTTTTTACCTGTTAAACGATATATTTAATATAAAAATTTTTATGTAGGAATTATTTTAAAATATCAGATAAATTTATTTTTAAGTTTATAATTTATAATAACTATCTATAAGTATTTCTATCCAAAATTTTCGTCCGCCTGGCTATTTTGTAGAAAACCCTTGAGTGTTTATAAAATTAACCCATAATCCTTATTTTGCAGAAAATCCATTGTTTATGAAATTAACCCGTAGTTTGTCTAGCTATTTTGCAGAAAACCCTTGAGTGTTTATAAAATTAATCCGTAGTCCCAATGCCGAAAAGAAATAAAGGGGTTGGATTAAAAAAGACCTCCCGCGCCCTCCCTCCCGTCCTCATCCGCGGCGCGCCAACGCCCCGCCCTTCCGTCGTTGCTTGGAGCTTCCCACGCATACCTTGCTATTGAATAAAGTTCTCCATAGTCTTCTTTCACATTCATTAGCTTTCCAAGAGTGAAAATTGTATTCAAATTAAATTAACTTAAATCCAAATTACTCACGCAAAATGTTTAATATTCTAAGTATGCCGGACAATAAGCCTCAGGTGAAGACATAAAGAAAAAAGATATAAATTTAAATTACATGATACTTCAACTTTAAAATAAAATAAAATGATGTCTAACACACGGATATATTCACTACTAATTAAAACTTAACTAATCAAATGTTAATATTTTTTATTTTTACGAGCCATTACTTAATCTTTATCCTCGTTAGATTCAATCTCTCCTTGCTTACGGTTGTCACAATTTAAGGTGGACATGTTTTACTTCAGGCTCAAGACTCCAACCAAACAACAAGACATGGTGTATGCCTGATCGGGCAAGCATCATCATATATTTTCTTCCATACAAGCATGGGCGGAGCCAAGTTGAAGCCACGCACAGGGCTAAGATGTATTATTTTATCCTATTTCTCTATAAATTCAAATACTTCTCTAAAAATAATATGGAAATTACAAGGAGTTATTGTCCCAGGCCTAGGGCTTGCCCTAACTGCTCTAGATCTAGATCCGCCATTACAGGCACATATTTTTTTTAGACATATTACTCAGGACACCAACCAATTAAGGAGTACTGTAGCAAAATTTTATCTTGTCTGTTCCTTGCAGAGATTGGAGATCCGAAAATCTCCCAAAATCACTGAACCGCTCGCCTCTAACTTTATTCAAATAAAGTCAAAAGGATCATAATGCCACAGATGGAATTGGAAAGGGGGATAAATTCGTCCAAATAACATCACTACAAGCATGTCTAAATCTAGAATACAACAAGCATTTAATTATTTTTACATGAAAAACTTATGCTCGAGATATGAAAGATATGACAAAATAGAAGTAAGATACAACAACATATAAATTCCTACGATACTCATTGTTAGGCAGGGTTCGGCTCATCCACCCCTAATAGCTGGGCCAAGGTCATTTGTGGCCTATATCTTCAGACCATTTGTAGGCTAAAACGAAGCATCGGGCTCACGAAGACAGTCAAAGCGTTGCTAGGGTCGCATCCGGCAGCGGCGATGCGCGCGTCAGGTGGTGAAGCCGAAGCGTCGCGCGCTTGTGACTGCAGTCTGCAGAAGAAAGGCTCTTGATTGGCGGCAGCCGACAACGACGCGGCGTGCTCCTAGAGTCTGGAGAACCACGCCTGGCCGCAGCAACGACCGACGGCAGCAGGTGATAGGCGAGTGAGGCGTCTTGAAGTCCGACGGTCAGGCCTTTGCCCTAGCTCTCCGTGGCCTTCTCGGCGTCAGCGTCGCTTCCCCTCCCTCGACGCGAACTTGCGATGTATCGAAGCGCCCGTGGATGCACGCACGTGACTCGCCTGCCGCCGACAACGGCCGTGGCAATGGTGGCGAGCTTGAGGACTTCCTCTAGCACGCTGACGTCGGCGTCGACGGGGCCGTTGGCACGCGTGGGCTGCGGGGGCAATACCCATCGTCGCCGATGCTACAGTACGAGGGGCGGCCCGTGGCACGGGCGCTCGCGGTGGATGGTTCCACTAGTACATAAACACCTATAGGTGTCGGTTGGGAAACCCGTATAGGTGTCGGTTTCTCAACCGACACCTAATTACTCGGCACCTATGTGGTATCTCAAAGGTGCCGGTTTAGGAATTGACACCTTTGAGGTCTCCCGAATCAAAAAATGGGGCTCGATGCATCGGCTCGAGCCGATGTATCGAGCCATTCCCCACCGCGCGCCGGATCGGCGCCGCCGCCGCGACGCCGGATCCACTTCCCGGGTGCCGACGCCGCAGCCACTTTCCTCGGCGCCGCCTCTCCTCGCCGGATCGGCGCGCGCCGCCGGCCGAGCCGCCGTCTCCGAGGGAGAGGGACTCGGGAGAGCAAGAGAGAGGGATGAAGAGAGAGCGAGAGAGAGAGGGAGAGGAGACGACACCGCCGCCGCCGTCTCCTTGTGTCACCGCCTGTCACATCCTGGGTTTTTCCTAATTCGTTTTAAAAATAATTTAGGAAATAATCGAATTTCAAATTAACCGAGTCAACCTATAATTTTAAAATACAATTAATAAATGGAAATGGCATGATAGGATTTTTCTTGAATTCTTCATGTCAAAATACGCTAACATGATTTTTACTGGAATTTTTAGAGCACTCTAAGTATTTTTAATCAATTAAATAAGAAAACAGGAATTTAATTAAGTCCCTTTTTCCTTTTTCTTTTTTTTCTTTTTTCTTTTTCTTCCTTTTTCCGTACGCCGTACGGCTTCCTTTCCCGCCCATCGCCCTAACGGCCGTCGGCCCAGCCTCCGCGCGCTCGCCTCTGGACGTGGCCGAAGCCCACGGTCCCGCCGCGCCGCGCAAGTCCGGCTTCGCTCCCGCGCGCGGCCACCGACAGTGGGCCCCACCTGTCGGAGCCGCTCCCGCGCCCGGCCGGCCCAACCGCCGCCGCGCCATAGCCGCGCCGCCCGCCGCTTACCCGGCCGCTTCCGCGCGCTCGCGCCGCGTGGGCCCCACGCCGGCTCCGCCCGTGCCGCCGCACCCGTGCCCGCTTCCCGCGCGCCGCACGCCGCCGCCGCCCGAAACGGCCGCCGCATCTCTCTCTCTCTCTCCGAGTCCGAGAACTCCGGCGACCTTATCCCCGTTGTTTTCGTGCCCGTTTGGCCTCCTCTCTCCCTATAAAACCCCCCGAGCTCCGCCTCGTTTCCCTTTGATCGCCGAGGTTTCTAGCCCGTGTCGCCGCCGTTCTCCGTCGTTCATCCGCCGGTGAGCTCGCCGCCATCCTCGGGCTCCTTTTTGTTTTTCGTTTGCGTCCTTTTTCCTTTCGCGCGCACGCCGCCGCTCGTCGGGTCGTCGCCGCCGGTCCGCCGCCGTTCGTCGGGTCGTCGCCGCGCCCCGCCGCCGCTCGGATGGTCGTCGCCGGCGCCGCAACCGCCGCCGCCGCCGCGTCCAAACCCTAACCCTAACCCTAACCCTAGCGCCGCCCCGTGCCGTCCGATCTTGCGGATCGGACGGATTCTGCGCCGTCCGATCGCGATGGATCCGTGCCGTCCGATCGCCGCAATCCGGCCGCCGATCGCGCCACGTCGCCGCCAATCCGACCGCTCGGATTGCGCCACGTGGCGGCAATCCGCCGCGCGCGCCGTCTCCCCGCGCAGCGGCGCAGTGCGCGACGCCCCCTAGGGTGACGCGGCCGCCGACGTCATGCCGACGTCGCCCAGTGCCGCGCAAGGGTGACGTCACCAGGGACTTAATTGCGCAATAAATAATTTAATCTTTTCTGTTTAGTTTAAAAATCGCAATTAAACTTCTAAAATTAATATCTTTTGAATCCGAGCTCCGTTTTAGCCCATTCAAATTTCATTAAATCCAGAAAAATGTCAAGAATCCATTAAAAATACTTTTCAGTGCTGTTTCAGTAGACTTTTAGGGTGTTTGTTGAGTGCTTTGTTTGTCGTGTAGATCCCAAGTTTTCCGCGAGCCGTTCTCTTCAAGTAGTCGCCGAGGTTCCTCGGTCTCCCGAGCAAGGCAAGTCATACCTTACATTGACCATATTGTACCTATTTTATGTAAATACCTCTATTTCATTCAAATATTGCATATGTTTTAGAATGTCATTTTATGGGATGATTTTACCTATTGTACTCAACCATAGGATTGTTTACCTTATACCATTGATAACTTGGGGTTCAATATGACTAGATGTTAGCTTAGGGTTGCTTAACTATGCTTAGCGCAACTAGCTCACTTGAGGGGGTCACACTAATCAAGTTCAATTCTAAAGTGGATCTTCCGATGATATTAAGATATGACTTTGGTTTTAATAATAGTGAATTATGAAAAAGGTGGGTCGTGAGCACATGGTTGGTCTTTGGTTAGCGTGCTCATGACGATTAAGGACCGGTTCTCGGGAAACCCTGGAAGAAATGCCGTGCATACCACAAGCCGCATGGGTAATGGTGGGCCCGTAGCATAGCTGTCTCTAGTTAACGTATCCCGAGAGAGGGTGAGCGTGATGGAGTTGGGTCGGCCCGGTTTTAAGGGTTGATCGCTTTCGGATTCACCGCGGCACTAGAGGGCGCCCATTGCCCGATGGGAATGGGGCGAAACCTTGGTGTGGTACGATTGATTAGAGGGAGTTATGTGAAGGGTCTGTCACAATTCCTTTTCGGGCACCGTGGTGGTGCACCGGCGCACGGTAATGTGTTGTGGGATTGTGTCTTGTGGGTACAGTTGTACACCTCGATCGAGTAAAAACTATTCGAATAGCCGTGCCCACGTTACGGGCGATCGACAGATTCACCTTGATTAGTCTCTTTTACTTTATTCGAATGAAATGTTGGATTATGACTAGTGCGGGTGGATGGATGGGCTGTTGCAACGCGGTTTGAGCGTTGGACGGTGTTTATTTAATCGCTTAAATATTACTCTTTTTTCTTGTCTTCAAATATTATTATTGTATTCTGCAAATGCTGTTTATGTAAATTGAGCCTCTTGACCCTTCCTTGTTATTTATCTCGCATCATGTACTCCTTTTTCCGGTGTGACTTGTTGAGTACGGTGGTTGTACTCAGTCTTGCTTCTTTTTCCCCCTTCAGTGCCAGAGGTTGAGATCGAGGTCTCCGAGGAGGTGTAGGCTTGTTCTCGTCAAGGTTTAGCTGTGGTGTTGGTGTTCCGCTTCGCTCGTGTCAAGTTTAGCTTAAGTCAGTTTTATTTTTCTTTTCCGCTGCCCTTATGTAACTCTTTTATATTGTTTCTAAGACGAGGATTCTGTATTATCAATAACGTCGATTTGTGTACCTCGGCTGATTCCTGGACGAGGATGTAATGCACAAATTAGCTGCAGAAATTCTGGTGTGAATTTCTGGGCGTGACACCGCCGTCGTCTCCTCATGCCGTCGCCGCTCCCTTCCCCTTGCTGCCGATGCCATCCCTCCCCTTTGCACGCTGCCGACGCCACCGCTCCCTCCCCCCGCAGTCGACGTCGCCCCGCCGACGCCGCATCCACCGCCTCCACTCCCGATGCGGCGGAGGAGGGGAATGCACCACTGCCACGTCGGCCCGGACCGCCGTCCCAGATTTGGCGCGCGCCGCCGGACCACCGTCGCCGAGGGAGAGAGGACAGTCGTGAGCAAGAGAGAGATGGAGCCGAGAGAAAGGAAGAAGACTACTAGGACTTATCGAGAAAGGGCGAGAGCCTATCTTGTGCGCCGGCTAGAGGACCTTATCGGCTCGGTTAAAAGTATAGATGTCGGTTTTTTTAAACCGGCACCTATAATATATTATAGGTGTCGTTTTTTAAAAAACTGGTAGGGCCGGTTTTTCTTTAGAACCGACACCTATTGTTTCAATAGGTGCCGGATTTATTTTGACCGGCACCTTTTGGACGCGATACCTATGAGCTTTTTTGTAGTAGTGCTTCGGACTGGTGCTGGACGCCGTGTATAACCACAACGGGCATGGGGTCGCGGGGTTCCTCTCTCAGGTGGCCGGGCCGGTGCGAAAGCGTGACGCGGCGGGAGGCACGGACGGCGTGGTGGAGAAGATGGTGGAGCGGAGGCAGAAGCACATGATCAAGAACCGTGAGTCGGTGGCGCGGTCCCGAGCATGAAAGCAGGTGAGGTTTCATCGAATCTGCAGAGAAGCTCCCGCATCAAAATGCGTTCTTTTTCCCCATGGATTTGTGCAACAAAATACTCATGTAGTAGGCATGCACGAACGAGCTCGAGAACAAGATCTCGGGGTTGGAGGAGGAGAACCTATGGCTCAGGGAGCACAAGGTAAAAAAAGAAGAAGAGTTTATTAGCTTCTCCTCCTAATTGCTCACTGCTACTAGTACACCTGAATGCCTGATCTTGATGTGAGCTTCAGTTCCACTGTTTGTTTGTTTTTAATCTTTTCTGTGGTTCCCAGTTTGCACAAACTTAGCAAGCCATTTTTTAGTTAAGGCCAAACTAGAAATATTGATTTTCTTATTAGTTGTTAGGTTTAGAATTGAGTAGATGGTCAGTGGACGAAAGAGGTAAGGATGTTTGATTAGCATATTGTTTATGGTTTGTTTAGGTTATTAAAAATTTTTAGGTTCGTTTTAATCTTAAATCATTATTAGATTATAGAATATTTTTGTCATGTCACTCACAGTACATAATAAGGGTAGAGGGTAGAAATATAATAGACTTAATTTTAAGATATGTAATATACATGTTTGCTTTACCGTTATACTTTTAAACCAGGTAACTAACCACGATCATACAGTTCCTATAATATGATAATCCCTAGTACACATATCTTAGCCACATGCCATGATCATACTGTATATGAGATTAATTCAAATATAATTATATGGCTCAACAGCTTACAGAGCTGGCTGTAAATAAAGCTAGCTATTTTGCATGGGTGGTTTTCCGGATCGAAACACGTGCGTACTGATAATAAAATTTCAAATTTCAGTAGAGTATATCTCAAATAATTTATCTACTGAATTATTTTAAACATAATCATCGTCGACAACTCGACCATCAATAAATCCCACATCAATTATACCCAGGATTAACAATCTCAAAATTATGATTTTTACCGGAGAGCCAAAAGAACAAAAAAGTATCAAAATTTCAGAAATTTTGATATTTTTTTGGCCAATTTTTTTTAAAAATTAGATAAATTTTGAATGAATTTAAATAAAATTAGATCAAATAAAAAAATCAAAAATTTTCAATGAGATATATGTGATTGTCAGTGCGGGACGAGATTACCGAAATTTCGTTCCGAAATTGGATTATACCTAGCCCATAATACTTTCACACTTACTATCATTTCAACACTTACATGATACGATATTACGATATGATGCGTGCACAATATCGTGCGTTTGATCGTGACAAACTACCCAAAAATCGTACAGCTTCCTGCCCACGGATCTGGAAATCGCATTCGCATTCGCATTCGCATTCGCATTCGGTGCCTGGTCCAGTCCAAGGACCCGACGACGCCACGCCAGAGTCAGTCTCTCTTTACGTTCGGCACCCAAAATTTCTCAATCTGAGACCTACTCGAAAGCCGGCCACGAAAGAAATTTGTCTCGCGGGGCACGGATTCGCGATCGCGATTGCTGCTGCTGCTGAATGCTGATCCCACTGTAGGAGGAAGGGTTGACACTTCTTGCTTTTTATTATTCTCCCGCTCCCAAGACGACAGGAGGAGTGGGAGAGGAGGGCGGCATTTCTTCTTCTGCTGCTTCTTCTCTCGTCGCCGGCAACCCGGCCAGCCTGCAGTGCAGTGCCGGCGCCACCGTTGCGTCGGTCTGAGTTGCTTCGTCTCCGGGCTCTCTGGTATGGAGGCTTTCTTGGTTTCTCTCCCTTCCATTTCTTGTTCTTGTTGTTCGGCTTGGATGCCTGAATCGATGGCTGCCGTGAGAGATTCGTTCCTCGTTGATTCATCGTCTGGTTAATACGAGGATTCTTGTTCTTGGTCCTGACAAATCTTAGGTCTGTTTGGAAATTGTAATCTTCCATCCGTAATACCGTATATCTCATCTTCGGCTAAAATCTTGTTTTTTTACGGTCCTGAAACCAAAATCTTTTTATTTTGGGTGCTTTGTTCGTGCGGTAATTAGGCAAAATTCATCTTTTGAGGGGCAATATGGGTCGTCTCACACCACAGGACGTTACAAATTGCGAAATCTTGATGACGAATTTCGTTGTATCATGGTATCTTGTCAGATCTAAGATTTCTGACCGTATGTATTTAGTGGGATATGCGGTAGATGTTAGATTTTGTTTTTGAGAAGTTGCAGATGTTAGAATTAACAGGTTCCGAAACCATTATTATCTTTGGTGAAAGTTCTCAGTCAAAGTCCAAAAGAGGATGCTGTCAATGCTGCCTCGTTAGTCCTAAACATTGATCGGTACACTCCGCCCCTATTTTCTTTGTCGATGGAATACGTTACATTGAAATGTTGAGGTCAACAAATAGAAAATTGCAAACCAAGTTTAGGGTCACAAGTGTGAGCAGGATCGTGCTTGCCATGTTGTCCATTTCTTTTCTGACTAGCAAAACGCCCTTTCGTTACGGAATTGAAAAACAAATCATATGGTGCATGGCAAAGAGGAAATCTATTTTGATTTTTAGAGCTTAATTTTAGAATTAACTTAGAGGTTTTTGCTTGCCAAGTTTTCACTCCTGTAGAATGGGCTCCATTTATTATTAGCGTTCAAGGATTATCATGATTAAGAGGATCTATTCTATTCTTGACTTCTACTGTTCTACCGTATGTTTGGTTTAGTGAGAGGACATACAATGATCCCATATGTCAGAATTTGAGGAGTTGGTGGCGGGTTGGTAGCAAATTCACCACTCACGATCACTACTACTTTCTTTCTTTAAAAGGAGTAAAGATTAATCCGATTTCCGGCTTCGTGAATTGCTTGTCTCTTACATGTTCTAGACTTCTAATGTGATGTCAATTAGTTAGGACTTACTTCATGTCAAGATTTTCTCGCGAACGCGCAAAAGGATTGCACGCCAATTTATTAGCAGAAAAGAAGTTTACAACCACGACGCAAACACGCACTCAGCCAGATCGGCCAAGCAGGGAGGAGAAGGGAAAACCCAAAAAAACTGAGACCGCTAGGACACAACACCGAACCGACAGAAAGGACTAAAACCTGGACACTCTACTCTCCTAAGAAAACCCCAAAAAAAGCAACGCTGGCCAACGACCCAAGACAGCCCTCTGAGAGGATGGACTCCAGGATCTTAGGGATTGTAGCGAGGGTCGAGTCGAAAACTCTGGAGTTGCGCTCCTTCCAAAGCTGCTAGGAGACCAGAAGAACCAGAGAGTTGAAGCCAGCTCGAAGGGAGTCAGGAAGACAGGACCGGGTGGATGGCCACCAGTCCTGAAGCAAAGCATCGCGGGAGGGGGAGAGGGCTGCCCAGCCCGAAGGCGACAGCACGAGAGACCAGACCTGCCGAACGAGCACACAATCCATGAAGATATGATTCGCTGACTCAAGATGTTGCGTGCAGAAGGGGCAAGCCGAGTGACTATCTAGATGCTGGCTCACTTGATAAATATGTGATAGTCAATGACAAAAAGTATGCATTGAAACGCAAATGGGGTCCAAATCCTTTTAGTATTCTATATTTTATTTCGTTTACCCCTAGTTATGGTAATACATTAATGGTTGCATCTGTGCATGGCTGATTGGCTGGATGTGCATAAGTATTCTGTGAAATATGAATATTGGTGCACAGAGAACTGAATGATGTTACAAACACTGGCAAACTTATTGTTACACTAAAATATTACAAATAACAAGACTATAAGTATACTGTGGTAAGCAGGAAAACATTATGAAGCATCTCACAATGAGCTCATGGGCAAACTTTTGCTGATGAAAAATTGTTTTGTTCTGTTCTTCAGACTTGTGCTGCCCCTGCCTTGTAAGCTGGTTTCCCCAGTGAAAGATGCCGTGTTGGCTTTCTATAAATGCCGGGTTGTATGACCTACTTTCTAAAAAAATGATTTGAATATCCGCACAATCTTATTATTATTTGTCTGGTATAGGTTTACTTTCTCTCAAAAGTCTTTTAAACTTCTCTAGAAGATGGATTAATCAAGCAAATGCTGTTAGCAACTATTTGGCATAGTGATCCTGTTAGCAGTCTATATGTATGATACAGCTGTTCATTTAGTTGAACACGGATATCGACTTGCATTTCATATTTCATTATTCTTCAAAATATATTATAATCCACACTCATGCAATATTCAAAATCTTATTTCACATGAATGATCAAAGTGGTTTTACACAAGAGCGGTGAGGTTAATTACTAATTATGTTTGTATGATGAGACCCTATATCCTATTAGCTTCCTTACTTCTCCTCTACATTTATTAATTCAAGTAATTATTTGACCACTAGCATTGGTCTGTCTTACACCATGATATTCACTCCATTTCTTCCCCCTTTTGGGTAACTTTGAAGTTGATCCTCGTTTAGATTACTCCTCTGGAAAAATAGTACTATCCGATCCGTGAGGATGTTGATCAATGGACCACATTATATTTGAATCAATAGCATGTAATTTCTGTTTCAGGATTGAGCTTTGTCAAGAGCAGAAGAAGTCATGTTTAGCTTTAGGAAAAAGCATGCCTCTCGCTTTGGTTCAGATGACATTGAGCAACAAGAAGCAAAGGTATTTTTGAAAGCTATCATGCCATCTATTATAATGTAAGATACATGGCTCTGAATTACAATGTTGTAGCTTTATTCTTCTAAAAAGAATTAAATAACAGCTGGACATCAGCACACTTATTGAATATGTTACTACAGTATTGATTTCAATATAATTAAAATTCTCTCCTAGCTTTGAAGAAAACAAGTTGGATTCCCACCTTCAAAAGTATTTTTTAGAACGGCAAAGACATTTACAGTGGTATGCTTATTCTAGCACTGATACCATGCTCAGATGAGTTTATATTGCATTGCTCAAGCTGTAAATTGTTATGGACCACTCTCTTGAGTCTTGGCAACTGCGTGCTACATATCTATTATGCTGTCGCCAAAATTTCTCATCCAACCATCTTCAATGAGCAGATCCAAGAGCTCAGAGCTGCACTTGGGCCGTTGTCTTCCTCTGGTAAGAAATATTGTACTGAAGCATGCTTGAGAAGATATCTAGAGGCCCGTAACTGGAATGTTGATAAGTCCAGAAAAATGTTGGAAGAAAGTCTTAAGTGGAGAACAGCTTACAGGCCAGAAGACATTCGTTGGGTAAATCCACTATTCCTTTTTCTTCTCTTTCATTTACTGCTCAATTGATTATTTCCCTTGAAATCTTGTCGAGTGACTAGACCATCCTATTAACAGCTTTCTTCTGTAATTTTAGCCCGAGATTTCTGTTGAAGCAGAAACAGGTAAAATGTACAGAGCAAGTTTTGTAGATAGAGAGGGGAGAACTGTCGTCATTATGAGACCCGCGAAGCAGGTAAGAATTCAATTTTGTACGAGTGTCCTTCTTAGCCTTTTTGCCTTCAGAAAATAGCTAATGTTTCCTATTGTTTCAAACATTCAGAATACATCGTCCCATGAAGGGCAGGTACGGTTTCTTGTATATACCTTGGAGAATGCAATCCTCAGCTTGCCTGAAGATCAAGAGAAAATGGTATGGTTGATAGATTTCACAGGATGGACCCTGGCAAACGCGACACCCATAAAGACTGCCAGAGAATGTGCGAATGTCCTGCAAAATCATTATCCTGAGAGGTTGGCTATTGGGATTCTGTTTAATCCCCCCAAAGTATTTGAGGCTTTTTGGAAGGTACATGCTCTGGACCTTTTTTGTTTTCATAAATGAAGTATCGCGCTATGGATATTGTTTTACTTACAGGCTCAAAACCAAGATATAGCGTTGATACAGGAAAAAAAATCTTGGTTCCTTTTTCTAACTCAAATGTATTAATTGCCTTCAGGTTGTCAAACATTTCCTTGACCCAAAATCAATCCAGAAGGTGAATTTTGTATACCTGAAGAACGAGGAGAGCATGAAGATCATGCACAGGTACATTGATCCTGAAGTCCTTCCTGTAGAGTTTGGAGGAAAGAACAATGTGGTGTACAACCATGAGGAGTATTCCAAGTTGATGGTGAAAGATGACATCAAAATGGCAAGCTTTTGGGCATCGGATACAAAAACTGACCATGTTAACAAAGTCATTAACGAGCACTCCGTTCCCGAGGTTACGCCGCAGTCGTCGCTGGTGGCTGCAAAAGCGAGCTGAGGAGTATCAATCTGCCATGATGGGGGTTATAAACAAAAAAATTCTGAAAGACAACGTAGAGGACTATTGGTACGTTCATGATAAATAAATGGAACTGCAGAATAACTTGCCTGGGATGTTACAGCACCCATGTATTGCTGCTAAAAAATGTTTAGCTAATCGACCTGAGCTACAGATTCAGAGACTATAGAGAGTTCATTACAAACTATCACCAGTGAAAGGAAATATCAGAGACTTTAATTTGCTCGGTAATATTTGTCTGTCTCAAACTATCAGTCTATCACCATTGAAAGGAAATATCAGAGACTTTAATTTGCCCATTATTATTTGTCTTGTCTCTGGATGTTATCTTAGCTCTGCCATTATTTGTCTATCTGGATGTTATTCTCAGTGTTCTACTTTCGTTATATTCCTATTCCTAACAGCGCCATGAAACTTGGATGGACAATTCGGATTCTCTCTTCAGGCCTTCAGTGGAAAAAACTAGTACTGTCAAGTGTCAACTTAGCAACTTCTTTTCAGGCCCAATGTCTTTCAACCATTCCCTACAATCATTTAAATAATATGCTTTTAAAAATGCTATAAGAAAATTTGACAATGTTTCGTTTAAATAAGATATCTGCATTAAAATATTGCCGCGCCAGGAAGGGTTCGAACCTTCGACTTTTTGTTTAGGAAACAAACGCTCTATCCACTGAGCTACAGGCGCTCTCAATGATGATACGGCCATCACTTCTTCTTGGGCCGGGCCGGCCTGCCACAAACGGCCAATGCAATTTTGGCCTTTTCTGAGAGGCCGCTGTCTCAGCTTGGCCTTTTCTGAACCCTGAAGACAGCAGCTCACCTAGAATTGCACTCTCAAATGAACAAACAAACAAACAGATTACAAACGATCTAACTTTACAGAGAACCAAAGAGATGAAGGTTCTGAAAAGTAGCACAAAAACCAGGCTCTGCCAGGTGTGAATGGAACGAACATTTTTGCTATGATCAACAATGAAACAATCAATTACAGTAGGGAAGAAGAAAAGAATCAGCTCGCCATTCTTTCTTTTTAATCAAGAGGGGAAGGAAAAAGAAGGAACATTGGAGAGAAACCGGAGCAACTCCAAAGCCATTTTGTCCAGACCGTGCATTTGGGCACCAACCACTAATCCACTATACGATTGCTTGCTTCCCAGCCCACCCCGAAAAATGGTACCCCTGATGCCAGTATGCTGCCTGTGAAGTCAATGACATGGAGGAAATTCACGCTTCGATCAGTCAGCTGAAAGAATTCAATCACAAGGTAGCAGATGCGCTTCGACGGCCGCCGCCCTTGATGGACTTCTCTTTGCACCAAAAGGCTCACAAGGCGAAAGAAAGCTCCTTAATCCTCGGTGTCACGTGAGCCAGATGGCTCGGGGAAGATCTCCTTAGATTGCCTTCTGCGGGAGGAAGAATGGTCACCATTGCTCCCTCCGGATGATTTGATCGTCTCTGAGCGTTTCAACAAGTTGTCATCCCTTGAAGGACCTATATCAGACGAGCTATGCCGCCAACTCCCAAAGAATGCAGCATTCCATGATCCCCGTGATGACGTTGCTCTTAATCGGGCTGAGCTAGAGCCGCCGTTATCTTCCCTCACCACCTTCAACGGATTCTCTAGTGCTTTTAGGATATATTTCATCGGCGGCCGTTTAGAAGACCTAGGATTCAAGCAGGACTTCGCAACGATCGCCATTGCCCAGACTTCCTCCAGATGGTCCTCATCAATTATAAGTGATGGATCAATGATCTTGCTCATTAGCTCTTTCTCATAAATATTGATGTAGCGCAGAGTGTTATCAAGCCACTCATTTGTTGCAGCATCATTTGATGCGCTGATACCTAGCCTTCCAGTTACCAGCTCCAACAAAACTTTTCCAAAGCAATAGACATCATATGAACAAGATGCAGATGGAGAACCTGCTTAAATTAGAGGTTTGTCAATGCACTTGCATCCATGAACACAAAGAATCTATAGGTACAGTTATACAACACAATATAACATTGCTGTCCTCAGTTTCAAACAGAGGGCAGGTAACACTTGAAAGAAATGAAAGCATGGATGCACGGACTTACCAGAAGATCCTTGATCTGCTGTCCTGCATTTCACAGAAAACAATAGAACATTAGAAGATGCGACGAACTTCATTCAGTGCAACAAAAGGAAATCACATAAAAGAGACTGGCAGCAGAACATGAGTCATATCAGGATCTGAAATGCTAGGTGATAGTTTCCAATTACTTTGCTACCACAGGCCTACTAGCACTATTTTTGTCATGTGCATATAGCAATCAATTTTTTGGAATTTGCTTGGCTGCACCCTCAATACATTGGAGAGGAAGGGTAATCTAGTATAATTGACTATATAGATTCGCACCTCACAGCACAAGTTTTTAGACCACAGCTTAATACAAATGTCAGAAAATGAATAGGCACGATGAACTGAACAGCAAAGTGCAATTATGCATTTTATGGAGATTCAAGTCTTGACACGTATATGCAGTGCTTGAAGTTAAAACTTACGACGAAAATCTCAACAGCTTTGTGATGACATTTTGGTGACCTTCCCCTTCTTGAGGACACACCTCACTCAAACTCCCAAGGCGCACGTCAAATTTATCATCAAGAAGGATACTGCTAGCTTGCACATCCCTGTGGCAGAGCATGGTCTCATTAGTTCAACAACCAAGATTACTCACATGGTTTACATCTCACATGAAAGGATATATGAACCGAGCTACTGAGATGGCGATCACACATATTCGGATGTAAATCGATTATAAAATGACATGATAACAAAGAAGTGGCCGTACATAGCATGCCAACTCATCAAAATTGCAACATCCAATAAAAAAACAATGCTACATAACCCCCCTCTCCTGCGAGATGGATAAACAAGCATTACTGTTCATATTCTGATTTTTCGGTTTAAGCAAGCTACGGAGCATATAATTAATACACGGTAGTGATTTCAGAAATATCCATATTCATTAAATATGTGGCCAGAGCATTCCTAGTTGTCACCAACTCTATCTGAGACACATTGCTGAAGCCACCAAGGTACACGAAAAGCAAACATCCAACTGAAATAAATTTTGCATTCATATAAATGCAAAGAAGTTTATACCTGTGAACCATTGGTGGATTACACTCATGGTGTAGATAGCATAGTGCCTCTGCCACTCCTGTTGCAATTTTCAGCCTCTTTATCCAGTCCAAAGATTGCAGTCCTTCCTCTTCCTCCCCTGACTTTCTGTGCAGTGCACTTGATAAGTCGCCATTCCGGACAAATCTATAGACGAGCAATTTTTCCTCCTCTTTATCAAGGCAATGCCCCATGATCGGCACCAGCCTTTCATGCAATCCTTTGGCAAATAAATCTAGCTCCGCCATATAAGCATCTTTCTTAGCCATGCTGGAAGTTATCCTCTTCACAACCACAGAGGTTCCATCATGGAGCACCCCAAGGTAAAGATCACCCGAGTGACCATGCTTCATAAGCCTATCATCTCCAAAGCTCGCGGTGGCTTCGACAAGCTGGTCATAACCGAATGAATCACCGACCTTTGCAAAGTTTGCGGGCGATGTGGAAGGTTGCGTGCCAGCAGTAACCGCACCCCCACCAGTTCCAGCTGCTCCCAACTGTGTGTTTCGTGCTCCGGTTTCCCTCTGACCATTCCCGCTCCTATTCCTCCTACTTCCAGAGCACACCAAGCAATACAAAATGGCTGCAAGCGCAGCTACCAGCAGAACACCCCCGCCGATGGCCCCAATCAGTATGTACTTCAAATTCTTGTGTCCCTTTTTCCTTCCCGGTGAAGCTGGCAGCGCAGGCTGCGGTGTGGGTGCAGGAACTGAATCATTATATGGCAAACCACGTGCAGCATAGAACTGCTGACAATCTGCCTGGCTACGCTGTCCCGTGACATCAACGAAGCAATTCAACTCAAATGAGAAATTCCCACCATCACCATTGGATACACCCAGCTTGCCGTCAAAGTAATTCCCAGAGATATTGGCCAGCTTCGTCCTACCGAAAAGTTGGCCAAAGGAACCCGGCACGCCACCATAGAAGAGGTTCCCGGACAGATCCACCACCTGTATATTGGATGGAAGCGCGAGCCCTGTATCCGGCAATGCGCCGGTGAGGTTGGTCCGAGACACGTCGAGAACGCTCAGCTCCGGGAGCGACCAGACCGCTTTGGGTAGCTCGCCTGAGAAGGCATTGCCAGAGAGGTTGAGAGTCTTGAGCCGAGCGAGGCCGGCGAGAGCACTGCCAGGGAGCTGTCCCGAGAGTAGATTCCCTGCGAGATTGAGAGTGGTGAGGTTGCTGAGGCCGGCGATGGCCGAGGCGGGGATCTCCCCCGTGACGGCGCAGCCGGAGATGTCGAGGAGCTGGAAGGTGGGCGCGAGCCCTGCCCCGAGCCACGCCGGGATGGAGCCGGGCAGGCCGAACCCGGCGGCGCTGAAGACCTCGAGCCGCGTGAGGTTGCGCAGCCCGTCGACGGCGAACCGCGGCGCCAGGCGCCCCAGCCTCGTGCGGCGCAGCCTGGCGAGGCTGACCGACACGACGCGGCCGCCGCGGCAGCGCACCCCGGCCCACGCCGTGCAGGGGTCGGCCCGGCGCGGCCAGTCCCGCGCGCGCAGCCCGAGCGAGCCCCGCAGCGCGTATAGCGCCGAGAGATCCGCCCGCGACGTGAGGTTCACCTGCGCCACCACCGCCCCGGGCGCCGCCGCCGCCACCAGCGCCACGAGCAGCAGCAGCGCCCAGAGCCCACCACCACCACAACCAGCGCGCATCATCTCCTCCTCCTCCAGCCACCACCACCACCACCACCTCCGCCGCCGCCGCCGCCACTCCCCATTCCTCTCCACTCCCCACCCGCGCGCGTCCGAAGTATGGATGGAATCGCGGAGAAGCCAGGCAGGCAGCGGAGACGGAATTGGGAGGGAAATTAAACGCAATAAAGGAGGGGGCGCAGAGCAACGCAGGTACAGAAGCCACCACCACCACCACCCTCCTTGGGGGCTCACCTCTCTACCCCGCCATCAATGCCCAAAGTTACACTCCCCCAACTGCCTCCCAATTATTACTCCTCTCCTCCCCTCTCCGCCGATCCGAACCCAAATTCCACTCCACCGCCGGCGCGGTCAGGCCACCGGGTGCGAACCGCCGCCGCCGCCGCCGCCGCCGCCGCCGGAGCCGGAGCCGGAGCAGGCGAAGAGAGAGAGGAGGAAGACGAGGAGACGGGAGGAGAGAGAAAGAGGGTTGATATCGTGGGGGGTTTCGGTTGTTTAAGGAAGCTGTTCAATGTTTTTGAAATCTTCGGGCTGAAATGGCAACTGATTACCCCCGAGATTTCCCTCTGTTTCACTGTGCGCTGGCTCACTTGCCTTTCCCTGACTCGTGCGCGTGGCTGCGTTGCGTTTTGACGGCGCTGCCCCTGGTGCGCGGGGCTCAATTGCCGGCGCTGCCACTGTGTGTGTGGAGAATGAACCGGCCGGCCGCGCGTGGTCGGTGGGTCTCGCCTTCGTCTCCGCCTCGCGGACTCGCGGCGGGTTGGTGGTTTGGTTCGGTGTGTGGTGGCGGCGCGGCCGGTTGCGAGGGGTTTGGTGGGGTTCTTTGCGCGGGTCAACGTGCCCGTGCCGTGGGCGCGGCCGTCGTGTGCGTTTTCTTCGGTTCGAGATTTTGGTGCTATTCGTTTCTAATCTATACTAATTATTATAAAAATAGTAATGATGGTTTTATTATCGTCCGAAAAAATAAAAAAACTTTTTATGTCAACTATTCACATCAATTCTTTATATTTTTTAAAATAAAAAACAACATAAAACAAAAAAAAGATAACATAAAATCAAAGAATCCATGTATCCCTAACAAAGATATACCCTAACAAAGATAATAACAGGTTAATGATATTTTTCTGTTAAAATTTTATTGCAACGCACGGATAATATGATAGTAAATATAAAATTAAGCTATATAAAATAAGAAAGTTAGTTTTAATTGTTGTAAACTTAAAAATAAAATCAGTTTAAAGCAACTTCTATATTATATAAAAAATATGTTTAATCGTTTAAGAGATATGGTAATTAAGATAAAAATCGTATTTTAATCTGAAATGGACCCCACTTGAAAGTTGAGACGAGTGAAGCAGCGGCTGCATCGTGTGGATTCTGTTTCGATCTCCATTTCTTTTTCTTCTGTCGGAAAAGAGTAAAATTGTAAGTGTTAAATCTGTGTTGGTTTCCAGAGCAATGCTACATCTGTGCACATGAAAGATATTTGTTTTTTTCTCTTCATTTTGAGAGGACATTACAATGGGTATAGATATGAGATGAGATGAGATGATAGGACTAGGAGCATTTGATGGATAGCATTTAGGAGGTGTAATACGACAGTTCGTTTCTACAGTTGTTTACGTGTAGGAGTATCAATTAACCCCATTACCCCCAATTATGCTAGCTAGCACGTGAGCATTGAATGTGATTTCCCTTTTTTAACGGATGGAATTGATGTTTTACTGGATTTGCACTTTGCAGGTTTGCCGGACTGGGAATGAGATGTACACAAGAATTGCAAAGCGCATTGGCTGCTGTACCTGCAAGCGTTTTCATAGCATCCATTGATTTTTCCATTTCTTTTTCCCGGCTGGCTTGACACGGTTTAAAATGGCACGCCAGTAATGACAGGTCGAGTTGTGGTGGCCACTGGACAAGCCACTCCTACGCGGTGGAGCCCTTCGCGACGGGTGGATCCCAGGTCGGACGCGTCGGGTAATAGACGAACGCAACACATGGGCACGTCGTCGCTGCAGCCACGTCGCGACGCGGGGCAAAACCGCACAAGGCGCAGCGCAACGCAAACCCTCCCCGTTCGTTCGGGCGGTCGGTAGGTCGCAGCCGCCGCCGCGGGGTGGAGGCGTATCCATCCATCGAACCGTCCGTGGCCACCCGCGCGCCGAGGGAATGTATCGGCTCTCGCGGTCGCCTGCCTCTTCCTCCTCGGAATTTTGCACAGCGCGCGTGCCCCTATACTTGACCGCTTCTTCCGTCCCATCGCAAACAGATTAACGGATAGGTCTTTCAAACTTAGCATCTTTAAAACACTCTTCATATTCTTTTTAAAAAATTTTAGTACAAAACTACATTCCAACAGTTTTTTAAACGATTATTCAATTATAATTATTTTCTATTTTAAATTTTTTGTTAGCCCAAAAATAAAAGGCAAGATTGATTTTTAAGTGCGCATGAGATATAAAAATGGTTGGAGAATAAAAAGTTATAAAAAATAATTTTTACGTAAATAACTCTTAAAATGATAATTTAATAATTTAGATAGTGAAAATGATAATTTAGATAGTGAAATGCTCGTTTGATATTCTCTAAATACTTAATATAGATATATCTTAAAATAATGTTTAAATCAAATTTATTTACATTCTTAAATAATTATGACAAATCATTCGCCTATTCGACCATTCAGCGGCAAAATAACACCGGGAATTAAGAAACAATCAAAAGTAGTTTTTAAGATAAACTTTTATAAATTTTTCTCAGCAAACAATAGAAAACAATGAAAAGAAAACACAAAACTAGTTTTCTTCTTCGACTTCTTCTCATGTGCCGTCGTGAGGCTTGTCCAATCTCTAGGATACTTCTGAAATTCCATCAACTTTTCTCTTCTTTTTATCGCCACCTGTATTAGTAAACAAGAAGAGACATCTGTAGTAGTATTAAAAGATTCCATGCGTATCAACAACTGCCACTAGTACCGATACTAAACAAAACTGCACTTCCAACAACCAGCTCCGATTCTTCCCGTATACTACAGCTCGGATGTGCAACTGTGGATGGGCCCCATGCACGCACGTACGCCACTAGTAGCTCTGGAGCATCGTGTTAGTTAGAAGCTCTTGGGTAAATAATGTGGTCAAGGTGGATGATACTGCAGTATTCTAACCTCAAAAACAACCAAACCTACCTATACGTGCATGAAATTATTTAGCTATAGTAGTAGCTATAGCAGTATGCCAGTATATATAGCACTATCTCTCAGATTATTCCCCTTCCCCAGTTGTAAAGTGAGCGAGCGTCGAGCGATTGAGCTGCGCCGTTTCAGTAGGTGCGGCCTCCACAGTCCATATGCCTGATAGAGTGAGCTGTCCATCTCTCTGGTGTACCCTAGTACTGTATTACTGTACCAGTCACTACTTCGTTCCTCTGACTTCGGGAAGATAAGGCATGGGTGCACAGAGGTGCAAAACATAAATAAATCAGAAAACTTGATTATTATTATTATGCTGCATTTGTCCCAAAAATATAATAATTTAGTATTAAATTTATCTATTTAGATGTGTAGCATAAAAGATGTGCCCTATTTAATATTAAATTATTATACTTTGAAACGAATATAGTAACAAATACTCAATGCATCATCTAATGGTAGGTTTTTATTGTAGATTTTTGAAATTTTATTTGCATGCTTTCCAAATTTCTAAACGAAGTGTTTTTTAAAAAAATTTCTTGAAATATTTTTCCATAATATTTTTAAGTTTGTAGGAATTGTTTCATTCGTTTATATCCTCAAATAACTATATAAAAAATAGACCATCCATCAAATCCAACTTTCTCAAATTCTGCGAGATTTGGTTAAGGTTTTTGAACGTTGGCCGTCGATGATTGCTCAGATGCTTGGTAAAAGAATATGTGTAGATTCGTCAAAAAAAGTAATATCGTAATATTATAAGAATATTATATTTTTACAAACTTATTATAATATAAAACTTTAGAAGTTCGATCATATATCTTGACTAAATATCAAATACGAGTATTATCTATGACCAGAGGGGTACTATGTAACAATGTGCACCTAATAATGATTCTAAAATTAAAATACCGTTGGTACTGTTTACAATTACTGTACCGTGTTATCTTGGTCGCCCACCATGAATCAGACAGCTACTCTACATCCAAATTCATGTTATATGGTAGTGCTTCTCTGACTTCTTTCTGTGAAGATATGGAGGCGTACTATCCAAATTCTCATGCAATTTTGGTATAACCACAAATGATTCTGCTGGGATATGTGTGAATACATGATGATATATATGGCTGCATTATTAGATTATTACTAGGCACTAATTAGCATACTTATGCTTAACCTAAAAATAGATGATACTGGCTACTGCAAAACGCAAGCAGCTTGTTGACAAGATAAGAAGCTGGAGTCAATAGGAGACTCTTGATCGCTGGAGTATCATAACATGAACAAAGTAGCCCAGTGGCACAGTACAACCAGTAGGTTAATTTGTTTATCAACCAACAGCACTAGCATCAACGGTCACAGAAGGTAGTACAGCATTACATCGTCGGAGCTAGCATAGGCTAGCTCTAGCCAAGTAGCGAGACGTTGATCTCTAACTAGCAAGAAATTAACTATGCTTACTAGTTAATGAAGTCTATGATCTCATCTACTGATCCATTCTTTTAATCAACAGTATCAAGTAGGTAATGCGTTGAGAATTTTGTGAAGCCGCCAATTAAGCAATTGTTGTGGATAAATAGTTTGTCCAATTGACCAGTAATTAGCAACCAGGCAATAATGGAGAAATTTACTTTACACGTCTTCTACTTGTAAGCCGCCTGCTTAGTAATCTCTAATTTAAAAAAGGGAGGTGATTCTATCATATAGCTCCTACCCTCGACTGAAGTTTCAGAGATCTTAAAGCACTTTAGGGGTAGTTAATACTAGTAGTCAACAGCCATTGAATCATGCTTTAAAAATTAGTGTAAATCACTAAGGAATACTCCTCAGCAAATTTGAGATGCATCTCCGATTCTAGATAATGAGAGTTATATTTCAAATGACATTAACCAACTAAAAAGTAACCTCCATGTCGAATTATTATTGACATCCTATCCATTATAAATTGAATTTAATTGATTACATTGAAATTCGAATTCTGGAACTTGAATTGTAGCGACATTAGTGTTGATGAGCTTTCTGATGGTGCTATCGATGGGACAATTATACATACACCATGCTCGCTGCTTCAAAGCCAACCATTTATCCATTCCAATAAAAGAGTGAAGAATATCGTCCTTTTGAAAGGAAGCTATCGTTGTACAAAAGTCAAAATGGCTACACAACCATTAATAAAGAACTAACAGACCGGGCATATTTTAAATATGACTTAATCACACATGCTCTTGATGTACTTAATTTTAATTCAGTTTTGGAGACAATAAAATGCATTGCCATCCTGCGAAGAACACGCTAGAGCAAACATGTCGATTTTTTGAAGCATCAAATGTGGAGTCTTGGATGCATGATTCCACTTATCAAAATTTGAGCCTATGATACTACATATACATGGGTACATTTTGATTTTTTTAAAAAAATAGTGATTAGGGTTTTCTTAATCTCTGACATATGTGTGTGCGTGTATATCTTTCATGTAATAGAAAACAAAATATTGTTACAATCCTTTGTGTTTTTAAATTAATCACAAGTGCAAAAAAAGAAGTCGTTTCTACCAGTTGGTAGCCCCCCACAATCAAGCATGAAGGAAAAATATATGGAGCAAGTACTTGTAACCAATTTCTTCGTCAAACATATATCTCTGTGAACAGTTTTGGTTTACCCTTTCCAAGAGGAAAAAAATGAAATGCATTACTATTTGTTCGGTAGACTTGTTTAGCCGGCCCGTCAGTTTCACAGGACAGGATATAATTGAAAACGAGCATGATATAATTGACCTGATCACTCTCTTTCTTGCAGCAATAGACCATAGGTAGCATAGCAAGCAGCAGCAACTATTGACATGATCGGTGCTTTAATTTGTTTAAAGCATTTAACTAACTCAACAAAGCTCAAAATATCTTCCTGAACTGTAATTTCATCCTAAAATCACCCATTTGTCTAAAAGAACTTTGTTTTCCAGCAATCAAAATATATTATGGTTTGATAAAGTTAGGACAAATACATTAGGACAATAAAATTAGTGACAAATGTACTGCGATGATAAAGTTGAAGACAAATATATGGAGGATATTTTAATCTTTTAAATTTTATTTTTGTGTGTAACACAGGTTAAAAATGTAGTAACTTTGAGACGGAGATAGCGAGAGGTAAGAAAGTTCACATCAACACCGAACCATAGAGAGAAAATTATCCGTTCAAACTCATATTTTAGAGCAAATAGCTACAAGCACGTGGAGAAGAGAGAAGATGAGAAATAAGAAAAGCGGGATATGGATCAAACATTAATAATATAATATATATTTTTATAAATTATTATGTGGATAGATAAAGTAGTCGTAGATGATGTGTTTTTATAAGACAGCTATACTATTAAAATTAAATTTGCTCTAATAATTAAGTTTGCCGTGAAGAAAAGATAAGTTACGATTAATATCATGCTACCTTTCCAAAAGGCAACACGTTAAAAATGATGCAAGTCTAAATGCTGGATACCCTGGAAGAAAGAGGTTTTCATACGGTGGAGATACGTGACAGTGCAAGCAAGATATCCGGACGCAACAAAGAGAGAGACAAGTCACGGTCAAACACGAGGTTAACTGGTAGCTTCAGCACCGTCATTTGGATGAGCACCATCAGTTATGGTGCAAATAATCAAAAGTGGTAGTCACTTCTTGTGGAATGGAGCATATTTGCTTTCTCACTTTGTAAAACATTTACTGAGACGTGCGTGCATGTATATATCTAGCATAACGACATTTTGACTTGACCATCATGTCAATCTCTATTAAGCTTTCTTTTTCTCTTGGTACTATTATCTGCATTATATATTTTCTGACACATCCTATATTATTTTTAGTGAATTGCTAAAAGATTTTATGATAGTTATTTAAGAGTAGAAATGAATGAACTAGTTAAAATTTGGATAAAACAATATTGTGAGACATTCATATATCGGAAGTTCTTTCTTTGGAACCTACCCAATACTCACTCAAGTTTGAGTATCCGACTCAACATAGATGTTTATATTTTTGGTCGATCATTTTTTTAATAATAGACGATGTACTCGTAAGCCATGGGTAATAAGACAACCATGATGATTTTATTTTAGGATATGTCAACTTATGTATCTCGGAGATACTTATATATTCGGTTAAGCATATGAGTGTTTATAGGGTGACTATGTTTATGCGTAAGTGTTTATGTCGTAGTATGTTTTGGAGAATAAAAAGAAATCATCCTTTACAATGGTTGCATTTAAAAAAGGTAAAGATCTGACGCTCCACAATAAAATAAAATGTACCACTTAAAAAGATACTCACAATAAAATATACCACTTAAAAATATACTTAAGTATTAAGTATTAAAATATGTATTTAGATACTAAGGGTAAAAGGATAATTTTCATAGAAGATAGAGAAGGGTATAATTGTATTTTCTTAGGTACATAGTTATCGCATCGGTACATCATCTCCACTTCTTCAGTATGTCTGGTTTTTCTCCGTTATTTATGTGTTCTTTTTCAGATTTACATTTTCTTTCTAAAAACATGATCGTCGCTAATCATCCGTTACGTAATTTACGTGTTTTTCTTATATTTATTTTTTCTTGCTAAGAACATGACCATGATATTTTTAAGTTGATATTTTGTTCCTAAGAACACAATCAGATAAAGATAAAATATGACCGAATGTTTACATAATTATTTTAAGATTTACATTTTAATGCAAACAACGTGTAACCTCGGTAAAAAATCATTGGTTTGTAGGTTCATTTGTAATTCATCCTCGATACGCTATATTTACATGGTTTGTTCATCCTTGCATGTTCTTCCCCAAATGAACATAGATACTATAATTTCAACTTCAATGTACAACATATGACAGTAAGTGAAGAATGAACCGTATATATTTTTGTAGATCATGCAACCATCTTGTTTGGGGCGAAAAATGTATTTTCTCTATTGTGTTATGTTGATCAGAATACAATCGGAAATAATTCTTTTTAAAAATAAATTATTTTCTATTTAATTCTGCAGTATAAAAGGTGTTAATTAGTGGGATCCTGGTCCTGTTATCCCATCTCTGTTACAAAGATTTGAACCGACTAAGTAATAAGAGCATCACCAACAGGTCATCTAAATGATGCTCTATCCCAAATTTGGGTGATTTTGAAGAAAAATCATGGTCCAACAGATCGCCCAACCCATCGTCACTCAAATTATATTTCGGTCACCCAAATGGAGGGGACTCCCCGTCACCCTTTTCCTGCACGCGAAAGTGAAAAACGTGTGCGAAAAAACAGCTCATGCGCCGCACTGCCCTTCCCTTGCTGCCGTTCCTTCTACGTACCTCACCGCCGGCCTGTCTTTCCTCTTGCTGCCGTCCCCCCGCCCAGCCCACCACCGCCCTTCCCTTCCCCCTTGCCATCGCGCTGCCCACCTAGGTTGCTGCGCTACCCTTCCCTTGTCGCTGCCCCGCCTGCACACCTCACCGCCGTCCCGCCCGCCAAGGTTGCCATCGTCCTGCCCTTCCCTTGCCGTCGCCCCACCTGCACACCTCGTCGCCGCCCATCCCTTCCCCCTTGCTGCCGCCCCGCCGCCCAGCTCGTCGCCACCCTTCCCTTCCCCGTTGTCGCCCGCCTACCTAGCTCGACGTCGTCTTTCCCTTCCCAGTCGGCACCACCCCGACT
Organism: Oryza australiensis; assembly: GCA_019925245.2. Lineage (NCBI taxonomy): Eukaryota > Viridiplantae > Streptophyta > Magnoliopsida > Poales > Poaceae > Oryza > Oryza australiensis. Next base: position 407,189 of record JAIFGZ020000164.1, read on the forward strand.
ACCCAACTGGCGGTCGCCCTATCCATCATTGACGTCGTGTCGACCAGCTTGCTCGTTGTTGCAAACTCCTTCCCTTCACTATGGACACACAAGGGTGACGCCGACGCGTCGATGGGCCAGGCCAGCCAGCCGGTTTGGGCTTCGATCCATCTAAGTTTAGGTGTGACATTTGGATGATCTGTTATAGATAAAATATGTATAGGTGTTCTATTTAGATGGGTGATCTCCTATCCATCATTTTTGAGAGATAAATTTTGGGTGGGTTGTTGGTGATGCTCTAATTTGCGTTGACTCATGTTACACATGCTAAAAATTAGGGGCTAATATGGCCATTATTGTTTCCAACTTAATTATGCATGCATGTATGCATGCTAAAAATTAGGGGCTAATTTGGCTGCCACATACGCTAAGCAGGCATGTCATTCTAATTTTAAACTTGTGATACATGAAACCACACAAAAATACATTCAAATAATATAAAATGATAAAATTTATTTGGGAGAAAAATTATATGGGAAGATTTACATGTTTTTCGTCGAATGATAAAAAAAGATATCAAAGACACAACTCCTCGGAAGATTTAGGTCCTGTTTGGATCTTTAGTCAGGGGACTAAATATTAGTTCCTGAACTAAAAATTTTAGTATCATGTTGTTTGGATGCATGAACTAAAAGAAACTAAAGCTCATCAATTATACTGCAGAAAGACCATGTTACCCCTATTTGCTGGAGAGAGTGTGTGTTGTGAGAGGGTATCTATTGAAAATAACATTTTAGTACCAATTAGCTCCTTCAATAAGGACTAATGATATTTTAGTCTCTTTTAGTCCCTCCTGTTTGGGAGTTTAGAGACTAAAAAGGACTAAAATAGAGAGACTAATGCTTTTAGTCCCTAAACCAAATAGGAATGATACCAATTAATGCAGTCAGTTATTCGATCAACTCAAAATGTTTATAGTGCACTGGTTAATTAGTTCACTGCTGCCATTAGTTACGATAACTTTTATTTCATACTTTGCCCCTCTCTCTTAATCAATAGTTCATAGTATTCTACCTCTCACCTCTCAATACCTATCTCGCAAACACTTTAAAAACTCTCTTTTGCTTTTACTTATTTTTGCAAAAAAAAACAATGGAAAAAAGAATCATCCTACCTTTTGCAAAACTTATGTTTGCCAAAAATCAAGAGATGCACTTTTCACCTGCTTTGGCGGACTTCATTGAACATGGTATGAAGTATCTTTACTACTTAATCCATAGTGATGATCTTGATTTCTAACACAAGACACGCGTAATCACAACCATCAGATCGTCATATCCAACGGCCTGCACCACCCATCGCGCATAGTAGGTCAATCTCCTCCACATCACGCATCGCGCTTGATCTCCTCCCATTGCGCAGGCGGTTTCATCTTGCTACCACCGCTCCAAAAGTCCACCCGCCACCTACCACTTGCCACCGACTCCTCCTCCGCCCTTCTCCCCCTCTCGCTCGCCCGTTTTTCTCCACATCTGCCACCACCATCGCAAGTCTGCAACCCAGCTGTGGCATCGACTACCTCCCACAATGTCGTGCTGAAGGGTTACGCAGAAGCTATGCTAGCTAAAAATAAAACTTTTCTACCGCGTAAACCAGGAACACTTGCAAGTAAGGGTCGATAGATCGTTACCGATTGGAGTACGCAGCGGAAATAGCCAATCAGGAGCTATCCGATTCGGAACAGTGCTGGCCGATGACAGCCGATTTGCCGATAGCCGATTCTCGCAAGCCGACAGCCGATTCCTAGGAACAGCCGATTCACCAATCAGTCGATTCACCGAGTAGCCGATTCGCCGAGTCGTCCGACCGCGCTCGTGTGCCTCGCTCCGATGCGCCCGACCGCAGCCGATTCCACCACAGCCGATTCGTAGCCGACGAACGGCACCGCAACGTAGCAGCGCCTCTACTGGTATCCACACGTCCGGGGACAGAACGCCTAACACCCGCGTGCTAGCACAAGATGCAAGGCTAGGGTTTTGGCTCGAAGGTGGGGAGGGTTTCTGTGGAGATAGATCTCGCCGACTTCTGTTGCGCTAAATGAGATTGATTCGGTTCAATGCAATCACGCAATTCTCCACCCCTCGCCCCTTTATATAGAGTTGGACGACTGGGTTTAGTGGCCGATCGGGACTCTATTTTGAATCGGATCCTATCCGAATTCATAGAGTTGGCCACCCATACGTCGTAAGCCCATAGGACTCTATCTGATCTGATCTCTATCTGATCGAGCCGTATCCGAGTCCAACTCGAATGCTTGTTCTATCCCCTTAAGCGTGCGACCCTGTAGGTTCAGGTAAACTCGGTTTCGGCCCGAGTCGAACTCAGTCGACCGTCGACTCGAGTCCAACTCAGCCGATCGTCGGCTCGGGTCCAACTCAGCCGATCTGTCAACAGCGGCGCCTAGCAGCACATATTGACATCATAGTATACAAGAATATAATATCAACTCTGAACCTGTAATGTGTACATAAATCCCTTTGCCTCACGATACCAATTAAGCTATAGGTAAGATGTGTGACATCCCTTCAATAGCTTAACCATTCACTCGAACCGTATTGGATTATCTATCTGTTGATTGACTCCTCAATCAACTCGACATGGCCATGCACTTCCATAATCCATTACCTCGAGGGGCCCAGAGATATCTCTCCTAAAGGAGGGACAAATTCCATCTTGATCATTCACATCTCACTACATGTTTTATAGCAAACCCGAATACTACTTTTATAACTACCCAGTTACGGAATAGCGTTTGGTAGTCCCAAAGTAGGCTACTACACATGTTGGAATCCATGATGATCTCAGGTCTAAGGACTTTGCACCAACACTACTTAAAACCAACTAATGGCATATTAAATCCTGTAGTGTCTCATGGTGGGTCTATCCAACAATGTGTTCTCTAACACATGTCCATGTACATTGATTTGGTATCTCCATACCATGATCTATGAGACATGATCATCAATCAATAAACATGCCAATCTTAGAACCATATTTGTTCCAACAATATGACATATGATCAGGGATCGTTTAGAAATAGATTCATACATAAAGAGTCTCATAAATAAGTCACGTACTTATTGATCAATACAAGATGTCTATTTCATGAAACTGAATAAAACTTTATTCATTTATATATAAACATTGACCATGATATTCAACATCTCCATGTTGCCTCTAGGGCATATCACTAACACGTGCCGCCCCTGCCTGCCGCTCCAAGGCATCGCATCCCCGCCCAAGCCGCCCGGACCAAGCCCGCGCTGCGCCGCCCCTGCCCTCCCCCTGCTCTCACGCTGCATCTTCTCCCTACTCAAATCCTCCATGCCATCCCTGCAACGCCCGCCTCGCTTTGGATTTGGTTGTTGAGCAGACATCCCTAGCCCACCATCACGCCCTGCGCTGGTTGCTCCATTGGGCGAGCCAGACCTGATATGACTGCTCAGCCACTGAGGCACCACAAGTTTGCAACCGTTCCACCGCTGGGGTCACGAGCCACTACCCCTCTGCTGCCCGGGCCATAGTCTGCTCCACTGCTATGGTCGTTCCATCTAGCTTGATCCAGAGCCCACCACCATCGAACTCTATCTGGAGCTTGCCATCATTAAGGTTGATTTGTGTGGTGCCCACCACATCGTGGCTTCTCAAGCCATGTACTCCAGCATGTTAAATCATGAAAGGTAGCAGTTATTTTTTGTGGCTATTCATTGAACTCCAAGTCTGTGTACGTCTTAGCACTATGGTTTTCTCGATTGGTGTTGTTGTTAGGGAAATTAAAAGGGAGGTTTAATCTTTTGATATGACGGCGTTGAAGGCAAATTTTTGGCTTACATGAGAAATGGTTGATGACAAAATAGGTTGAAGTTTGTATCAAGGAGCTGCTCGGTCTTTTTTTAAAAGCAGAGAAGAATGTGTGCTCCTTCTCCATTCTTGTGTTGAGTCATCAAGGGTGCATTGCTTTCGTTTTAAGGCCATCTAGCCCAAGTTCGACGGCTTCCTCCAGGTCATGCAAAATGCCTGGCAGCCGCCGCCGGGCCTTCCTCCTTCCTTCACTTGCTTGGTGTTTTGCCAACACGGCTAAACTCTTGTAGAGTTGGAGTGACCGCCACGTTGGCAACATTCGCCTCCAGCTGCAGATGGCGAAGGAGCTTGTCTTTCGACTTGATGTCACGCAAGAAAGTTGCTCTCTCTCTCTCTCCCTTGGAGATTTGGTTGCAGCGGGACTTGAAACTCAAGTGCTTGGGGCTTGCTTCCCTCGAGTGTACTGTTGCGCGCAAGCGTTCGCGCTTGACCTGGCTCAAGGAAGGTGATGCTAATATGAAGTTGTTCCACTTGCATTCTAGAGGCCGTAGAAGGAAGAACTGCATCACTCGTCTCCGGGATGGGGACCGGCTTGCCGTTTCTCATGCTGAGCTCCAAGAGGTCGCCTTCTCTCACTACCATGCGGTCCTGGGGACTTCTATGCAGCGCGACCTCACTCTTAATCTCCACTCCCTAGGCCTTTCCTCGTTGCGCCTTGAGGGCCTTGATGCCACCTTCTCTGAGGAAGAGGTGTGGGCGGTGATCAAGTCATTGCCTTCATACAAGGCGCCGGGTCCGGATGGCTTCACGGGGCGGTTCTACAAATTTTGTTGGCCAGTGATTAAGGGAGTGATCTTGGTGGCCCTCGACTCCCTCTTTCAAGCCAATGGTCAGGGGTTCTCTTCCCTCAATGATGGCCTCATCTTCCTCCTTTCCAAAAAAGATGAGGTTGTTGATGTCAAGGATTTTAGACCGATCAACCTCATCCATAGCTTTGACAAGTTGTTTTATAAGATTCTTGCCTCCCATCTATCTCCTTACCTTTATGGGCTGGTGGCGTCCAATCAGAGCGTCTTCATCAAAGGTCGGTCCCTCCACAACAATTTTCGCTTTGTCCACCTCGCAGCATGGGCCCTGCATGCTAAGCGCACGCCCCGTATCCTCCTCAAGGTAGACATCACGAAGGCTTTCGACACTATTAGTTGGCCCTTCCTATTGGAGGTACTCGCTCACCGGGGATTCAGCCAGCACTGGCGCGATTGGTTTTCCCTCATCCTAGGCGCTTCCTCTTCTCCAGTGCTAATCAATAGGGTGTCTGGCCCTCGCTTCCCCCACCAGAGAGGTCCGCGGCAAGGGGGTCCACTTTCCCCCATGCTCTTTATTATGGTTATGGATGTGCACAATGCAATACTCCGTAAAGCCTATGACTCCGGTGGGTTCTTGCCCCTCAATAACAGTGCCTTGCGGCACGGCGCCTCCCTCTACACGGATGATCTGGTTCTCTTCCTCTTTCCAGTCTGTTAGGATCTCGAGCTTATCCAAGGTATCCTTGCGGTCTTTGGCTCGGCGTCAGGTCTGCGCACCAACTTTGCCAAGTGCTCGATTACTCCGATCGCTGCTCGGTGGAGGATTTAGAGTTGGTTTAGTCGTGCTTCCCCTGTGCGATCTAGGACTTTCCCTGCACCTACCTCGGTATCCCACTTTCCGTTCGCAAGCTGCCGAAAGCAGCCCTACAGCCGCTGGTGGACAAAGCCGCTCTCTGGCTCCCGCCTTGGCAGGGTCGTCTCCTTACCCTGCCCGGCCATGTTATTCTGGTCTAGCCGATCCTCTCTTCTATTTCTGTCCATGCGTCCTTGGCAATCGACTTTTAGCCTGGGTGATTAAGGCCATTGATAAAAAGCGTCATGCCTTCCTGTGGGCGGGCAAAGACTCGGTCCATGGGGGTCAGTGTCGGGTGTCCTGGTCGAAGGTCTGTCGTCCCAAGGATCTCGATGGCTTGGGAATCTCATAACTCAAGATGGCGGTGTTTGCTCTCCGAGTCAGTTGGTTCTGGCTCCAGCGCCCAGGACACCCCTGCTGGGTGGGGTTGAAGGCCCCGATGGAGCAGCGTATTGCGGACTTGTTTGCGACGTCTTTCATTTTTGTGCCGGGGGATGGGGAGTTTTTGCTCTTCTAGTCTGACCGTTGGATTGACAACCGTTTGGTCTCCTCCTTGGCTCCTGATTTGTTTTTTGTTGTTCCTTAGCGCATCCATGTTGTACGCTCGATTGCCTCAGGCTTGGAGCACAATGCCTGGGTTGCGGACATCCGCGGGGCTCTTTGTATTTCGGTCATCTCCTAGTTTCTTCTCCTCTGGGATGCGGTGCGCAATGTGCAACTCTTCCTAGCACCGAGGATCGTACTGTGTGGCGCTTGACTGGAGACCAACACTACTCAGCGCTGTCGGCGTACCGGACGCTGTTCCTGGGCCAGCACCCCTGGCCGGTGTGTTCCTTATTTGGCTTGTGAAAGGGTTGTCAAAATGGAAGTTCTTCCTCTAGTTTGCCTTCCAGCAACGCTGCTAGATGGCCAATCTTCTCCAGAAGCGCGACAACGAAAGCCACTCGACCTGCCTTTTCTGCGCGCAAGAGCTCGAGTCGACAAACCACATCTTTTTGGACTGTGTGTTCTCTTGATAGGTCTGGCTCCGGGTGCTGTCTTCTTCAGGCTGACCGACCCTCGCACCACCGCATGGTAGCTGGCTCCTGGATTCATAGCCGTCCTATAGAGACCGGTTACCGAATCACATCCGTACAGGTTTTGACTCCCTGATTCTCCTTGTCTCGTGGATGTTGTGGAAAGAGCGTAATTCCAGGGTTTTCGACTCAGTCCTCTCCTCGATCTTCGTGCTCTTTGCTTCTATCCGAGCTAAGGGCCTACTCTGGTCCTTAGCGGGTTCTGCTTCTTTTGGGGTCTTTTTGGAAGTTTAGCGTGGCTCTGCCCCTTCCCGTTGTTTGGAGTAGTTTTTGTTTCTAGCTCTAGTGGGCCTTGGTTTTAGCTTTCCGCTGTCTGGCATTGGTCGGTCCGAACGATGCCATTTCTTGTAATTAAAACTCTGTTTTTCATCCTAATATATTGACATGCAATTCTTTTGTGCGTTCATGAAAAAGATCATTGGATCACCATGTATTTCTTAGGAAAAATCACTAACATTGGTGTAGATTGACCAGGGTTTGGTAAATAATCTGATGCAGTTTTAGGAGAATATACCCTCATGGAAAAAGCATAGTAAATACATTAATATTGACTAATCCTTTTTTCCATGCTTAAGTAAGAATAATCATCGAGTTCTTTAATACTATTGCTTATTGATTATTCACTAATTTGGTTAGCAATACCATACCAAAATTAAAAAAATTGTAAAGTATTTTAAACTCCCTTTGCAATTTGTAGCAACACAAAAAAAAATGCTCCATGTCATGGTAATTTTTCGCCGGGTCATGTCATGGTGATTTTAAAATCATGTCATGGATGTTTTCCCCTTGAGCTACAGGGATGTATTGGTTGCTAGAACATTTTCTTCCACTTCTCATGTAGTCAGTTGCGGCCTTTCTGAATTATTATTACCTGGTTCTTTCATAGGTCATGCAAGTTTGATTATTTGCTTTCTCAATGTCTTGGGTAGTATTAGTTCTGAAAGAACATATCAATTCTATTGGTTATCTTGGAGTATACTGACATGCCCTTTCCACCATTTTGCAGATTCAAGATAGTCTCTATTATTGTATTATTGATAAGGCAGAACATGATCGCCCTCCCTAGGAGGCTCAAATCAATCTACTCTTATTATTATTTATCAATCTCACTTCTCCGGCTTATATTACACCAGCTTCTATCAAAATAGGAAACTACCTAACCATCTGATTTTAATCTTATCCTCTCACTACCAAATCCCCTATAATTTAGCCGGCTGTTGGCGCCTTCCTTCTACGGCTATAGAATTTCCCAACTCCAACCAAAGCGTCCACAACACTTTCTGCCTCCTTTCGAAACAGCTCGTCCTCGAGCTGGAAGTCTGGATAGGCGGCCTTGAAATCGGCTAATTTCTCCCAAGTAGCATCAGCATAGTTTTGACCGAGCCAGTGCACCAGTAACTCCCAAACGCCGCAATGGAGGCACACACGCTGTACCTGGGCCAGTTCTGGAACCGCCTGATCATGCACAATCGTTGGCGGAGGCACCACTTCAGAGGGAACAGAGCCCCAAAAAGGCTTCAGAAACACCACATGGAAAACATCGTGGATGCGCGTCTTTGATGGGAGTTGCAAATGATATGCTACTGAACCAATATGCTCTAGCACTTAAAAGGGACCATAATAGCGGGGTGCCAATTTAGAGTTCTGCACACCTTTGACAGAAGTTGCTACCCGCTGATGAAGACGAAGCCACACCCAATCGCCCACCCAAAAGGACACCTCCCTATGATCCTTATCATGCTGCTGCTTCATGATGCTTTGTGCCTAGAGCAACGTTTCCTGTATAGCAACCAAAAACTCATCCCTTTCAATAAGCTGCTTATCTAGGGACACTACCTTAGAAAGGCCGGGGTGGTAAGATGCCAATGTGGGAGGCATCCTGCCATAGACCACCTCGAATGGTGTTGCCTGGAGTGCGGTCTGGTATGAGGATTTATAGCAGAATTCAGTCAAGGGCAGCCACCTCAGCCAACTCTTTGGACGATCACCAGCAAGACAACGTAAGTAAACGCCCAGTACCCGATTGGTGACCATAGACTGGACGTTAGTCTGGGGATGGAACGTGGAGCTCAGGCGCAGTGTCACCCCTGAAAGACAAAATAGCTCTGTCCAGAAAGTGCTGGTGAAGACTGGATCTCTATCACTGACGATGGAACAAGGCAAACCGTGCAGCCGCACAATCTGATCAAAGAATGCCTAGGCCACGGATGTGGCACTATATGGATGGTCGAGGGTGATGAAGTGGGCATATTTGGATAAGCGATCCACCACCAAAAACACCACTGATTTACCGCATACCTTGGGAAACCCCTCCACAAAATCCATAGCAATATCTGCCGAAACAATATGAGGAACCTCCATGTGGACCCCCGATTTTGAGTCGGGAATCTTTCGTGTTCATAGTACCATTCCCTGGATCAAGTAGTTGGTACCCACGAATGCAGTACTGGATAATCAAGTGCACATGCACGAATAGTCTTACAATACCATTATTACATAAATAGGCCCGAAGGCATTGTTCATTCCACAGGACCTTATGGTCCGAATACAACATAAAAACGAGTTTAGATAAGGCGCGGAAAGAGGCAGCGGCTTGTCCATTGCCACGGCAACGACCGGGACTAAGGTCTAATATGCGCCGTCAGTTCCTTCGCCCTCCGCGTAGTACGCGTAGGGGTCTTCTGGCTCTTCATTTCCATCAGCTGGAGGTTTGTGCGTATAGCAAGGGTGAGTACCAACCGTACTCGGCAAGTCAACACAGAATTGATGCATATGATAGGGATATTCAAAGAACACGGCTAGGGTTATTTTTGCGTAAAGCCGCTTTTCAATTCTTTTCACAAGCCTACCGACTAGCCAAAATCAAGTTTTAATTTCATGGTTCATTAATCCGGCGACGGTTCTGTCTACCATCCATCGTGATTCCAAGGATGGCTTCCCGTCTCCGGTTCGTCATGATTTTCTCGGGAGTCCACCCCTTCTCGCATTCTCGAGAAGTTGATCCACCACGAACAAAATCATCATGCAAACCCATCCCAGCAGTTTTAAGTTTAAAATCTAGCCAAGCGAAAGTCTTGTCACGATGCTCAATATCCGCGAGCACGGCTATTCGAATAGATTGATTCATTCACACTGCAGTGGATGTACACTTTACCCGTACTCCGCGACAGCCCAACAAATGAGCCTACGCCTCAACACATGAGACGGTCACGGCAAAGCCTTTCGATAACCTTGCTTTGGCAGTACCCGCTCCATGAACTTTAGCCCTCATGCACTCTAGCCGTCCTTTTCTAGCAGTGAGAGGAGTTCTGGCGCACCCGGGGTAAGGGAAGTCTTTCCAGATCTTTAAGTTTACTTAACATTAGTTTATTCCCACCATTCATAACAAAGGCCGCAGCCTCATCCTCATCCCATAACCACATCATAGAGAACCATCTATGCAAGGATACTGCCTCCGCTCAGCTATCTAGTCAGCTAGGTCTATACCCATTCGAGAAGTACGGTTGTACTGGCTCGTTTCCCGGCTATCTCATGGCTCGGTCCTTAATTGACCAGGGTCGGCACTTGCCTTTTCCGGAATCCACCCAAATCATCCAGCCGCCCCAGTCTAAAACATTTGTATAGTACTTTCAATTTTCATCAAACTTAGTTCATCAGGGCCATGTGGCGCTCATGTCTCCACATGCCGAAGCTCAACTACCTCCCCTAAGGTAGTTGCCCAAGCACAAAGCTTTTTCATAAAGTCATGAGTATGCATGGTCTAAGTTTAGCAGGGCTAAGCGGTTTACGAAGTTATGCTTCGGTTATTTGTATCACATCGCGAGTTACAAGGAGTAATTCTAAAGGTAAACAATAGCAAGGTATGGCATAACAAGTATAGGCAATCCGGTAAAGCATGCATGTTTAGAGTTTAAAATAACATCATTTCGCAAAGGGGATCAATATGTTCAAAGGGTGTGAAGACTTGCCTTGCTCGCACACTTGAGGGGTGGGATCTTCGGCGGTGTCGATGCCGGTTTCTTCGACGCTACCCGTACGTGCGAGAGATCAATTGAATTCGGTTAGAATTCAACCAAACACCGAGAGATCGAAAAGAACCACAAAAGCCATGAAAACCACTTCAAAGAGTTTTGCCGAAAATTCTACTCGAGTTAGAACAAGGGTTGCGAGGAAAATCCGGGTTTTGGAATCGAGTTGATGACCTAGGGTTTTCGCAAAGTCGGCGATCGAAATAAATTTGGAAATTACGTTTGAAAATATCAGCGAAGAAAATTCATGCTCGAAATTTGAGGGTTTGGGTACAAAAGCGAAACCTATTTCGATGGCGGGAAAGAATTAAACGGAATCCGGATTGAAAAACGATGCGAATGGAAATTTCGGAAAACGCCCGATTCCGATTTTTCAAACTTTGCACCGAGAAAACATGCGAGAAAATAATTTATTTTTCCCCAAAATTTTACTCAAATCATCCCAAAATATTTTTCCAAATTTTCCAAAATTTTTCCTAATTTTTCCCTATTTTTTTTTTTTTTTTTTCTATTCACTGCGACTTGTTCATTCGCCGCAACATGTTCGACCGAGGTCCAGGCGAAAACAGAGGCCGACCGGCGCGAGCGCACGGGGGAAGAAGGGGTGGCGGCGGGCTTACCGGCGACGGCGGCTCTCGGGGAGGTACGGCGAGGCTCGGGCGGCTTCGGCGCACGGCGGCGACGGCGGTGGCTCCCGGTTCTCGCGGCGACGGTGGTGCTCGGTGATTAGAGCGGCGTTGGTGCTCGGGAAATGGAAGAGGAGGCGGCGGCGGTGCGGGAGAGGGCGGGGAGCCTCGGCCTATTTATAGGCGCGGCCGGGGACGGAGATGGGAGGAGGGGGTCGGCGCAGGCACGGTACGGCGGTCTCCACGCGGCGGCGCGGAAGGCCGGGCCGGGCGCGGGCTGGGCGCGCGCGCGCGAGGCGCGGCGCGCGACGGGCCGCGTACGGCATCGAAGCGCGTGGGCGAACGCACGGGTGCGGCGGGGTCCGGGCGGACGCGGCGCGCGCGAGGGCGCGAATCGCGTGCGGGTCCGCGCGCGGCGGGCGCGTGGCGCGACGGCGGGCGCGGGGTAAGGGGCCGGGTGCGGGCGCGCGGCTGCGGAGCACGGGCGCGGCGGGGTCCGGCGCGGGCGCGCTGGCGGGCGGCGCGTGGCGCGCACGGGCGCGCGCGCGCGCTTGCGCGGCGCGTGGCGCGTCGCGGGCGCGTGGCGCGACGGCCGGGCGACGCGGCGCGCGCGGCCGGGGGTACGGCGTCGAGCATCTTGTGACCAATGAACAGTGCGATCGTTAATTTCCCGATTTTCTATTTTCTTTTCCCATTTTCCATTTTCTTTCCTTCTAAAAATTCCAAAATAAATCCTAATATTGTAAAAATAATTTTTAACTCTATATTTTAAACTTTTTCTTGACTTTTATTTTCCACAATTATTTTTCATACTTATTTAAATTCTTTTTCCAAATTTTCATAATTCACTCATTTTTAACAAAATCAAATTCCCACATTTCGGTACGCCTCCCGAAAATTTTACTATTTATTTTGTATTTTAATTTATCTTCTCCCAACCAAAATTTTTATTTTATATTACTCGAAATGCGTTTTCACAAATCCGCACTTTTTCCTGATTCTTTTAAAACCCCGTGCGACTTTCGCACCGACATTTTGTCAACTCCGAAAACTCCAAACATGCCAAAAAGGGAATTGATCACGACTAAATTTATGCAACGAGCGGCGAATAAGAAACAACAAACCCGAGAAATAGCAATAAACCAAGGTTTTTGAAAGTTCGATTTTTACGCTCCGATTTCGGTTCTCCGATTTTCAGGATGTTACAAACCTACCCCTAACAATAAATCTCGTCCCCGAGATTTCTTACCTTCGAGTAGGTGTGGATATTCTGTCCTCGGGAACTCTTCGCTCTCCCGGGTAGCCTCTTCTTCCGTGTGATTGCTCCATTGTACCTTGTACATGCGCCAAGATTTGGTCCGTGTCTTCTTTTCGCCTCGTCCAATATCTTGATTGGATGCTCCGGGTAAGTAAGATTACTGTGGACGTGGATGGCTTCTAAAGGAGCTTGCTCTTCGGTACCCGCAAACATTTCTTCACTGCGATACGTGGAATACGGGTGGACATCGGAGAGATTCTCGGCGCTCCAATTGGTAAGCCACTTCTCCTTTCCTAGCGCTTATCAAGAATGGGCCCACGTATCGTGGTGCGAGTTTCCCTTGACTTTGAATCTCCGGGTTCCCCGTAGTGGTGAGACTTTTAGATACACGTAGTCACCTTCTTTAAATTCCAATTCTCTTCGACGGGTGTCCGCGTAGCTCTTTTGCCGTGATTGAGCAGCTTGTAGTCGGTCCCGGATCAGGCGAACCTTTTCCTCTGCCTCCTTAATTATGTCAGGCCCGAATATGGTTCGTTCACCGGTCTCGACCACATTAATGGGGTTCGACATCGGCGACCAAATAAAGCTTCGTTTGGCGACATCTTCAAACCGGCTTGGTAGCTTGTTGTAGGAGAACTCGGCGTACGGCAAACATTTCTCCCAATCCTTGGTGAAATCCAACGCACAAGCTCTCGCATGTCTTCTAGCACTTGATTCGTCCTCTCGCCCGCCCGTCGATGCGGGTGATAAGCGGTACTAAAGGCAAGGTGACGCCGAGTGCCTCGTGGACCTTGCTCCAAAAATGAGATGTGAATTGGGTACCACGATCCGATATAATCCTTTTTGGTACACCGTGGAGACACACAATCCTACTCATATATAATTCCGCTAGCTTGGCACCGTTGTAGTTGGTTTTCACAGAATAAATCGCGTCTTGGTGAGCCGATCTACTATTACCCAAATGGAATCGTAACCGTCGCAGTCTTGGGTAATCCTACTATGAAATCCATGCCTATCTCGTCCCATTTCCATTCGGAATCTTGAGTGGCTGCAGCAAGCCACTGGGCGTTGATGTTCGGCTTTCACCCTTTGGCACACATCGCACACGGCTACGTATTCGGCTACATCCCTCTTCATATTAGGCCACCAGTATTCTCCTTTTAAATCCTGGTACATTTTCGTGCTTCCGGGATGTAACGAATATGCCGATTCGTGGGCTTCCTTTAAGATCAATCCCCTCAAACCGCCTCGTTCGGCACACAGATTCTCTTCTTGTACCACAAGATTCCCTTGTCATCTACCGAAAACTCCCGAGCGCGTCCGCGCCATACGTTCCTTAATTTCTGGATTTCCTCATTCCCTCTTTGGGCTTCCTCTATTTGAGTTCTCGTAGGGGCTGGATTTCCAGTGAGTTCACTTCTCCGTGAGGAATCGGTGCGATTGAGCCGAGCCATTTCTTCCTCGGAGCTCATTAGCCACACCTCCCAATTCCATGTGGTTGCATTGGGCTTTGCGGCTCGCGCATCGGCCACTACATTTGCCTTGCCGGGATGGTAATGGATTCCTAGATCGTAATCCTTGATCAACTCCAACCATCGCCTCCGTCGTAGGTTGAGATCAGCTGAGTAAAGAAATATTTCAAGCTCTTGTGATCGGTATACACATTACGGTGGTTTCCGATCGATAGTGTCTCCAGATCTTCAATGCGTGTACCACTCGCGGCTAATTCCAGTCATGTGTGGGGTAATTCTCTTCGTGGGGTCGTAATCGTCGTGAGGCATACGCTACGACCTTTCCATCCTGCATCAACACTCCTCCCAATCCTTGCCGGGATGCATCACAAGACATCACGAAGTCCTTGGTTGTCGGGTAAGGTCAAGATTGGAGCGGTGGTTAACTTTTCTTTTAATTGGTCGAAGGCTTTTTGGCACTTTTCATTCCATTCAAACTTCTTTTCCTTCTTCAGGAGTTGAGTCATAGGTCGGGCTACGGTGGAAAACCCTTCGATAAACCGTCGGTAATAACCGGCCAAGCCCAAGAAACTCCGAACTTCCGTTACCGACTTGGGTGCCTTCCATTCCATAACGGCTTCGACCTTGGCGGGGTCTCGCTACTCCTCCGCTGAAACCACGTGGCCAAGAAAAGCGACTTCCTTGAGCCGAACTCGCATTTGCTGAACTTTGCATACGAGTTGGTGCTCTCGTAGCTTTCCCAGTACTAGTCGTAGATGCTCCGCGTGTTCCTCATCGTTCTTGGAGTAGATAAGTATATCGTCGATGAACACCACTACGAATTTGTCCAGGTACTCCATGAACACCTTGTTCATTAGGTTCATAAAGTACGCAGGGGCATTGGTCAATCCAAAGGACATCACGTGAACTCGTATAAGCCGTATCGTGTAGAGAATGCCGTCTTAGGAATATCTCCGGCTCTAATTCTCAATTGATGATATCCCGACCGTAGATCAATCTTGGAGAACACTGCGCACCCTTAAGTTGATCGAATAGGTCATCGATCCGGGCAGCGGGTACTTGTTCTTGATAGTGACTTCGTTCGGCGATCGGTAGTCCACACACATTCTCATGCTCCCATCCTTCTTCTTGACGAAGAGTACCGGAGCTCCCCGGGGAGAAGAGTGGGCGAACGAATCCCTTCTCTTGTAGTTCCTTTATTTGTTTCTTGAGTTCCTCCAACTCGTTGGTCGGCATTCGATAGGGCCTCTTGGATATGGGGGCGTACCGGGCATTAAGTCGATGATGAACTCTACGTCGCGATCCGGGGGCATTCCGGGTAATTCCTCGGGAAACACATCCGGGTATTCTTGTACTACCGGCATTCCACCTAGAGGTAGCATGGTGAACACTCCCGCAGCTTGTTCACACAGCCTTGGGTTTTGATCCATAGTTATGCTCATCGGTGATCCCCACGGGTGGATACCGTGACTTCCCTTCGGTAGATCTATAATTCCATTATTTTTGGTCAACCAATCCATTCCGAGTATGACATCTATGGTTTGGGGCGATAACACCATAAGGTTTGAGAGAAACACCACGTCTCTAATCCGTATGGGCACGTTAATGCAGGCATGGGGTACGGTTATGTCTCCCAGGCGAGTGTACCAACATAGGCCTCTTAAGTGCTACTTGGTGTAGGTGGTGTTGTTTGCTTACTTGGGAAGATATGAATGAATGCGAGGCTCCGAATCGAATAAAACTTTAACTGGTGTAGAGTTGATAGAGAACATACCCATCAATACGCTCGGTCCTCCGTGCTTCCGCCGCACATGATTCACCTGGCCACGTCGAAACCCGGTGGCAGCCTCGTTGGGTAGCGGGGTCCTGAGCAGGACCTCGTCCCGCCGCGGGTGGGGGTTCCTCGGACGGGTGTGGCATTGGCGCCGGTGCGCACGGGGTGTTGCGTGGTTTTGGGCAGCTATTGGAGTAATGCCCGAATTCTCCGCAGCTTGAAACTGACTCACATTCCTTCTTCTGGAGCGGCTAGGGTTGGTGTGGGTGTACGAAGGCGTGGTGTAGCCGACCGGTTGACATGGTCGGAAGCGAGAGGACGTCCGTTGCTGGGACGTTTGGCTTCCATCCGACGGGGTGGCTCCCTTGGGGCGTTGTGGCGTTCCACGAAATGGGCGAGCCATAGCGAGCCTCCTTTTGCGGTTATTGTCCACCACCTTTTGGTCATGCTCAAGTCGGACGACCTTGTTGATGAGGCTTTGGAACCGGTGTGATCCCGCCCGATCATTGGTCCCCTCGTTCGTCATTTAGTCCCTCAATGAATTTGTCTATCTTTTCTTCTTCGTCCCGCTGTGTCGCCGGTGGCGTAACGGGCAAGCTGGGTAAATCTGTTCGATACTCCTGTACGAGGTGTTCCCTTGACGCATCGCGGAACTCGTTCTTCTTCATCCTCATTTCTACTGCGTGGCACGAAATTCTCACGGAACGCAGCCGTGAATTCCTCCCATGTTGGCTCGCCGGCGTCTTCAGCTCGTGTCTCCTTGTAGGTGTCCCACCGTCACTCGCGGGACCCTCCAACCGGTTAGTAGCGAAGACCACTCTATCGCTTCTCGGACTCGACGAGGGTTAGCTTCTTTTCTATCACTCTTAGCCAATCTTCGGCGTCCATAGGTTCTTCGGCCGTGGAAAAAGTGGGCGGCTTAGCTCTCATGAATTCCCCCACTCGATCCTCCTCGACCTCCTTGATTATTGGCGATCGCTTGGAGTAGCCGGGTCCGCATAGCCATGACCTCCGCCAGGGTGGAGGGGTTGGGTTCCGGCGGGTTTTCGTTGGTTGCCGCGGCTCTGCGACGATGTGCCATCTGAAGAAGAGAGATGAATTAAGAGAGCGATCTAGTTTAGGTTATGGTTCACAGGAAATTTTTCTTCAAGTTCCTTCGAATGATCTTCACTCAACAGGCAAGGTGAAACAATAAATAGCATACGAATTAAGACATCGCAAGGCGATGCCCAGGTTCATCATATTACATAAGGGGGTACATGGACTGTATACACACAGTCCTCCATGCCAGGATAGCAATAATAATTATATCGTTCAGCTAGATCAACTAATTAAGGGTAAATAGGAAGTGCTGCCGGGTCGGGAAGGTCCTTCCGCCTAGTCATCCAACCACCCGCAAGAGCCGTGCCGAAGCGGGTGGTCCTGTCGCCGAAGCAAACCGAAGTCCCCACGGCTCGGAGGTGGCGGCCTCGGAGTCACGCCGAATCTTTCGACTCGGTGGCCGCGTACTCTTGCGAGCAGTCTGGCGGGTGAGGGGGCCTCCCGTGTGAGTCAAGCGACGAGGGGAACTTCCTCCTCCATTGAGTCGGTGTCGCTAGACTCCCATTTGATCTCCATGGGCTCCGCCTCGGACTCCGTGTCGGTGTGGATCGGATGGGGTTACCCTCTCCGATCCGGCTCGGAGGGTGCGGTACGGAGCTCGGGGTGGCAGCAGATGGGGTCGACGGGTATGGTGCAGGCTCTGTGCTCAACATGAAAGCTTGCTCCATCATAGCTTGAAAAGTATCAAAGCTTGCTGGAGTTATATGGTAATAGTGGTCGGGCACGGGCGGGATGTGATGGTACGGGCTCGGTGGAAGTACTGCGGCGTAGACGGGATGAGTGTGCATTGTTCCTCTAGCGGTTGATCTCGCTGCTTGCTTTTCCTGAGCTGCTCTTCCACTCTACTAGAGCCTCCTCGGGCCATGTAGCGGTCCGAGAGTTGCTCATCGAGCACCATTGGCTGCTGTGTCTGCGGCATGCTTATCTGGTCTCCACGGCCTTGGTGGTGGCGACCGATCATTGAGGCGTGTCGCGATCGTTGATCTCGAGCGGGGCCTCCTCGTAAAGCTCGTCGTCTGTCTCCGCCCAACGCGATAAACGCGTGACCATCGGGTTGTAGCAGCAGGGGGTAGCCTCCACGGTGCAGACCGGGTTGCCCTCTTCGCGATAAGGGTGATGCACGAACTCTGTCATTGTGAGTTCGGCACGGTGTTCCGCATTAAGGCGAAGGAAGGCCTCGCGAGCGGCATCCCGAATAGGCTTCGCTAGGTCCCGGGGTAGCGAGTGTGGAAGCGTAGGATGTCTCACTCCCCATGCGGGCTTCTATGGACACGGCTGCCTCCCAGTGGATACATCTCGGAGCCATGTCTCTTGGTGTGATAAGTGGGCGGTTCCGGGTATCTCAAGCACCATAGTAGAGCGAAGTTGTACCACGAACCCCTCGTCTCGCGGGTTAGTGACTTCCCGGTTCCGTCGTGGTTTGACATGCTTTACGGGCAATTTAGGGTTAGCGAGAGGGAGCTATCATAATCATTTGGTATAAAGAAATACGGATGTAGAAAAGATATATTTGCATTTTCGGAAATAATAGTTTAAAACTGTTCCTACCGTAGGGATATTTCCCTTTAGCCATCTAGTTAGGGGTAGGGCGCCGTTTGGTCTTAGCCTACGGTCGCATGGCTCGATACCAGCTCTGTGGACCCCGATTTTGAGTCGGGAATCTTTCGTGTTCATAGTACCATTCCCTGGATCAAGTAGTTGGTACCCACGAATGCAAGATCTTGGATAATCAAGTGCACATGCACGAATAGTCTTACAATACCATTATTACATAAATAGGCCCGAAGGCATTGTTCATTCCACAGGACCTTATGGTCCGAATACAACATAAAAACGAGTTTAGATAAGGCGGCGGAAAGAGGCGGCGGCTTGTCCATTGCCACAGAACGACCGGGACTAAGGTCTAATATGCGCCGTCGTTCCTTCGCCCTCCGCGTAGTACGCGTAGGGGTCTTCGCTCTTCATTTCCATCATGGAGGTTTGTGCGTATAGCAAGGGTGAGTACCAACCGTACTCGGCAAGTCAACACAGAATTGATGCATATGATAGGGATATTCAAAGAACACGGCTAGGGTTATTTTTGCGTAAAGCCGTTTTTCAATTCTTTTCACAAGCCTACCGACTAGCCAAAATCAAGTTTTAATTTCATGGTTCATTAATCCGGCGACGGTTCGTCTACCATCCATCGTGATTCCAAGGATGGCTTCCGTCTCCGGTTCGTCATGATTTTCTGGGAGTCCACCCCTTCTCGCATTCTCGAGAAGTTGATCCACCGGCGAACAAAATCATCATGCAAACCCATCCCAGCAGTTTTAAGTTTAAAATCTAGCCAAGCGAAAGTCTTGTCACGATGCTCAATATCCGCGAGCACGGCTATTCGAATAGATTGATTCATTCACACTGCGGTGGATGTACACTTTACCCGTACTCGCGACACCCAACAAATGAGCCTACGCCTCAACACATGAGACGGTCACGGCAAAGCCTTTCGATAACCTTGCTTTGGCGTACCGCTCCATGAACTTTAGCCCTCATGCACTCTAGCCGTCCTTTTCTAGCGGAGAGAGGGTGCGCACCGGGGTAAGGGAAGTCTTTCCGGATCTTTAAGTTTACTTAACATTAGTTTATTCCCACCATTCATAACAAAGGCCGCAGCCTCATCCTCATCCCATAACCACATCATAGAGAACCATCTATGCAAGGATACCGCCTCCGCTCGGCTATCTAGTCGGCTAGGTCTATACCCATTCGAGAAGTACGGTTGTACCGGCTCGTTTCCGGCTATCTCATGGCTCGGTCCTTAATTGACCAGGGTCGGCACTTGCCTTTTCCGGAATCCACCCAAATCATCCAGCCGCCCGAGTCTAAAACATTTGTATAGTACTTTCAATTTTCATCAAACTTAGTTCATCGGGGCCATGTGGCGCTCATGTCTCCACATGCCGAAGCTCAACTACCTCCCTAAGGTAGTTGCCCAAGCACAAAGCTTTTTCATAAAGTCATGAGTATGCATGGTCTAAGTTTAGCGGGCTAAGCGGTTTACCGAAGTTATGCTTCGGTTATTTGTATCACATCGCGAGTTACAAGGAGTAATTCTAAAGGTAAACAATAGCAAGGTATGGCATAACAAGTATAGGCAATCCGGTAAAGCATGCATGTTTAGAGTTTAAAATAACATCATTTCGCAAAGGGGATCAATATGTTCAAAGGGTGTGAAGACTTGCCTTGCTCGCACACTTGAGGGTGGGATCTTCGGCGGTGTCGATGCCGGTTTCTTCGACGCTACCCGTACGTGCGAGAGATCAATTGAATTCGGTTAGAATTCAACCAAACACCGAGAGATCGAAAAGAACCACAAAAGCCATGAAAACCACTTCAAAGAGTTTTGCCGAAAATTCTACTCGAGTTAGAACAAGGGTTGCGAGGAAAATCCGGGTTTTGGAATCGAGTTGATGACCTAGGGTTTTCGCAAAGTCGGCGATCGAAATAAATTTGGAAATTACGTTTGAAAATATCAGCGAAGAAAATTCATGCTCGAAATTTGAGGGTTTGGGTACAAAAGCGAAACCTATTTCGATGGCGGGAAAGAATTAAACGGAATCCGGATTGAAAACGATGCGAATGGAAATTTCGGAAACGCCCGATTCCGATTTTTCAAACTTTGCACCGAGAAAACATGCGAGAAAATAATTTATTTTTCCCCAAAATTTTACTCAAATCATCCCAAAATATTTTTCCAAATTTTCCAAAATTTTTCCTAATTTTTCCCTATTTTTCTTTTTTTTTTATTCTATTCACGCGCTGTTCATTCGCCGCAACATGTTCGACCGAGGTCCAGCGAAAACAGAGGCCGACCGCGCGAGCGCACGGGGGAAGAAGGGGTGGCAGCGGGCTTACCGGCGACGGCGGCTCTCGGGGAGGTACGGCGAGGCTCGGGCGACTTCGGCGCACGGCGGCGGCGGCGGTGGCTCCGGTTCGCGGCGACGGTGGTGCTCGGTGATTAGAGCGGCGTTGGTGCTCGGGAAATGGAAGAGGGAGGCGGCAGCGGTGCGGGAGAGGGCGGGGAGCCTCGGCCTATTTATAGGCGCGGCCGGGGACGGAGATGGGAGGGAGGGGGTCGGCGCAGCACGGTACGGCGGTCTCCACGCGGCGGCGCGGAAGGCCGGGCCGGGCGCGGGTTGGCGCGCGCGCGGCGCGAGAGCGCGGCGCGCGAACGGGGCCGCGTACGGCATCGAACGCGTGGGCGAACGCACGGGTGCGGCGGGGTCCGGCGGACGCGGGCGCGCGCGGCGCGAATCGCGTGCGAGTCCGCGCGCGGCGGCGGGCGCGTGGCGCGGCGAGCGGGCGCGGGTAAGGGGCCAGGTACGGGCGCGCGGCTGCGGAGCGCGGGCGCGCGGGGTCGGCGCGGGCGCGCGGGCGGGCGCGCGTGGCGCGCACGAAGCGCGGCGCGCGCGCTGCGCGGCCGCGTGGCGCGTCGCGTGGCGCGGCGCGCGCGGCCGGCGCGCGCGCGGCCGGGGCCGGTACGGCGTCGAGCATCTTGTGACCAATGAACAGTGCGATCTGTTAATTTCCCGATTTTCTATTTTCTTTTCCCATTTTCCATTTTCTTTCCTTCTAAAAATTCCAAAATAAATCCTAATATTGTAAAAATAATTTTTAACTCTATATTTTAAACTTTTTCTTGACTTTTATTTTCCACAATTATTTTTCATACTTATTTAAATTCTTTTTCCAAATTTTCATAATTCACTCATTTTTAACAAAATCAAATTCCCACATTTAGTACGCCTCCCGAAAATTTTACTATTTATTTTGTATTTTAATTTATCTTCTCCCAACCAAAATTTTTATTTTATATTACTCGAAATGCGTTTTCACAAATCCGCACTTTTCCGATTCTTTTTAAAACCCCGGTGCGACTTTCGCACCGACATTTTGTCAACTCCGAAAACTCCAAACATGCCAAAAAGGGAATTGATCACGACTAAATTTATGCAAGCGAGCTGGCGAATAAGAAACAACAAACCCGAGAAATAGCAATAAACCAAGGTTTTTGAAAGTTCGATTTTTACGCTCCGATTTCGGTTCTCCGATTTTCGGGATGTTACACTCCAACGGTTGCAACAACCCTCGGGGATGCAAATGCTCTGTCTTGCTGTGTTAGCAGACTTCGCAACTGCAGACATAATCTCGTACCAATCGGCTGGCCTAGGGGCTGTAGAAGGAGGCACGCAGGTGATGGAGAGTCTTCTGGACGCCCTCATGGCCAGCGCCATGGGCCGTGCGTAGAATCTGCGGCCACAGTGACGATCCCCCGGGAATGAAGATGTGACCACGGTGCATGTCGAAGCCATCGACGACAGACCAGTTGGCCCCAGCTAGGTCATGTTCGATCTCCTGACGCTTGGTGACAATCTTCGGTAGGACCGCAGCCTCCCGCCGAAACTCGTCGAATAGCTCGAACTTCGGACGGGAGAGGGCGTAGGCCGCCATGGTAGCAGTGTCCTCATCACGGTGGGAGAGGGCACCCGTAGCCGCATTCTGACGACCCAGATGGTACTCCACGGTGAAGTCATACCCGAAGAGCTTGCTGACCCAGGTGTGTTGTGGGATGGTGGAGAGGCACTGGTCCAGCAAAAACTTCAGGGCGTAATGGTCGGTGTGAACGAGAAACGGCCGCACCCAGACTTATGCTCGCAAGTGGCCCACTGCCTTGACGAGGTCGATGAGCTCCCGCTCATAAGCAGCTAATTTGGTATGCTGAGGAGCGACCGCACGACTGAAGAAGGTGATTGGCCCGTTGCCTTGGTGCAGTACAACGCCGAACCCAGAGCCAGATGCGTTGAAGTCGATGACGAAGGGCGTCGTGAAATTGGCAGCTGCAGGACCGGCCCGGTCGTCAAGGCTGATTTGAGCGCTGTGAACGCCGTGGCGGCCACGTCGGTACAGCAGAAGGCCTCCCGCTTGAGGAGGGCTGTCAGTGGCGCCGCAATCACCCCATAGTTGTGGATGAAGCGGTGGTAGTAGCTCGTGAGGCTAAGGAAACCACGCAATGCCGAGACAGTCTGCGGCTGCGGCCAGGCCTGGACTGCCTCCACCTTGGCCGGGTCCATGGCCACGCCGTCCTGGGAGATGACGTGACCCAGGTACTCCACGCGTCACTGCACGAATGAGCACTTGGAGCGTTTGAGGAAGAGGCTGTGGACGTGCAGGACAGAGCGGATCGCCCACACGTGTTGGAGATGCTCGGAATATCGTCAAAGAACACAAGCACAAATCGATGAAGGAAGGGCCGCAAAACCTCATTCATGAGAGACTGGAACGTAGCAGGGGCGTTGGTCAGCCCGAACGCCATGGCCATGAACTCGAAGTGGTCGTGGAGAGTCTAGAACGCCGTCTTGTGGATGTCGTCGGCGTGCATCCGGACCTGGTGATTGCCGCTGCGAAGGTCGAGCTTGGTGAAGAACGTGGGGCCACGAAGCTATTCCAGCAACTCGTCGACAACGGGAATGGGAAAGACATCCTGAACCGTCTTGGCGTTGAGGGCGCGATAGTCGACACAGAATCCGCATACTGTCTTTCCTGCGCACCAGCAGAACCGACGACGAAAACATCGATCTACTGGGCCGGATGATCCCCTGGCGAAGCATCTTCGTGCACTGCGACTCCAGTTCATCCTTGAGCAGCTAGGGGTAGCAATACGGGCGGACCGCTACTGGCGATGTGTCGGGCTGTAGGTGAATGCGGTGGTTGCAGCTCCTGGATGGTGGAAGCGAGGTCGGGGCAGTGAAGACGTCCTTGAATTCAACGAGAAGCAGCTGCAGGAGGTCCAAGTGCGCAGCTGCATGGATGGTCGGGCTCCTGGGCGCTGTGACGCCGGCCCAACGCACGTGATGCCCGTGGCGCCAGAATGCCATCGTCTTGCGCTCGAAATCCCACAAGATGGGGCCCAACGTATTTAGCCAATGGCACCCCAGCACGAGGTCGTAGTCGGTGAGGGGCAGCACGTAGAGGTCGATGATGAACTCCTCTGACCCAACGGTTACGGCCACACCTGCACAAAGACTATTAGAAGGGAGACCTAGGCATTCCCCATTAGCGACACCAATGGTGAGACCTGGGCGAGCCGTAGGCTTGAGGCCAAGGCGGTGGGCAGTTCCCATGGCGATGAAGCAGTGTGTGGAGCCGGAATCCACTAGGGCACGCAATGAAGCATCGGCGATAGACATGGCTAGGTGCATGGTGTCCGCCCTCTTGAGCCCTGTCAATGCGTGCAGGAGATCTCCACCTCCTCGTCGGTGGCCGATTCAGTGTCGGCGAATGGTGCATCATCGTTTCGCTCCATGAGGTACTGTCCTTTCCCCGTGCAATTATGGTTGCGAGAGAACTTCTCGGCGCAATTGAAGCAGAGGCCGTCAGCACGGTGTTGTGCCATCTCCTATGTCGTGAGTCGATTGAAGTGGGCGCCCGCTGGAGGGGCCACCTTGATGGGCGCTACCGGTGTTGTGGGAGGCTGCCTGGCGACCGACGTGGGTGTCTGGGGTCCTGGCGACGGATTAAGGGTTTGCGGCCTGACAGGCGGGTTGACACGAACGGGGATGCGCGCCGTGGGTTCGTCGTCGTCTTCCACTTGCAGGCGGAGTTAAAAGGCTCGGGCGAGACTCATGGTGTCATCGAGCGTCGTCGGATGCTGCAGCTCGACGTTGGTCTGGAGCGGATTGCGGAGGCCGTTGGTGAAGAGATCCACCTGATCCTGCTCTGGAAGCGGGCGACAGTGGGCGAGTAGGGGCAAAAATTGCACCTTGTAGTCGTCCACCATGCCGGTGTGGCGGAGCTTCGTCAGGGCGCTGAGGGGATTGCTGCGCGCGGGAGGGCCGAAGGCATGCTGCACGCGTTCGACGAGCTCTGGCCATGTGGCGGTGCCATGGTTCTGCTCCAACCTGTAATACCAGTCTTGAGCCGCACCCTCCATGTAGAACGAGGTGAGCCAGACGTGTTCGTCATCCGCTGTGTGGTCGGTGCGGAAGAATTGGTCCGCCTTGTGTAGCCAGAGCACGGGATCAGTGTTGCCGTCGTAGCGCGGGAAGTGGAGCTTGTGCTTGACATGGTCGCGCGGTGGAGGCGGCGACGGCAATGAGGACTCCAGGCCGGAGGACGTGCTGATCTTGGAGCTGCCGGCAGCGAGGTGGTCGGACTGCACCCTGTTGAGGGCCACGGTCATGTGGCTTGGTCTCCTTTAATTGTGGCAAGCTCCGACTCCACCATGGAGACCTTGGAGTCCATCGAGGCAAGCCTGTTTTCCGTGATGCAAAGCTTAGCCAGGATGGCTTCTAGGGAGTTTTGTGAGTCGCTTGACATGGTGCAAGAAGAGTGGCGCGCAGGGGAAGGTGGGAAGGTGGTGCAGGAACCAAAGGAGGCCAAGGAAAGTCCCTACTAATACCAAATGATAAGGCAGAACACGATTGCCATCCCTAGGAGACTCAGATCAATCTACTCTTATTATTATTTATCAATCTCACTTCCTTGGCTTATATTATGCTAGCTGCTATCAAAATAGAAAACTATCTAACCATCTGATTTTATCCTTATCCTCTCACTATCAAATTTCCTATAATTTTGTCGGCTGCTAGCGCCTTCCTTCTACGGCTATAGAATTTTCCAACTCCAACCAAAGCATCAACAACAATTATCGTACCAAAAGACCAAGATGGAAGTTTTTTGCTTTGTCAAATTACCATGCATGAAACCAGACTACTTGTTGCAGAGAATGATTCTGTTACCTAATAGTGAAAGGAAGAGGTGAAGAACAATAAATACAATGGTTCCTACATTGATAAAGATGGTGTAGCTAGCAGGGACGTTCAGTTGAAAGAAAATATCAAGAAAAAGGGTAATGCCAGAAATATTATCTTTTTATTTCTTGCCCTCTTTATTTTTTGTTTAGTACTATAATATGACTTATTATAAATGATTAAATGGCTTCCTTTCCATGCAGAGAGTTCTATAAGAGATCGTGGTTGGAAGTATGGCTCTGGGTTTGTAGATGGAGTCTTCCCTGTGCTCAATGGTGGCAATTGGATCGAATATCTCTGAATTTGTTCGAAGGGAACAAATGTTGCTGAAATCTGGGAGTATTTGGATAACATTGCTTCTACACGCAACCATTTTATGATCTTAATGTCGCTGTCAAATTATGTTCGAACAAAAAATGGGAAGCAATCGTATCAGTAAGTTCCAACCAGCACATTCTCATTGTTAATTAATCACAAGTTGACAACTCAATGTTTCGGACTTTCAGTTATCTTTGATATATCATAATCACATAAGTACATATTTAGAATGATCTAGTCTACTTAGTGACATGAAGCTTTCGCATATAGTTAACGGGTAGTGTTATCCTCTTTCTCGAATATGAACTCGACGAGATTTAAGTTAGCTATAAATCTCTTTTATTGGCTTTGTAGCTTCGTATTAAATTTGTAACTCGAAGAACTAGAACAAGACACGGGCTAAAAAAATATTATCTTTTTAGATAGGACTTTGACATCTTTTATTCCGAGAAAACAATTTTTTATATTTGCCGTATTTTCTTTCAAAGTATCAAAATATACATTCACGTATATAGTGCTCTTTTCCCATGTGAGTGTATCTTGCGAAAAAAAATCCTACACAGTGCGCATACACTCTCATTAGTAGTAAATCTCATTAGTATTAACCAGTGTCCACGGTATTAACCAAATATAGTATTGTATCTTATGCACGTCCTTCCAAATAGATTTGGGAACACCCGCAGTTCACATGCTACAGAGAATAGCGCCATTGTACAAATATTTTCTTATAGAATCAACTATATTTTTAAACTATATATTTGTGGAGATTATAACAATGGGGTATCTATATGGCAAGCTTATCCGACTGGAGGTAGGGATAGATTGCGCCTGCCATATCTGTAAACCGAACGTGACTTGGGTGTTACGATTGCCGATAGAGATAAGGCAATCGGCCTATAGTCACGGTTTGGTAAGATTGAGGAAACCAACTTAGAGTAAGATAGGGTTTTCGATCTGTAAGCCCTCCTCCCAAGACTATATAAGGGGGGTAAGGGGCGTCCCTTGAGGAATATCAGAGAATCCTATGTTAGATCAGCTTTAAGCTTTGAGCCTTAGATCGCGAGATCAATAAAGACACTCGGCGGATCGAATCCACCGAAACAGGAGTAGGGTATTACCTCACGAGAGGGTCTGAACCTGTCTAAATCTTCTTCTTCTTCCAACCCATCGTGCTTGGCAATCTCGACTGCGACCCCAGAAATTACATTGCCGAAACCGAGTTTCGACAATTGGCGTGCCAGGTAGGGGACCGCGCGTCGAGACTTCTTCAGCAATCTCGCCGATAAGCGTGATGGGATCTCCTTCAAGATTCGGCAACTTCGCCGCCTACTTCGCCGACGATTCCTGCTTCGACTCGGATTCGGACCAGTCGGAAGGGGAAATCCACTCGACGCCGTTCGGACTTCGGAACAACGCCAGGATCTACAACGACGTCTTGGAGACCAAGATGCAATCATTTTCTCCGACGACAGACTTCACTCGGCACCATTCGGATTACCGAATACCGCCGAAATCTGCGCCAATCTTCTCGCCTCCCCGACGGAGGCAATCTATTCGGGCGAAGACCTCTCGGTGCCGTTTGGGTTACCAAACGCCGCCGAGATCTACAGCAAACTTCTCTCCCCCGAGTCGGCGGCGACCCACTCGGAGGAGCCCACATCCCCAAGCTCTGACTCGGACTGGAACGATCCAGACCCGGGCTACCCAGGATCAAGGGAGGTCGCCGTCATTCTCCCATCATTCGGCTCCTGCTCATCTTCGGAGCTCAATGGATACCTCAACTCCGCCGGCTTCGACAACCTCTATGGCATCCCGTCTGACGAAGCCGATAACTCCGATTGCCGCATGGACTATGAGCCGAAGTGCTTTAATGTCCTCATGGCCGAGCCGGACGAGTCCAACTCAGCCATGGCCAGGAGGCTTGCCGAACAAGAGCGAGCCAAGATTGAGCACGAACGCAAGACGGCCGAAGAGGAGAAGCAACGCAAGGATGAGGCTGACAAGAGGAACCAGGAGCAAACAGCCGACTCCCGCGACAAACGACATGGACGTCCACCCGTCCACCACCGCGTCCGCCGCAACAACAGCTCCAGCTACCCAACCAGCCAACCGAAGACCCCGCCGAGTGATCTGCGGGAAGTCCTCGATCGCCGCTACCAGGAGCAGGACCGACGCACTCGGGAAGATCGGAGGGGATCACCCGATAGCGGCGACGACGGAGTACCGGCTTTCACTCGGGAGCTTCGCCGAGTGCACTGGCCGAGTAGGTTCAAGCCCACAAGGATTGAAAGGTACGACGGTAAGACCGACCCGAATTTTGGCTTACCGTCTACACCTCGCCATCCGTGCCGCAGGCAGTGACAACAAGGCCATGGCCAATTACACCGCCCGTGGCCCTCGCTAACTCAGCCGAGCGGCTCACGAGCTGCCAAGAGGCTCAATCGGCTCGTGGAGCGAGCGAGGACCACTTCATCGCCAACTTCCAAGGTACCTTCGAGAGGCCCGGCACACACTTCGATCTATACTACGTCATCCAGAAGTCGGACGAGCCTCTGAAGGATTACATCCGCCGTTTCTCCGAGAAGCGCAACAAGATCCCCAACATCACCGATGACATCATCATCGCTGCCTTCCAGAAGGGAGTCCGTGATGAGCTTTTAATCGGGAAGTTCGGGCGCAAGCCACCGAAGACGGTGAAACAAATGTTCGAGACGGCGAACTCCTACGCAAAGTCCAACGACGCCATCAAGGCTGCCCGTCAAGACCGGCCCGATAGGAGGGAAGACAAGCAAGCGGGAGGGAGCCGTAATCCTAAGAAGGATGGCGGCAACAGCAGCAACCAGGGCCAGAAAGATCGCAAGCGCCGATCTGAGGACCTAGTGGCCGCAACCTCCAACACTCAACGCCGTCCCCGAGTCGCCGCCTACGACGCTATCATGAACGCCCAGTGCACCCATCATCCGAATCATAAGCACGCGGCGAAGGACTGTTTTATCTACAAGCAGTTCGCCGAACAGTACGCGGCGCAGCTCAACAAGAAGCCGATTGATGAGGCTGGTCCGTCAGGCACCAAGGAGGACAACGCGGCTGAAAATGCCGAACCTTTTCAAGACCCTGTGGGAGAGCTTAACCACATCTTCGGAGGGCCGCTAGCCTATGAATCCAAGAGAAAACAGAAGCTAACCGACCGGGAGGTCAACGCGGCTCAACCCGAAGTCCCTCAGTATCTGCGATGGTTGGAAGTGGCCATCACTTTTGACCGCTCGGATCACCCCGACCGAGTGGTTCACCCGGGGCGCTATCCACTCGTCCTGGATCCCGTGGTCCGCAATATCAGGCTCAAGCGCGTCCTCATCGACGGGGGCAGCGCCCTCAACATCCTGTTTGCCAAGACCATGGATGAGATGCAGATCCCGAGGGCCGAACTAAAGGCAAGCTCAGCCCCCTTCCACGGAGTCATCCCAGAGCTATCATCTACACCACTCGGGCACATCTCTCTCCCAGTCACCTTCGGGGCCCGAGAGAACTTCTGAACGGAGAACGTCACTTTTGAGGTGGTCGACTTCGAAACAGCATACCACACCATCATTGGAAGACCTGCGCTTGCCAAGTTCATGGCGATCCCGCACTACACCTACCTCTGCATGAAGATGCCAGGTCCCAACGGCGTCATCACTCTTCGCAGCGATGTGAAGCAAGCATTAACCTGCGATAAGGAGAGCTGTGACATGGCCCAATCTCGTGAGAGATTACGTGGCCAACAAGAAGTCCGATTGGCTGCGTCAACTTCGGCAGAGGGCGAAGTCCCCGCGAAGAAGATAGCCAAATCGGGATCCGGCGACGCCAAGACCAAGATCTCCCTTGATCCGTCGGACCTCGAAAGCCGTAATCGGCGCCGACCTAGATCCCAAATAGGAAAGCGCGCTCGTCACCTTCCTCCAAAATAATAAAGATGTTTTTGCTTGGAAACCATCCGATATGCCCGGAATTCCTAGGGAGGTGATCGAGCACTCTTTGCACGTCAAAGATGACGCCAAACCGATAAAACAACGATTACGCGGATTCGCGCAGGATCGAAAAGATGCTATCAAGGAAGAACTCGCAAAGCTCTTGGCTGCCGGCTTCATTAAAGAAGTCCTTCATCCCGACCGGTTAGCCAACCCGCCCGGTCCACAAGAAGACGGGCAATGGCGTATGTGCGTTGACTATACCGACCTCAACAAAGCGTGCCCCAAAGATCCGTTCGGGCGCCTCGCATCGACCAAGTCGTCGACTCAACAACGGCCGCCAACTCCCGAGTTTCTGGACATTACTCAGGCTATCACGATCGGCTTGAAAGAATCCGACGCCTAAAGACATCGTTCATCACGCTGTTTGGGACCTATTGCTATATGACCATGCCTTTCGGCCTGAAGAACGTCGGTGCCACATACCAACGCATGATCCAAAGATGCTTCCAGACGCAGATCGGCAAGAACGTGGAATCTTATGTCGACGACGTCGTCATCAAGACCAAGCAGCAAGAAGACCTGATCGCTGACCTAGAAGAAACTTTTGCAAACATCCGGGCCTTCAGAATGAAGTTGAACCGGAGAAGTGCACTTTCGGCGTCCCATCGGGCAAGCGCTCGGCTTCATGGTGTCACATCGCGGCGTTGAAGCCAATCCAGAGAAGATCAACGCCATCTTAAGCATGAAGCCCCTGAGTAACCAGAAAGACGTCCAGAAGCTCACTGGCTGCATGGCGGCGCTAAGCCGTTTCATCTCCCGACTCGGCGAACGAGGCATGCCCTTCTTCAAATTGCTAAAAAAGACAGATGACTTCCAGTGGACCGCGGAAGCCAACATGGCCTTTTAAGACTTCAAAGAGTTCCTTACAACGCCACCCGTCCTGGCCTCGCCTCAGCTCTAGGAACCCTTACTGTTGTACGTTTCAGCCACTCACCAAGTGGTTAGTACTGTCCTCGTAGTTGAACGCGAAGAAGAAGGACGGGCTCAGAAGATTCAGAGGCCAATCTACTTTGTTAGCGAAGTGTTGGCAGGAGCCAAGATTCGCTACCCTCAGGTACAAAAATTGCTCTATGGTGTTCTAATAACCGCGAGGAAATTGGCACACTATTTTCAGGGTCACTCGGTCACCATTGTCACTTCCTTTTCACTCGGCGATGTCATCCACAACCGAGAGGCAACCGGACGCATCGCCAAGTGGGCTTTAGAGCTGATGCCGTTAGACTTGACTTTCAAGGCGAGGACGTCCATAAAGTCACAAGCCTTGGCAGATTTTCTGGCCGAGTGGACTGAGCAACAAGAGAACGTACCTCGGGAAGACCTCCAACACTGGACCATGCACTTCGACGGATCCAAGAGGATCACCGGCTTGGGAGCAGGAGTTGTGCTGATCTCCCCGACCGGGGAAAGGCTAAGATATGTACTTCACCTCCACTTCTCCGCCTCGCACAACGTTGCCGAGTACGAAGCCCTGCTACATGGACTGCGCCTCGCAGTTTCACTCGGGATACGTCGGCTCATCGTGAAAGGCGACTCCCAGTTGGTCTTGTCTAAACGACACTATGGAGGCCTACCGACAAGAGGTCCGTAAGCTTGAAGACAAGTTTGACGGGCTCGAACTCTCACACGTCCTGAGGCATAACAACGAGGCTGCCGATGAGTTGGCACAGTTTGGGTCCAAGCGCGAAGCTGCCCCAACAGACGTCTTTGTCGAACACCTCTATGAACCAACCATCACGGCAAAGACAACTCCCAACAAGCAAGCTGCGAACGAAGTCGCCATGGCTGACGCCGACTGGAGGACGCCGCTCATCAAATTCTTAACCCAGCAAGAGCTGCCGGAAGACCGGGATGAAGCGAACGCGTCCGGCGTCGTTGCCAAGCATATGCCATGGTTGACTCCGACCTATACAAGAGAAGCCCCTCGGAATCCTAATGAGATGCATCACACCCGAGGAAGGGAAACAGCTACTCCAAGACATCCACTCGGGCATATGCGGAAGCCACGCGGCAGCACACACTCTGATCGGCAAAGCTTACAGGCAAGGTTTCTTTTGGCTTACCACGGTCTCCGACGCGGACAAAGTCATACGAACCTGCGAAGGCTGCCAATTTTTTGCCCGACAGAGCCATGTCCCGGCCCAGGAGCTACAAACAATCCCGCTATCCTGGCCGTTCGCGGTATGGGGCGGACATGGTCGGCCCCTTCAAGAAAGCTCCGGGAGGATTCACACACCTCTTCGTCGCAATCGACAAGTTCTCCAAGTGGATTGAAGAAGCAGCCGGTCGCCACAATTACTGCTGACAAGGCACGGGATTTTTTCCTCAACATCGTGCACCGCTTCGGTATCCCAAACAGAATCATAACTGACAACAGGACTCAATTCACGGGAGGCATCTTCAAGGAATTCTGCGAGGACTTCGGAATCAAGATTTTCTACGCATCAGTTGCCCATCCCAAAAGCAATGGACAAGTCGAACGAGCCAACGTCATGGTCCTCCAAGGCATCAAGGCCCGCGTTTTCGATCACCTAAACCCCTACGCGGGCAAGTGGGTCCAAGAGCTTCCCTCGGTCTTATGGTCACTGCGAACCACACCCAGTCGGGCCACCGGCCAAACTCCCTTCTTTTTGGTCTACGGCGCAGAAGCCATGTTGCCAAACGAGATGGAGTACGAATCCCTTCGAGTCCGCAGCTTCAACGATGAACGCTACGACCCCGACCGAGTGGATGACCTCACCCGATTGGAAGAGGCCCGGGAGGCAGCCCTCATCCAGTCGGCCAAATATCTTCAAGGGCTCAGAAGATACCACAGTCGCAACGTTCGAGCACGAGCTTTCATCATTGGCGACCTGGTCATACGCAAGATCCAGACCACCAAAGACCGTCACAAGTTATCCCCCTTATGGGAGGGACCGTACATAATCGCTGAGGTGACTCGGCCCGATGCATACCGGCTAAAACGTGAAGACGGGTCTATGGTGGAGAACTCCTGGAACATTGAGCATCTTCGACGATTTTATGCCTAATATTGGCTAAGGCTTCATGTTTTCCTTGACTGCCAACCTCAAGCAAGATGACTTCTTGAGTTAGCAGTCGGGGGCTGTACATATGTTAATAAAGCTTAAGTTTTCCCCATCAACTTCTGTGCATGATTTGGTTTATCATTGTTTAATGTTCTTCGATTCGAGTTCAGTGTCTAAGGACTGAGAGTTTTCCGATGACCTAATCGAGCCTAGGCTTGGTGACAGTCAGACGAAAACTACTTAAGAAATTTCACACAAAAACTCAGATCAAGGCATTAACATAAATAAACTAAATATATCACAGGTTCTACATCAGAGCATCACGATCACACGACATTTACAAGACAATGTTTGAAAGATAAATCAAATCCGGAAATTGTTCACTACATCAACGGAGATCTTCTTTGCTGACTCCTGCGCCTCACTCAGCATATCTAAGGCCTGCTCATCTGTGGTCCCGTCAGCGAAGCCCTCCCCGACCGAGTGGATATCCACTCGGGGGTAAAGGGACTTGGTCTGTGCAAGAGCCAGACCAGCCCCCATATTGGCTGCTTTAGTGATGTTGGCCAGATACTGGTCAGGAGCCCTTCGCAGTTTGTCAAAGACTTCAATTGAGTCCAGTGAGCTGGTCCCGACTCCATGATGAAACAAAGATAGCAAGATCGGCGCAGCGGCATTGGCGAGGACCCGCTCAAGCAAGACGTCATATTGAGCTCGGGTCTTAACCTTGTAAGCTGCCGAAAGCATCTGATCACGCAAAGCACTCGAAAATGAAGCAGCACAAGGAATGTTACTTCAAAGAGGCTTACCTTCAAACTCGGCCTCCAGTTCGGCTTTGTCGAGGCTGACTGCCTCCAGCTGGACTTGGAGCGAATGGACCTCCGACGAATTTTCTACAAGTGAAGAAGATCATCAGCAACCGGGGTTAACATGAGAATCATGAAGAAACTTGGAGAGACGAGCTTACTCCCGATTGATCCTCGGAGGTCGAGGTTCGCCTCCCGAAGCTCTGCGATCTCTCTCCTTAAAGCCGCCTCCCTCGACGCGGCTTCCTCCTGAGTGGCTTTCAGCTTCTGCTGAACGTCCTCCAAGGAGCTCAGGTGAGGAACCAGCTTCTCCAGCACCTCGGACTTTGCCATGGAGCGGCAGTACTCCTTCTGCGCGTGAAATCCGAAGAGTGACCGACTGGAAAAGGATGATAACACAATAAAAGAAAAAGACTAAGGCTTACGTTGAGCAGCCGAGTCGCTTCGTTCAAACTTTCGACAAGGGCATCCCTCTCTTCCCTCTCAGCTTGCCTATCTAGGATGATGCCCTGCCTCTGACCTTCCGAGTCCCGCCACTCGATCTTGATTGGGGAACCCGTGTTTCGAAGCGTAGCCCGGGATTACCTCCACCGTGGTGGCGAGATAAGAAGAACCAATGAAGACATGAAAGATTCAAATTAAAGGAGCAAAAAGAATACTTTGATGCAAGACTCACAAGCTTCAGTGGCGACGCGCTTGGGTGGAACGGCCCGGCTGGCCTCCTTCCTCTGGCTCTTCGCCGAGTGATCCTCAGTCGGGGCTGCCCGAGCCGCGGCCTGAGGTTTCCCGGCCGTTGACTAGCTTCCAGTCGGGACGTCCCGGCTGGCGGTCGGGGGCTCCTTCCTTGGGGCATCCTTCTTCGGAGGCGAAGGTTTTTTGCCCGGAGCGCTCTCGCTTGGATGCGGGCTCCGGGGCTTTGGCTCTGCAGGCTTTGGCACCTCGGGAGCTGCGGCAGGGGTCAGCCCCTCACCTTCCCCGGCAGGATCTATGTCCTGAGGCCTCCTGCGACAATGAATACAGCTGGGGTAAAGATAAAGAAAGCATTCAACGAAAAAGTTCGGACTTCGGTTATAAAGCATACCTGGACGATCGGCGGATCTTCGGCGCCGTCCGCGGTGATCGCCTTGGAGGAGGGGTCTCGACTGGAGGAGCCGGGACGTCATCGTCCGAATCCTCGATGATTAACCTCCTTTTGCCCGCCCGCTTGTTTGTGTCCTCACTCGGCGCCGCCCGTTTCCCAACTGGATCGCTTTGGATCTTGATCCCGCCAGCCGGTTTCTTGGCGGGGCGACGCGGCGCGTCATCGTGGGACACCTTGTACAGCTTGGAGGTAACAGAAGCATTTTCCTGCAAGAGAAGTTCGCACAATACTAAGAGGCAAGATATCAAGATTGAAAGACATTATGAAGCAACCAGTCGGCTTACCGGAGGAGGAGGTCGGTGGATGCTGAAGGGGAGAACTGGCAGAATGAGGGCGCGCTCAACTGCAATTCCAGTCGAGAAGATCTTGTACATCCGGATCTTCAGAATCTCGTAGCTGAGTGGATCTGGATCTTCCCGATTGGGGTCCTTCCCACCTTCGTATTCGAAGGCTGGCTTTGATCTCTCCTTGATCGGGGCCAGCCGGCACCGGATGAAGTGCCGAGTGATCTGCTCGCCGCGAAGACCCTTCTGTTTCATTGCCAGGATCTTCGCAAGCAGCTTATTGGCCTCGTCCCAATCTTGGGCTACTGGAACAGTGCTCCAAGTTGGCCTGGGGACAGGGGGAAGACCGACGAAGGCTGGCAGGCTGGGTTCGAGGTTGTTAATGTAGAACCAGCCCGCGTGCCATCCCTTATTGGAGGACTTTAAAGGAAGAGAGAAGTACTCCTTGCGGAGAGATCCGCGGAGTTGGAAACCTGCCCCGCCAACGACACATGGGTGGTCTTTATTCGGATGTGGTTTAAGATAAAACATGCGGCGGAAGAGTTGGAAGTGGGGGAGGATGCCAAGGAATGCTTCGCATACATGAATGAAGAGAGCGATGTGAAGCATGGAGTTGGGGTTCAAATGATAGAGTTGAAGCCCATAATAATCCAGAAGCCCCCGGAAGAACTCGAAGGTGGGAAGGCTGAACCCGCAATAGAAGAAAGAAGTAAAAACGACGAGCTCACCGGTGTTCGGGGTTGGGA
The DNA here is from genome assembly GCA_019925245.2 of Oryza australiensis. Lineage (NCBI taxonomy): Eukaryota > Viridiplantae > Streptophyta > Magnoliopsida > Poales > Poaceae > Oryza > Oryza australiensis. Next base: position 443,143 of record JAIFGZ020000164.1, read on the forward strand.
AGTCCTCACCCGCCGCCGGGCGCCAGCCCACGATCTCCCTTGGGGGAAGCACGCCATGCTTCACCATCTCCTTGAGGGTGGATTCCCTCACATCCGATGCGGCCCATTGGTCAAACGGGATCCTCTTTTCCTCCGCCATGAGTGTGGTATGGAAGGGAAGTGGATCTGGTCGGAAAGGATGGCGATTTGAGCAAGAGGTCTTGGGAGATTTGGCTGCGGAGGCTGGTTGTTGCAAAGAGCGAGCTCTTGGATGGATGGATTTGGGAGCGCGCGAGTCTAGGGTTCTTCGCAGGGAACTGGTGAACAGTGCTGCGGAAAGAGGAATCTTTTGGAAGACGAAGAGGCGGGGACGACCTCAAGCCTTTATAGAAAGATTTGAGGGTTGCGCTAGGTTTTCTTGTGATTGGGCCGAGCCCATGAGAGAATCTGCGGCCCAGTTAAGGTGTGGCCCGATGCGTGTCCTTAGGGACTTAAGCGGATGAGCTTAAGCAGATTTGCCCTGGCAATATGCACGTGTCCAAATGCCCTATACCTTTGAAAATCCTTTCATACCGCGGTTTGCTTGACTTCATGAGAAGCATGCACAATGCAACTTGGAAGGTGATCAACAACTAAGCTTTTTATAGCTGCCTTGATGACAAGGGCTGTTTGGTTTTTTAGCATTTGATCAAACGATCATATCAATGCTATTTTTCCACCTTGGTGAAGATCTTTATAGATTAAGACCGGTATTATGGCAGAAGCTATTTAATAACTTGGTCATATTTTTCATACGATTGAAAGAGCTCGTTTTTCCATGAGGGACGATTAAAATATTTGTTCCGGGATGACTCGGGCAGATCCACTCGGATAAACATGAGCTTACCGAGTGCTTTTCACCCATGAGGGTTGATTGGGTTATTTGTTCTGAGATGACTCGGGCAAATTCACTCGAATAAAGCACAAGCTTGCCGAGTAATAAGGTTGCTTTAGCTTGAGCTAAGCATCTGCATAATAATGATTTTTTATAGTTCTTGACTATATGCTTAGTCTGTTTTTTGACTAACCACATAGTCGGGGGCTACACCTAATTAGGTGCATCAGGAGATGCACCTAGATATTTATTTTTGAGAATTTTTTAGATATTTTTCAGCTCTTCACAGTCTTTGGAGCCACTCGGGAAGATTCAGGCAGAGATGATGGAATCACTCGGCGCCAAAAGCACTCGGTCAAAGAGGTTTTTGACTGTGTGTTGTTTTGGTTTGAAGCTGAGTTGTCTCGTCGACTGAAAAGGACTCGGGGGCTACTGTGGAGATTATGGCAATGGGGTATCTACATGGCAAGCTTATCCGACTGGAGGTAGGGATAGATTGCACCTGCCATATCTGTAAACCGAACGTGAATTGGGTGTTACGATTGCCGATAGAGATAAGACAATCGACCTATAGTCACGGTTTGGTAAGATTGAGGAAACCAACTTAGAGTAAGATAGGGTTTCCGATCTGTAAGCCCTCCTCCCAAGACTATATAAGGGGGGTAAGGGGCGTCCCTTGAGGGATATCAGAGAATCCTATGTTAGATCAGCTTTAAGCTTTGAGCCTTAGATCGCGAGATCAATAGACACTAGGCGGATCGAATCCACCGAAACAGGAGTAGGGTATTACCTCACGAGAGGGCGTGAACCTGTCTAAATCTTCTTCTTCTTCCAACCCATCGTGCTTGGCGATCTCGACTGCGACCCCAGAAATTACATTGCCGAAACCGAATTTCGACAATATTATTTTAAAGAGCCGTTTGAACCATCATGCTTCACTCAAAATACATAACAAAATGAGTCTAATATTGAATTTTGTGCTTAGCTCATCTAACAGTATAGTTATTTCAAATACCATAAAGAATTACTTTTATATAGCAGTGTAGCTATTTCTAGTACCATGAGAGGTTACTTCCCTATAACAATGCAATTACTTCTAATACCTACAGTAAAGAGTTAGTTTCCTGTAGTGATGTAGTTACTTTTAATACTTTTAGTACTATGAAGAAATTACTTTTGTATATTTTTATGAGTTACTTTTCTAGCAGTGTAGTTGCCTCTTGTACGATTGAAAGTTACTTTTATTTTTTCATGGTTATTGTGTAGTTACTTTTAATTTAATGTTGTAAAGAGTATGTGAAGTAAAAATAATATAGCGATTATTTCAAATAAGAAAATCTATGTATTTACTTATGAATCTTCTCTACATTTTACATATGAATTTACTTCACTTAGTTTCTTATTTTCAACTTTTTTGAAAGGAAATTTCTTATTTTCAACTTATCCCTATATAATTACTTTAGTGTTATTTTATGAAAAGTTACTTCTTTTCAAAACTGAGTTACTTCTATAATTTAAATTATTTTCAAGTATTTAAATATATTTAATATTATATTTATTTTAATTCTAATCCATTTTGAGTAGAGTATAATGATTTAAATGAAATTTAAAAATAATATATGGTTTAAAATATATAAACTATCAAAGTTTTGATATTAAGAAAAAATAGACAATGTTGGTCCCTACCGAACCTTTACTTTATCTGATACATAACTAGCCTTTTGTCTTATCTGATACATAGCTAGCTAGCGAAATATCCAGACAATCCACTATCCATTATCGTGCGGATGATAAAACTTTCGAATCGATTGAAGGACATTAGGGTCGTGCCGTAAGAGTGCACGTGCACTAATTAGATTTTGATAGTAGATTGACCGAGCCAAACGCATACAAACATTTGTGTATTAGACCTTACATTGACAAATGCGGGTGAGGATATGTGACTGATATGTGGGCTCCATGGGCGTCTAGTGTTAGGTTCAACGAGATGAGCAACAACCTGTAATCCAAATATATGGCGATTAATAATTTGTTGAATCTGGTGGGTAAGCTTATCGAAATCATTATTTGAAGCTAATCTGATCCAGGTGTAAGAACCCAATGCAACACTCGGGAAAAAAAAGGGAAAACCAATACAAAATACTCCCTCCAAATATCTTCTCAGTATTTAATTTGTGAAAGCCGGTATAAGTTACTATTACTAACTATTATAAGTTACTGCAATTTTTTATAAAAATTATAGAAATTAATACAAAATATATATACTATAAACTAATTTGAGTCAAGGTATCAATTTGGTTAAAAGAAAAAAGTCAAGGCCATATATAATATTATATAATACAAAATGAAGGTAGTACTTTTTCTTATCTCCCTTCAGCTTGTATTTTGATCGTGCAACCAGCGACTAATCACTTCTCTAAAAAAATAATCCTTAAGTCACTTAAAACCACCAGTTCAAATAGTGTAAGTAAACAATCACCCACTGATTATCATATCAATGGCGTCAGATTGGCCCTTCCTTCCTGAATTATTTTATTTAGTCAAGGATGATGCGCTGAAAATATCATGTTATAGCATCTGAAGTTTTTCAAATTGGATTGGTATCTCTGAATGCAATACAACACCGTTTCTGAGGGTCGTGAATAAGTTTGTGCTATAAAAAATATAAAAAATACCGTGTGTCTTATGTTACGAGAATGTACTTTTAGATACAATAATAAAATGAGTCAGCAAGAAAATTGTTTTCATTATATAGAAGATGTCGAGTCCTACTAGAAGTAAGATTTTCTCATTTGCTATCCAGATTCTTCAAATTTTATTTGAAGAAAAAATATTTTCACCGGTATAAATACAAGTCAGATAATTTGAAGAAAGTTGAAGTCCTAGTTGTTGATAGGTTCCTGAGTCAACGGGTTCTATACGACGAATCCAATTAGCTAGTCTGTTTCTCGCATTGTAATCAATGTGGTGTTTCTCTCATATACATTGAGGGTTCAAATCAGTCTAAACCTTGCTCTTGTCCCTTGAATCGGATTTCATGTATACCTTGGTTTAACATTTTTTATACTTTACAGACATCGTTGTCGGGTATAATTTGTCGATAATTTTTATTAATTAAAAGTATAATTTTATGTTAGATTGAATCGAACAGTTTGAAGTGGTGTAGCATCACACTGAAAGCGAAAAGAAAAGGAGTTTTAATCAGTTAATTAGCAGCCTCTCTATCTGGCCTGCACCAAACCGTTCAGGTTCGTGACAGCTGAACTTGAATCGGGGGTCCCTTTCCTGTCCTGCACGGTTGGACCTGTAGTGGACCAGCTCTGCTAAGCCGACCGAGACCAGGTGACATAAATCCACATTTATTTTTAGCATGAACACTAAGGACCATTTTTAGATTTGGTAGATTTTGACTAATTAATAGCTTTGGGAGAGCTAGATGCCTCGTGATAGAGATCGAGTTGTATTTCGAAATCTAACGAATGAAGCATGGTAGTCTCTATTCTGCTAATTCTCAGCATTTATTTTTCTTGAGAGCACATATAACGCATTACAAGCTTATGATTGGGACAGGTCGAAAATTGTTATTATCGGCTGTTCTGAACTGTCTCTACTATGGATATTTCTGACATACGCGTCCTATAAAATAAATGTACAGCACAAAATTCACACATTCTTAAATCTTAAGATTGTATGACAAGGTGTCCAAAAGGGGTTCTCTGGATTTCTAACGCATAGGCCCTAATATTAGTGATTTTGATAGCTTGTTCAAAAGGAAAATAAAAAAGAGCCACTCACGGAGATTTCTCAATGATTTAGCTGATGATGTCTTACTTCGAATACGAGAATATATAAAACCTTCGTGAATATATCAAAACACGTGGATAAAAATGGAAGGGATGCTGCAGGAAGGGCAATTGAACAAACAAAGAGAAGCAAGAGATTGGATCTTATTAGTAATGGAAAATGATCTTATTGTGTCCTTTGTGCTCCGAATTCCGTATTGTCTCTCCTCTTTGATGCTGATCAAGTGACGATGCATTGATGCACATGTACTAAGGAACTTAATAGTAGTAACAGTTAACCCCAAGTACAGTCACATGCATATATGTAGCCAATGACGCAATATAGTAAACAAATTTATATCGGATCGAGCTGCATTTCCTTAACATGAACTCATCAAGTTATTAGGTACATCAATTATTTGGCTACAACTAAGCATAGGTACTTACTTACAAGCTACGAATTATGATAAGAGTTAGTAGTAAGCATCTGCCAACCATTCATAATATACTCGTCCGAGTGATTATGTGGCGTCCGGCTAGTGGGCTGAAGACCATAGTAGACTCCCATTGAGCACATGATTGGTCGGTTGCTTACGCTTGATTTATATTATTAGCATTCCGTCTTTTACACGCGAAATAAATAGAGGATTTCTTTTATGGGATTAAGAAGAGAGGTGAAATTATACGTAAGAGTGATTGTGATTGGTTAATTAAGATAAAAAATAAGTGAAGAAATTAAATAATAGATGGCTATGAACTTTTGATTGGTTAATTAAGTTGGGAGGGTAGGTGAAAAATCAATTATATTTTGGGAGGGTATGTATATTTTGAGAGTGGGAGTACTTATTATTTGGGATAATTAACTACTCCTTAATCCTTATCGATCCCCTAATACTAATATGCCCATGAGTATGTTTGTGATGAGTGATGAACTGATGACCCTAATCAAGACTAATTGTACTGTTAAGCTGATCCTCCAAGTTAATGCTAACACTTGTAGGGATCATCATAAATCATAATTCATCCTACTCCTATGTGATTATGTTCTTATCAAGTTGATGGTGCAGGACACCGTACAAAAGCTGGGTGTGCCTGTGTCTGTGTGGTGGCATGGGACGGGAGGTAATTGCACGTGCCGGACACCATGTGAAATACGGATCCAGCAAAGAGTCGTACTGAGAAAGATTCAGAAAAAGCTATCGCTAAAGTTAATTTTTCTTCTGCAGAGACAGAAAAAAGAGAGAGAAAGAAAGAGCGCACTTGGTTTCCAGCCTTGCAGGCATACGGATACGGTACACTTGAGCGTATAAAATACTGTAGACACGTTGGCACGGCGTGCAGTGGTAGAGTACAGTACGGGGTATGTGCAGTATTTAAGACGGCTACGTACGATAGCCATGCAGGCAATGCATGCAGTACACACACAAAAATGACAAAAAGATGTACATCCAGATAAGAAACCATGGTTTTAGTGTTTTGAAACGACGGATTGAAAAAAAATTACAGGAATTAAAAAGTCGTATGAATTGAAGTAAAAAACTAAAAATTAAAGTATTGATTATGGTAGGCCACTGACGGATCTAGAAATGGATCAAAGGAAGCTAAAATGAAATATAGTAAAACAACACGTACTTTACGACTTCGCCTAGCAAATTTATCGCGCTTCAAAATTTTATGTCAGAACACCGCTCTAGTCATTTGCATAAATATTTTTATTTCAAGCGACATAAATGCTCTTTTATTCTATTCTAACGTAATAAACCTTTCTATTTTCAGAATGCTCAAAACTTTCTTTTATTCCCTTTTCCTGCAAGGTTCTGTTACTATTTTATATGATAATCCAGTTTATATGATAATCCAGAATCTGCTTTGTTTGTTGAATAAATCCTTCTAAACAGCATCTAAACTAAGCCAAACACATCCAGTTGTATGCAAACACCCCTAACATCTCGGAACCGACGGAGCAATGGCAGGATTTGACACACATCACCATCAAACCAAACCCTGACTCGTAAAACAATCTAGGCCAGAGAATCGGCCGACATCTCATATCTAAGACAGCCATACCATAGAAGATTTGACAGTAAAGACAGTCAAATCCACACCAAACCAAACCATCACATCTGTATGATCTGAAGTACGAGCCACGTAATAACACAACAAAAAAAGTAAAATTGGTAATGTTGGAATAATTCCTCACGGACCTTGGTGAAGATTCCGACGCTGCACTCCATGTCCATGGCGACCTTGGCGAGGAAGAGGTCGTCCGCCCAGTTGCACCAGCACGAACAGCGCCTCCATCCTGTTGACAGATGTGCCATCATCGTCTCCTCCTCCTCCTCTTCCGCCGCCGCCGCCCGAGAGAAGGTCGCCATCTCCGCTGTTGATGCCGATGCTGCCGCTTCCCGAGGAGGCTAGTGGAGCGGGAGGGAGGAGGGGGCGGGAGAGGCGGAGGACGGGGAGGTTGAGCGGGAGGGAACACGAGAAGGAGAGGACGAGGAGGTGGGGGACCGGTTGCTGCAGGTGTAGGTGGGGTGGAAGGAGGAGAAGGACTGGTGGGACGCCGTGGAGAGGGAGTTCGGCGACGGGAAGGCCATGGCCGGGGAGCGGTAGCCGCCGGGGAAGGGTTTTGGGCGGCGGCGGGCGGTGGAGGGCGACCACCTCGGGCACGGAACGACACGGAGTCGAGGACTCCTGATTATTGTGGGTTGTGGGGTTATTGGGATTTTTATGAAGTAAGTTGGGCCTCGTCTCGGGCTGCAGCCGAGGCACAAATCCGCCCTGTGTTAGGCTCAAATTTATAATTGTATATATTAAACCTTACTAGCAATTGTGTTTGTGTGTTGCAACGGGTGAAGTCGAGGTGTGGCGCGGATGGGGACGGGAGGGAGGGTGCAGGCACGGGAGCTCCGAGCGCGATGGGAGGAGGAGCGCATACGCGGATGGGGACGGGAGGAAGGGGTGGCGCGGATGGGGACGGGAGGAGGGCGCGAGGGAGGAAGGGCGCATGAGGTTTTTTTCATCCAAGCCCTTCTTTTCTTTTTAGCATTGGGCTATGAGTTAATTTCGAAAAAACTCAAGGGTTTTTTTGCAAAATAGACAGAGAACAAAATTTTGGGTAAAAACATTACTTACTTTATAAATAGTTATAGATTATAGATATACTAACAATTGTGCCCGTACGTTGCAACGGGTGAAGTCGAGACGTGACGCGGATGAGGATGGGAGGGAGGGGCGCAGGCGCGGTGCGAGAGCTCCAAGCAGTGATGAGAGGGAGAAGCACAGGTGCGACGCGGGGCGCGACGCGGATGGGGACGAGAGGGAGGGGCGCAGGAGTTTTTTTTTATCCAAGCCTTTCATTTCTTTTTAGTATTGGGACTGCGGATTAATTTCGAAAAAACTCAAGGGGTTTTGTGTGAAATAGCTAGGCAAAACAAAATTTGAGTGGAAACTTTATATAGTTATATATAGATACACCAATATATATAATTTGTGTTTAGAGAAAAACACCGAAAAGATGTACAACAAATCAATACAACTTTAATTTAACCAAGATCCGTGCAATTCGCTTGTAAAAATGAAGTTAGATTAATGGAATAACCCATACCAGGCAAGCATCCTGCGGCGTTTTTGCTAACTAATTAAAATTGTGGTTGATTAATAATCTATCAGGACAAGGCGCTAATCACTTAATTAACCAGCACAGGAGATTAGGTACCTAGTAGACTCAAGTGTGTGGCGGGAACTGTCATAGCCAGATTTTGGTATCTGGTAGACTCAAACGATGAGGCAACTTGACATGAGCTTAATTTGTCGCAGTTGTGTCCTGATCTGTTCAAAGCATCTATCATATGAAATGGTTTCGTGGATGGAGCCGTGAGTGTTCTTAGTTAATTTAATACTACTTCAATATGTTTTTCGTCTGATATGATGGGAATTCAAGGTAAAATCCAAGTTGCCAACTTGTGTTTTCCAGTACAAGTCGCAACAAACGGTTTGAATTTTGTTGTCAAAATTGTCTGTTTTCATGAATGTGGCGATGTGGACGTGATCCATACTGATACCGGCATGTTGACTATGGAATTAGATATATAGATCATTTCCTTTCAAAGAGAATTAGATATATCCTTGTTTTGTTCTCTCCCTCTCTTTTTTTCTTTTTTTTTCACGTCTGTCTTTGAAGTCGATTGAGTTGACTAATGACTTCTCTTCTTCAGCTCATACTGTATGAACTATGAAACGATCACTTCCGCTAAAACACAATCACAGCGGGGAAGAAAGAAATGTTAGTTGCCTTAGAAACATTTTGGTTTAAATCAGAGAATTTATTTCCCCATTTCATGTGAAATTGAACACTTTCATATGAAACTCTGCTATCCGATCAGTGCCGAAGTATAATCCGCTATAATTGTTTTTACCGGACGTTCAAAGCTCAGCATTCAATTTTCACGTTCAATATTTCTTGGTACGATGAATTGATTGTACTAGTATACTAATCACTTCAACTTCCTACTCTACCTACAAAGGTTGGCTGCCTACACGTGACACGCATCCCAAGTCACATATACCTATAATCCACACAAATCCATTAATTTGCCCACGGCAACTGGTGAGTGTTGTTTGACCGTCCATCTGGGAATGCTACAGTGTGGTCATGTATCCCGAGGACCGTCTTTTATGTTCCAGTTTTCAACCCATCTAGATTTTGATTTTAACAATAGTGCAGAATAGTTTTATGAGAATGAAACTATCTTTATTCTCATAAAACTCTTATCAACTCTCTCTTTATTAACATAATGTCATGTCAGCATATTTAACGTACATGAAACTCTATAAAATTTTTTATTAAGATTAGCCTTAGACGGTGTTCGACGGCTTGAGTTAGAAGCTGATCCTTCACAAATATAAAACAAAACGATTTATTATCACATACTTAATTAAATCATTATCATATTATTAATTAAACATTAATTATTTTTTAAAAAAAGATTAATATGATTTTTAAATTAACTTTTTTATAGATTTTTTAAAAATAGTTTTAAGAAACGTGCGTGGAAAAAACGATTGAGTAGTTGAAAACTCAAACAAAAGAACACAGCCTTAATTATTTCTTTTTTGCGATTATCTTCATCTACTTATTTGATGAAACAACGCCAGCATTGTTAATTACTCGTATTAAGACTAGGCATGATAAAGTAGAGAGTTCAGAATTCGACATGGACTGGTCCAACAAAAAGCCTTGATTAGTTACATCAAGATCACGTCTATTGAAACCAGTTCGTTTATATTAAATAAATCCGTTGCACTTGTCGCCATCAAGGTATCTGAAAAATTCAATCGCCACAATTTGGATGCAGAAATACTACCACTATGTTCAAACCTTCTTTTTCCTTTTTTTAATAAAATGAGCAAGGCAGCGCCTGCATGACGCCCAAAACACACTGAAGTTTGACCCCCAAAACATTCACAGGAGATGAGCAGTATAACTACAGTATTTTTTACTGATAAAACTTGAGATTAGCGGAAGTTTTTTCGTGCTCTCTCCGGCTATAATTCTTTGGTTAAAATTTCAAAACTTTAACCAAATCTTAATATAAATTTCAAATATTTATGACGGGATGGAGTACTTTACACTAGTAGCTTCGCCTTTCTAATGCGTGATAAAACTGGACAGTAGCAAGGCTAAAGGCTACAGGCTACAGCTCAAAGAAGAAAGAAGAAGAAAACACCTCACCCAGTGTTCCACTGTTAGTGGGCCCCAAGGGATGGTCAGGCCCACGTTGAGATTCAGCCCATACTCATCATTAGCTCCAGGAGTCTTCTGGGCAGAATCATTGTTGACCCTCAGAAACAACAAAACAAGGTTAGGATAGAGTACGAATCTGATACTACTATCTGAGCAAAATAAACCAACAATTTGACACTTGTTAAAGTAGACTCTTTCAGTTATACCCCAATTTGTTCACGATCTGTTCTCAAAATATAAAAACAGCAAACACAACGAAACAAAACAGAAAGCAGTAGACTCCCGACTCACTGCTATTACAGTATTACTGATTGCTAAAGCTCCACAGGACGGACCACAGGCACCAGTAGGCAACAAGCTGCCATCAGCCATGGCATCCTACTGCGACACACTGGTCTGAAGAGGCAAAACGCTCTCGACTTCAGGTTCTTTTGCTTCAGCGGAACGCTCTGCGACAACCTTTGACATCCCAAACATCTGCAATGCGAGGTATAACGCAAGAAAGGCTTGATTGTCAAACAAGTCTAGAACGCAGAAAGAGTAACGAACCGAGTATCTGAGTGTTAGCACAGCTGACCTTCTGGATGGTGTTCTTGAAGCAATGCTTGTGCTCATCCATGGAGGCATGGATGAACTCGTCGATATGGTCTTTCAGATCTTCGAGGAACGTAGCATCGTCAGACTTCTTCTTCCGACAAGAGGTCATGGCTGGGTTCTTTGGAACAGAAGAGGCAGAACCTTGAGATTGTGTCTTGCTGGATTCCATCTTAAAACTGAAATAAACCAAAGCAACCAGCAAAGTAAGGCTGATGTGTGGATTCTGAAGAAAAGATCATCATAACAAGATCCGGAAACCAATCTACATATTTTCAGCCAGGGAGTGCCCTTAAATGAGGAACGCTTTCATCATATCACAATGAAATGCAACTTGAAGAAAAGTTAGCTACCAGAACCATCAACATGTGGTATAGTTACATAAGCCAGAACATAAACAAATTCGGAAATCCATCAAACTGAGAGACTGCAGAGACAGAGTCAAATCATGACTCATGAGTCTGCAGAAGGAACTAAAAATAAGGGCCCGTTTGGCTGTGAGAATCAGTTCCGTTTTTCCTGTTTCTTCAAGAATCTGTACCAAACGGTTAAAAAGGAGAAACTTTTTTTGGAGAATCAGCAGAAACGTTTCTCGCACCTTTTAGATAGTTTCGCGGTTTCTAGAAGAAACGTTTCTCCGAAAATCACCTGTGAATCACTAAAAACGTTTCTGCCCATTTCTTCCGTTTCTCCGAGAATCCGGAACTGTACCAAACGGGCCCTAAGTAACTCAGAACTATAAAAAGAGTGAAAGAGAGTAAGTAACTATTGATTAGACATCTTTCGTCACTTAACCCAGTCAGAAGGTTAAACATAATGAAATCTCCACCAAATGTTTAACATAACATAGGAAATGAACAAATAAAACTTTCAACATGTAAAGCGGTATGGTTGAGGTTGAAGAACAGCATATAGCAAGAACAAAGCAACAACGACAGCAACATAATAAATTTTCTCACTCTAAAATTAATCTGTCTACAGCAACATGTGTCAAACAGGAGAATGCAAAAGTTAAACAGGGCTACTCAGTATGCAACCTTCAGAGTTCAGAAACGATTTTGTAGGGCAGGCAGAAGCACAAAAGAAGTTCAATGTCAAATTTTATATCTCATGAGTGTTCAGTTATATTTCTCAGTTGCACAAAACCATTGCGAATATAAAACCAGTTATAAAAGTCAGTTGAAAAAATTCAGCTTCTATGTAGGTTTTCATATTTATCAGTACAATCATGTTTTCAGAAATATAGCCTTCAGAGGCCTGGGTGCGATCACATCATAATATATAGGGGCGGATCCAACTTGGGACATGGGGGTTCAGTTGAACCCCCAAACTTTTGGGGGAACAAACAAACTGTTACTTGCATTACGGTTAAGGCGAGCTTCTTCCAGATCTAGAAGAGAAGCTAGGGTTAACGCAAGCAAATTCCAGACAAAAGTAGGTGGGAGAGAGAAAGATGAATCAGAAAGAGGATGTGCTAGCTCACCAGGATCCCCTCCCTTGCTCTGCTTGACAGATGGAGATCGGCGCGACGGCGCCCCTCCCCTGTTCAGCCGCGAGATGGCGCAAGGAGCCGAGGAGAGGAGACGGGAGATTTTCTTTTACGCGAAGGGAAGGTGAAGATACTCAGACTACTCCATCTCAAATTTACTATTTACTAGGAAAAATTGGTCCTACGCCCCCGAAAATCCCCGATTTTTGCTTTATACCACTAAAAGTTGTTTCCGGTGTACTTAAATACCACCAAAAGTTTTCTTCTTCAGCTTTTATACCAGCTTTTATACCGCAATCGTACATATTCCGTTAGATATTGTTTTTTTCATTTTCTTTGGCAGGAATACGGGAGATATATGACCATACTATCCTTGCTCTACGCATCTAATGCTAGGCCCTATTTTTTTCTCACCTCGTCCTTGATCGTCGGGCGTCGCATGCTAGAAAAGCAAGATGCTCGGGACACGTGTACAGCTAGCGGTGGCATGCACAGGAACCATCATTTTAGTCAATGGATTAAAGATTAGTCTCTGAACTAAACATTTTAGTCCTATCCTGTTTGGTTACAGGGATAAAAGGGACTAAAGCTCATTAATTGTACTGTACAAAGACTATATTACCCATATTCATTTGCACCTTATTCGCGCTGTGGAAAAGAGAAGGACATTATGAAAAAATAAAGTTTTAGTCCCAATTAGTACCTTCAAGAGAGACTAATGGACTAATGATATTTTAGTCCCTCCCGTTTGGGAGTTTAGGGATTAAAATGGAGGGACATGTTAGTCCCTCAATCAAACATGCCCTAAGTTAAAAAAAAGAACAGGGCTACCAATCTGTAAGATGATATTAGTATTTAAACTGACATTTAACAACATTAACGCAACACAATACAGAGAAAATCTTGGCCGGCCATCGAGGACATCAATGTTGACATTGTTGTTGTAGGTAGGGGTGGCAAAAATAACCGAAACCGAAGAATCGAATCGAACTTATCGAGACCGAAACCGAAAAGACTGAATTAAATTTTGGTCTAAAAAGTGCAATAACCGAAATAACCGATTAAACTTCGGTCTTGAGCCTCGATTACTGAACTAACCGAAGTGACCGAAGTTCGATCTGCTGTCTGCTGACATGTTGTTTGCTTATTTATTGTTTATCAATTGTTATTTGAAACTTTTAATTGTTGATACTTGTAAATTATATGTTTGTTTGAATTTATTTAATTGTTACTTGCAACCACTTTTATGTTGAAAAATGTCATTATGTTGTTCAGTGAACTAGCTAATTTTCTTCAAATATGACATGTCCTAAAAATTTTGGTCCTGACGAAAGACCGAACCGAACTAACCGAAGACCAAAATGCTCGGTCCTGACCTTTTTAAACACGAGTTCGGTCCTGACTTTCTGAAGACCGAACTAACCGAAGACCGAAGACCAATTGGTTCGGTCAGACCAAACGCCCACACCTAGTTGTAAGAGAAGCTCGAGCACGGCTTCTGCGGCATCGATTTGGATGGGCGGTGGAAGCAACGCAGCTACACGGCTTCGATGGCTAAGGGACGACGAGCGCGTGGCTCCGACGGAGGCGGAACGCGTGCAGGCACAACTTCGACGGTGTTGATTTGGATCTCGGTTGCACCGATACGAGAAACCCTCGCTGTGTCCCCGTATGAGATACGGGGATACGAGGATACACCAAGGGCATCGCTGTTCCGGCCAACCGTAACGCGACGCCTGCAGGCAGGGGCGTAGGGCGCGTGAGGAGGCGCAGGACGACGCTAATGAGGAGGCACAGGCCGTAGGGCAGGGGCGAGGGCGGCGAGGAGACGTAGGACAGAGACCACGCAAGGCGGCGAGGAGGCGCAGGGCACGGCAGGGGCTCGCCGGCGCCTGGCAGCACCGACCTACTACGATAGTAGTAGTACTACTTTTCCCCTTTATCTCAAACAATGTTTCTTTTTCTCTTTTTTTTGTCTTTTAAGGAAGAACATCGCAAACATATCCTCCACTTCATCGCCTGTGGTAATACTATATTTAAGACCCTGCTCCCTACAAACAAGTCCGAGCCAATTCATCTGGATAAGAACAGTAGCAGCATATAACAACAACAAAGCACTGATAGTAGGAGCTTGCAGCTTGCTTGACTAGAGCTGGACCGAGTTGCTTTTGTTTATGAAAATAATTAGCTATAAATTATTATGTATATCCTACGTATTTTTGTATTGTTGTTTTTCTAAAATTCTGTATCACCGTATTGTCATATCCTTATCCCCGTACCGTACAACATAGATTCGGATGAGGTGGCTGCCTGTCCGAAGGTTGCCCCAGTGGTATAAAAGCTAATGGAGCAAACTTTAGATGGTATTAAAGTGTTAGTGGTATAAATCAGAAGTGGAGAACTTTACATGACGTAGAACCAATTTTGCCAATTTACTATGTCACCCGTTCTTTATGATGACCGTTGCCCCACATGTCAATAGTACTTAAAAAAATACAACATATTCGATTAGGGATTGTAACTCGATTAGGGATTATGTCGACAACAAACTCCTCAGACCACAGGCAACCACAAGCTGTTTCGAGCACAATTAAAGATGAGTTGTCCATTAACCGATAATCTCATGCTATGCTAAGCCCACTATAGTTTTATCGTCTATGCAAGAGTATGATTGGGTCCGTCTATGCAGCTTAGGGGTGGACATGAAGCTCGTGGCTCGTTAGCTCGCTCGGCTCGCGACAGGCTCGGCTCGGCTTGTTTCATTTTCGTAACGAGCCGAGCTGGCTCTAAAGCTCGTTAGAGATAACGAGCCGGCTCGAGCTAGCTCGCGAGCCGAACGAGCCGCACAACCCAACCCAACCGCGCAGTGCACCGCAGCGAGCACGGCCCGCACTGCCGCGCCGCCTAGCCGCACCGCACTCGGTGCCTCGCCGTCGCTATGCCCACGCCCTAGTCCTGAATCGTCCCGAATCGATTCCCCTTTCCCCCATCACGCTGCGCCGCATCAAGGCTAGCAGATCCAGCCTGCCGCCGTAGCCGGAGCGCCACCGCGCGGCGCGCGCACACACCAGCGGCAGGCGGCAGCCACCACAACTGACCATCGCCACTCCCCTCCCCTCCCTCTTCCTGTCCTCCTTGGCTCGAGCGGGAGTGGCCGACGGCGGGCAGCGGTGGCTTGGCGACCTCGGGCGACCGGGGGCGACCGGAGGCAGGCGGTAGCGGGCAGCGATGATTCGCCACCACGCGGCGCGCGCACACACCAAAGAATCGGCGACATGCCGCCACAACCGCCCGTCGCAGCCTCCCTCCTCCTCTCCCCGTGCCTGGCCGCAGCCGCAATGGAGGAAGAATGAGAGGCTGCAGCTCGCGAGCCTAACGAGCCGGTTCGAGCTTCATAACGAGCCGAGCCGAGCCGGGTTTCTAGCTCGTTAGGATAACGAGCCGAGCCGAGCCAGCTCGTTATCCTAACGAGCTAAACTGAGCTGAGCCGACCCGAGCCGAGCCGGCTCGTTATCCACCCCTAACTCAGCTATTACTAATAATCTCATGATATGTTGATACATGACAATATGGACTTCTGTTAACACAAGCTGATTAAATATGGTTAGATAGATCCGACTAAAATAAGATAAAAACAATACCATCAATTTTGCTCAATAATAAAGCATTCGATCGTGGTCTCTTTTTCTGACTGCATGATATATGATGATTATAAGTATCTATATACTATATTGGTATTTCCCTAATTCTTTCATATTTTTTTACATATATGTTAATTTGGATTAATATTTTTTTCATAATTAAATAGATAATAAATCACTTTTCTATATATTTCTGTAAAAAGTGAATAGTGCATTGTATAATTTAAAAATTATATTATAAGTGTATGTAATTTAATGGGTAAGATATGAACTTATAGTATAAGATTTGACTTTTTAAAAAATGTTGCATCATAGTAGATAGGTGTGTGTCACTCATTTTGTCCTTGTTCTACAACATGTCACTGGGTTTATCAAGTTCTACAATACACCATCGTGTTTGAAAGGATGTTGATGTCACATAGAGAGAGGTGAATAGACGTTTAAAACTTTTAGTTAAATGCAAAAGCTAAATTTTTTAGATATTCCTAAATATTTTTGGATATTCCAAAATATTTCCAGATATTCCAAATATTTTCGGATATTCAAAAATCTCAGATTTACAAACAATCTAGTAAGACAAGAAAAAAAAAAGATAGCGACACACGAAGAAAAATAATCGCACAAACAGTGACTAAACTACTAACGACACCAAATAGCAAAGCTAGAAGAAAGAGATATTACCGAGATTCTTGCTATCTCTCCGTTGAGGAGCTCACAATGAGCCGAGTCTTTTCCAACCCTATCCTCTTGAGTTGCACAAATACACTCCTCCTTCCACTAAAGGTCCTTTCAGAGATGAGATCCAACCTTCACAAACTTTCTCGACACACCACAAACAAATCGGTGTCTCGAGGTTGAGTCTAGCCGTCTAAGTGTCCTCAGCCACCAAGAGTATCAATGCAATAAAAATTTCTTGGGGATGAATCGAGTGCTCAACAAATCTCCAGGAAATCAAACACCAAGCACTCAAACGAACTCAAATCAACCATTCACACACACGAAATCCAACATTATAGATCGGTGAAGAGAAAGAAGTGAGAAGGCAAGGCTCAAAATGAATCTCAAATCAAAGCAAGCCAATGAGAAAAGATTAGGAATGAAGCCAGCCACCTTGTCTTAAGGGAGAAGGGGGCTATTTATAGCCACAACCTTAAATCTGCCAGTTGGAGGCAAAGATTCTATTTTTCAAAAATTTCAAAAATTATTTTCGGACAAGTCCTAAAAACACCAGATTCAAAAGTTCTAGCGCAATCATGTACGAAAATTACGAAAATCAAGTTGAAAAATCACAAACAAGCCCAAAAATGACCAGATCCAAAACTTCGAGTGCATCCATTTTTTAAAATTCCGAAAATCAAGTCCAAAAATCAAACAACACTGAACCCGACCCCATCCTGCGCCCCTCCCGCCCGTCCCCATCCGTGCCACGCCCCGCGCCTAGCGTAAGCCCCTCCTCCCATCGCTGCTCGAAGCTCTCGCGCTGCGCCTGCGCTCCTCCCTTCCGTCCCCATTCGCGCCGCGCCCGACTACACCCGTTGCAAACGTATAGACATAGTTGCTAGTATAATATAGATAATAATAAGATATGTAGTTAAGCTCTTTTTATATATAAAAATAATAGAATAACTAAAATATATTGAATAAACATATTATATTTTTATAATATTGTGTAATAATGAGATAATTTATTATTTTATAAATAAATTAGTTTATCGAACCTCTATTTATAAAATCCTACGTCCGCCACCGATAATATAACATTTCAAGCAGTGAAAAAATTCTCATGCCAAGCTGCTAAACGCTAAGGCACGTGACAAGCTAATATAACGCCAACCCAAACGCAGCGCCAGTCCTCAAACTGAACGCTCTTCAGCACCACCTCATAGGAATTTCGACGAACAGCTAGCGAGCAACCTGACAACACGAAACTAAAACAGGATATCGATCATCACACAGGAGCCCGCGCTTACTCCGGCTCGCATCCTACCCTATATGAAGAGGGGCAAAGGCTGCCACATCAGCTTCGCAGGCCCCCTAATTCGACATTGTACAGTAAATACAGCATCACAAAGACACAAGGGGAGGTAGTAAGGGGGGAGGTGGATTCCATTCTTACCTTGAGGAAGCGATCTGTTAGGAGGAGGAGAAGGAGGGAGGTTGATGGAGAGTGAATGGATGGGATCGGGGATGGGGAGGAGGAAGGAGGTCGTGGTTTTCTTAGAGGGAGGGGAGCGACGACGCCGGTTTTTCTTTCTTGGAAGAAAAACAGCGGGAGGAAGCCGTGGAGCGAAGGGTATAGCACACGGTTGTTCTTTCTTGGAAGAAGGGAAACAACGTGAGGAAGCCGCGGAGCAGAGGGGATAGCACACGGGAAGGAGACCCGGAAGGTTCGAGATGGGCCTTGCCGTGCGTTCAGGCTTGGGCTGGGCCGGTCTAACATAGTATCCGACTGAATTAAATTTGACAGCATACTGTTAATTAATTTTTTTGTCAGAAATATTCGGAATACAATTTTTTTCATAAATATAGTACGAAAACGACACGATATCATAAATCGTTGCGCAAAAATAATGACACGATATCATAAACCGTTATAAAAAAATAACGACGTGAACGGTCTCGTAAGTCGTAAGACGATGATGTGAGATTGTGAGGTTAGACCTGGTCTCGCATGACGAGAACACGAGGCCGCACGGTCTCGCAGGGCCGGCACGCGATACTGCTATGGCATGATAATTAGTGGTTAATCATCATGATTAGTGACTAATTACTAATGCTGCTAATTAAAAATAAGAATAATTAATTAATTGTTAATGATGTTAATTAATCTATTAATCAGGTGAGTGAGTTCGATGCGAAGATGCGGTCTCGCGCACTACGCGCTAGGTCAAGCGGTCTCATACACTCGCCGTGCGACGTCGCGCGGTAATATACGATTTCGAACTTTCATTTTGCTCCAGCGATATACTTATATAAATCTGGTCTAAACGTGTGTATAAATCTTGTCTAAACGTATAAAATTACGTAAAATCGATGAAAAAATATTTTCAAAAAATAATTCGTATCCAGCCCACTATGCAAATCTCCCTCGCCTTTCGGCTCGCCAGCGTCGCCTCCGTCACCGTCCTCCTCCAGTCCTCTTTGGCTTCGATGCAACTGCACCACCATCCTCTTTCTTCTTCGACAACTCCTGCCTTCTCGTATCAGATTGAGATCCTCTGAATCGATAGTTTATTGGACCTATATGTGACAAAGTCACTTGAATAAAAGGAGCCTGATCCTATTACCCTCTTCCTCTCTCGCGAGGCAATGCCACCGCAGCCCCAGCAATGTCTCTAAGCCAGGAAACACCTTTGACCTTCCTTACCCGTCACACGACTCTCCCCTAAGCCTGAAACCTAATCAAGGCTCGCAGATAGGAAAGATGAAGCACACAGATCACGGAGCAAATTTCAAGGTTTATAAATTCTAATGAA
The DNA here is from genome assembly GCA_019925245.2 of Oryza australiensis. Lineage (NCBI taxonomy): Eukaryota > Viridiplantae > Streptophyta > Magnoliopsida > Poales > Poaceae > Oryza > Oryza australiensis. The sequence goes on from JAIFGZ020000164.1 coordinate 462,724, forward strand.
TCACGATCGTTTGCCCTAAACATGTTGAGTGGTGATAGCATTTCCGGTACCTGATGAAAATAATACCGATTCTTTTTTAGGAAAATCCCAACAATTCATGGTGAACCAAGAAAAATCAACAAAGACTGAATTTAAATCCCCCCCTAGCAACTGCCAAAGCTTGATGGAAAATGCAGTGGTGTGAATACTACTACGATCTGTTTTACGATATAAGCACTAACTGGAACATTTTCCTTTCCCCGTGGACCTGACCGGAGCCAATTAACCAATGCTAATTGATCTTTGCGTGCACACAGCACAGATATGCATTCATAATGAACCAGTGCTAATTGACCCTTGCATTCAGAAAACCAAGATGAATCCAGTGGGAATATCATCCCCATGTTCAACACAAGAACGCATATAATAAGTATATCAGAATAGCAGCGGCACAAATTTAACCAGCTGCGCTGCAGAGATCAGATCATAGATGCTACCAAGCAGATTCAAGGTTCACATATTTTTCAGGTAGAAACATCCGGAGGTCACAGTAGTAGTAACTACTCAGCCAACCATGTCCAAACTACTCTTCCTACTAGAATCTACGAACAAGATGACATAGCAGAAAACTACTCGCTGATCGATAGGACCTCACAACTCAAGTCTCCACCATTGAACACCTAAGAGGATTTACACTTGTCTCATCAAAGTTGGTAACGACCAGAAGCGAGCCCCCCTTCACTGAGACTCGATTGTCACCGAACTCGCCTCCCCTGGATCTGCAGCATCCTTGACCACGGGCTCGACCTTCTTCTTGCCAAACACCTGGAACACATCACAGAAACGGCAGGTTAGCCCTCAAGATCCATCAGAGGCAACAGCATGTTGTAATTAGCTATCAAATCATACCATAAAAAGAAGGTTGAATTAGCTTTATTCTGAAAGAACAGGGAACATTAGGAGCATAGCGAGAAGCCAAGAACAGAGAACATGACAACTGCAATTCGTTGCAACCGGAGAACCCGATTGCAATTAGAGTGTGATGCTAATTTGAAATGCAAATGCTAGGATATACTACTGCAGGTAACTAAATTGTCCATGGCAAATCTTTAGGAGAGATCACACAAGCAGATACAGCTAAACCTTCCATACCAAGACAGAGAACCATGAATCATTTGCAAATATTTCAGCAGAAAGACATAACAATGCAGAACAGAAGAATATGCAGAAATAAAGACTTGATAAGCAGATGTAGTAGTAACTGAAAGCAGGACAGGTTCTATGTAGCTAAGAAACATAAGGGGTAAATTGAGCATTAACCACTCTTTACATTGGTATTCCAGAATATGCAGATTATTTGCAACATAATCTATAATTTGCCACTATTTCAACATGATCGCTAGCAACAAACATACCCTGATGTACGCACAGGTTAATAGCCACCACCAAATGACTACACAACAAAAAAAGCATAACAAATTCACAGGGAAAAAACCGAATGCTTCTGCTTCTCTACAACGCAAATCAAACAGCACTGAACCCGACCACAAATGACGATTCAAATCGCAAACACAAGAACCCACTCACGCAGGCTTTCCCTTAAACACAATGAAAGGCAAGAATCGAACTCAGAGCGCTTGTTAAACCTCAAGCGCTAGTAGAATTTCTACAGAAACAGAGACTTGGCATTACTAATAGCAAGCAGAACAGAGTGCGCGTAGCGAATAGAACTCGACAAAATTTCTAGCAAAAGAAAGATCCTAATCCCGATGTTCGCATAAGTAGCCACCGATTCAACCAAAAAGAAGCATCAGGATGGAAGGGGAAAAACCCCAAATGCTTCTCCGTCTAAAATCATAAAACATTGAACCCGCCAATGATTAAATGGCGAAATAAGAACATATTCGCAAACAAGACCTTTTCCCCCTAAACACCCACAAGGCCTGATGCAAAACCTGCACGAACTCGCGTTGCTAGTAAACGATCAAATGCTTGTCAAAATAACAGAACCACTTTGGCACTAGAACCCGCATGCTAATCGCGTCTTCGACATGATCCATTCACAAAAAGTAAAACGAACGGTTGATCACACTACATTCCCACCGATCGAACATTCTAACCACGCACGGGACAGATTAAACGGCCAAGAACTGCACAAAACCAAAAAAAAAAACGACGTAAACCAACTACCAAGATGAACTAGTACTACACTTGGCAGCCACAACACTGAGAAACTCAGAAGCGAATCACCGAGAGGAAGCACTAGGCTACACGCGCGGACAAAACACAGGGAAACTCATTACAGAAACACCAGGCATCACGCGCGGAACCAAGCAAAGTTTGCAGAGTGAGGAGAGGGACAAGGGAGAATTACCGAGCTGCTCTTCTGTGAAACGTACTCGCCGGCGGCGCGGAACTTGTCCTTGATGCAGATCCAGTGCTTCTCGGCGGAGTTCTCCTTGAGCTGGTTGTAGTAGTCCTTGACGCGCTCCATGAACGTCGCCTCCGCCTCCTCGCCCGCCGTCTTCTTGAAGCAAGCCACCGTCTCCGCCGGCGCGGCCACGATCTCCCCCTCCGGCGCCGCCGCCTTCACTCTGCCCTCTTTCTCCATCTCGACGACTCCCCAACACACCGACCCCAAAACGCCTCTCTCTCTCTCTCTCTCTCTCTCTCTCTCTCTCTCTCTCTCTCTCTCAGACGAAGACTACTAGTGCTCCACTAAACCAAACCAAGAGAGGAAGAGCTTTTCGTGTCCTTGGCAATGGTGGTGCTGCGCTTGCTTTGTGAAAGGAAGAGAAGGCTTGGAGGCGCGCGGGGCGTGGGGTGCTTCTCTGACATGTTGGACCACGGACTCCGCTGGTGTCACTGACATGTCGGTCAGGTGGGCCCAGCAAAGCTCTTCGTCCGCGGAGACTGGCCTGTGGGCCCAGCAAACTGCAAGGATAAAACATCCACGTCTTCTTAGGCGAAAGAAGATGTGCTTTTGTGAAGGGCAGTGCAATTGTGCAGCCATAGTCACGGGTAATGACAAGTTATACGTACGCGGCACGAAAGGTGCAGTAGAATAGCTGGCCATGGCTAGGCTAGGACGCTAGGTGCATGCCCGCTCTCCCTCCACGCAGGTGACTTGTCTCCCGGTCTCTACCAAATATGGGCCCCATATGTCAGTGAATGGAAACCGCCACGTCAGATTTGCCTTCCGCCCCTCTCGTCGCCGAGAGCCTATTCAAACACACCGCCTCTGCGCTTCGGCGATAACCGCCGCAACAACAAACACCTCGCCTTCCCCCCCCCCCTCTCTCTCTGGCTGCTCGCCGGCGACGAGAGAGGGGCAGGAAAGCAGCAGGCGATCCAATTCGTGAGGGTGGGAGCGCTTGGGTCATCATGGCCTCCGGCAGCGGCGGTGGCGGGAGCGTAGCGCAGCCTCTGGCCCTGCAGCTGGCCGCCGCGTGGGTCTTGATGGCGTCAGGCGGCCGCGGGATCGCGGCGCGTCCCACGCAGTGGCTGGGCGTGGCTCCGTTCGAGAACGGGCAGTACGCGCGGCTCCTCAACCGCGGCCGCGGCGGATACCTCTTCGCCGACGAGTCCGGGGAGCGCGTGCGCACCGACCGCCACCGCAGGCTGATCAACACGGTGTGGTGCGTTCAGATACTGGACGGAGACTCCCCGCACAGCTTGCTCCGCGGCGCCTACGGCCGCTACGTCGCCGGCATGCCCATGGGCGCGGGCGAGGGCCACATCGGCAACCTCATCACCCAGCGCGTCTTGGAGACGATGGACACCGACGTCATGTGGCGCACCATCCCGGGCCCGAGAGGCGGAGGCGTCGTTCTCATCAACGCGAGCTCGTTCAATGGAGTTCTGAGGGCCCTCCGGGCCAACGGCAAGTACCAACGCTGGAACAGGGGCGTCAGCCTCCAGGCCCTCCAGTACTTCGACCGCTTCAACGCGCGCTTCAGCTCGATGATGGAATGGGAGGTTCAGGTCATCCCCACGAGTGTGCAGAGGCCACCGTTCCAGGTGGTAGGGGCAGCAAGCGTGAGTTCATTACCCGTGTACCCTCATTTCTTGCACATTTCTTGGTGGTTCTGCAAACTCGATCGGCGATTGATCTGTTCGGCTATTATTGCAAATAGCAGTGTTGTTTCTACCATTTCTGTTGCGCGAAATTTGTGGAGACGCATGTGTTCTAGGTATTGTGTGATCAAAGACTTGCTCTGCCATGCTCTGTTAGTTCTGCAAATACTAGTCTGCCTGTTGTGGCCAGTTCTTCAAACCTTGATCTATTTGTTCAGAGATTACAGACTTGTTCTTGCTGATTCTTGGTCTGCGATAAACTTCAACTTGTGTTAATGATTGGGTTCTTTGGTGAATCTAATTCTGATGATAGGATCATTCAGTGGTAGTTATAATTGGTCGTCAGTATTGACAAAATTTGTGGATCTAGTTCTGCTGCACTTTTTCGTAACTGCAAACTTGGTTGCAAGCAGCTAGCTGTTGCCGAATAGTTTCTGGTTAAAATTCTTTGAAGCAAAAGTAGTTTCCTTCTTGCTTCAGGTGTTAATTTGTGGATTGGGTTCTTAAATGAGATGCATCTATGCCAAATTAGCGCTCATGTGCAAGTCTATTATATTCCTCTGTGTCCACTAACATAGTTCCAGTCTGCCTCTTGTGGCTAATTCTTCTGTTAGTTCAGATATTAACGGACTAGTTATTTCTGATTCTTGGTCTGCAGTAGCTTCAACTTGTGTTACAGATTATGTTCTTTGGTTGATAAAATTCTGATGGTAGATTGTTTGAAATTAAGTTCTGATGATAGGATCAGTAAGTGATGCTACAATTGGTTGTCTGTACTGATAAGTTCTTTTACTGCACCTTTTCTGTAACTGCAGACTCAAATACGAGCAGCTAGTTTTTGTCGAAAGGTTTTTGATTGAATGTCTTTGAAGCAAAAGTAGTTTCCTTCTTGCTTTAGGTGTCAATTTGTCAATTTGTGGCCAATTCTTCAAACCTTCACATTTAATCTATTCGTTCAGAGATTAACAGACTTGTTCTTACTGATTCTTGGTCTGCGATAAGCTTCAACTTGCGTTAAACATTGGGTTCTTTGGAGAGTCTAAGTCTGATGATAGGATCTTTCAGTGGTAGTTATAATTGGTCGTCAGTATTGATAACAATTGTGGACTCTAATTTTGCTGTACCCTTCTGTAACTGCAAACTCGGTTGCAAGCAGCTAGTTGTTGTCGAATGGTTTCTGATTGAAATTCTTTGAAGCAAAAGTAGTTTCCTTCTTGCTTCAGGTGTTAATTTGTGAATTGGGTTCTTAAATGAGATGACTATCTGTGTCATCTGCGCCAAATTAGCTCTCATGTCCTATTCTATTCCTCTGTGTCCACTAACATATTTCTAGTCTGCCTCTTGTGGCTAATTCTTCTGTTAGTTCAGAGATTAACGAACTAGTTGTTGCTGATTCTTGGTCTGCAGTAGCTTCAACTTGTGTTACAGATTAGGTTCTTTGGTTGATAAAATTCTAATGATAGGTTGTTTGGAACGTTAAATTCTGATTATAGGATCAGTAAGTGATAACTATAATTGGTCGTCAGTACTGTTAGATTCTTTTGCTGCACCTTTTCTGTAATTGCAAACTCAATTACAAGCAGCTAGTAGTTGTCGAAAGGTTTGTGATTGAAATTCTTTGAAGCAAAAGTTGTTTCCTTCTTGCTTTAGGTGTCAATTTGTGAACTATTTGTATCATCTACGCCAAATTAGCACTCTTGTCCAAGTCTGTTTTTATATCTCTGTGTCCACTGTCCACTAACATCCTTCTCAAATTTGCATAAGCAGCTATGTGGGCTACGGTGCCGAGGCTCTGGAGAGATACAAGTCGGTATTAGTGTGGCTGACCATGATGGGAACTTCAATGTCCCGGGCAGGGTAATTCTGTCGGTCCCTGGAAGGAGTCTGATTGAGCTGGGCAGTGCCCTGGAAGAACGACTCGGCAGTAATTTTCGCTTCCGGGACATGTCCATCTTTATTGGAGCAGGCAACTTTGGGCAGCCCTTCCTTCTACTCACTGACCTTCCCAGTGGACTTGATGTCGTCGACGTCGTGCTGTTCATGGTTGGAACATCAGGTGAGAGACTGAGAACTGATGAACTCCCCCAATCAGTCTTCTGCACACTATTGTTCTTCTGTCAGAAATAGGGAGCTATACTTTTTTTGTTTTGTGAAACGGTTATCACATTATCACAGTACTGAAATGTGAAGAAAGAAACGGAGGAACATGCATTGAATCCAGAATACATATTATTTATTGGTTACTCGATCTCATTAGTTCCCGACTTCGTAGGGGTCTATTTTGGGATAATGTTGAGTGTGTAGTATACGCAACATCCCATTTTTAAATGTTTAACCCACAACAAATGAAACACTATGTGATTGCAGAAGTTGGGTACCGTTTTGTTTCTTTTACATTCTGACTGGTTAATACATTTGTCAAATGGACAATCATCCGTGCAGAATAAAATTGATCATTCTATGGTCCTTAACCCAGAAATATAATCCATCAAATAGTTACTATTGTTCAAACAAATGCATTTCAGTATCCCCGTGTTCAACCATGTTATTCGGTACAGAACAATTAGTCTGGCAGAAAATTCTTTGTTTAGCTGTGAGTTTTACTAGTGGAAAGTGTGATGATAGAAAAGGTATATCCAGCGTCTCGGTGAAGATAAGTATGTAATACACTAAATACCTATGCTGATACAAAATAGTCTGGCAAAAAACAAATGTTTAAATATGCTTTCATGATGATGGGTCTGCAAACCTCTCTTACACTTAATCTATTTGTTGAGAGATTAACAGACTTGTTCTTGCTGATTCTTGGTCTGCGAGAGCTTCAACTTGTGTTAAATATTCTGATGATAGGATCATTCAGTGGTAGTTATAATTGGTGGTCAATATTGATAAAATTGTGGACTCTAATTTTGCTGCACCTTTTTGTTACCGCAAACTCGGTTGCAAGCAGCTAGTTGTTGTCGAATGGTTTCTGATTCAAATTCTTTGAAGCAAAAGTACTTTCCTTCTTGCTTCAGTTGTTAATTTATGAATTGGGTTCTTAAATTAGATGACTATCTGTGTTATCTATACCAAATTAGCAGTCATGTCCAAGTCTATTCTACTCCTGTGTGTCCACTAACATAGTTCTAGTCTGCCTCTTGTGGTTATTTCTTCTGTTTAGTTCAGAGATTAACAGTCATGTCCAAGTCTATTCTACTCCTCTGTGACCACTAACATAGTTCTAGTCTGCCTCTTGTGGTTATTTCTTCTGTTTAGTTCAGAGATTAACAAAATAGTTATTTCTGATTCTTGGTTTGCAGTAGCTTCAACTTTGGTTACAGATTAGGTTCCATGGTTGACACAATTCTGATGATAGGTTGTTTGGAACGTTAAGTTCTGATGATAGAATCAGAAGTGATAGCTATAATTGGTCGTCAGTACTGATAGGTTCTTTTGCTGCACCTTTTTGCAACTGATCGATTACAAGCAGCTAGTAGTTGTCGAAAGGTTTCTGATCGAAATTCTTTGAAGCAAAAAGTAGTTTAGTTTCCTTCTTGCATCAGGTATTAATCTGTGAATTGGGGTCTTAAATGAGATCACTATTTGTGTCATCTATGCCAATTTAGCGTTCTTGCCCAAATCTGTTTTATTCCTGTCTCCACTAACATACTTCTTCAGATTTGCATAAGCGGCTCGTTGAACCAAGGCACCAAGAAGGTATTGGCATGGCTGATAATGGGAACTTCAATGGCCCGTGCGAATTAAATCTCTCAAATATTGGAAGGAGTCTGATTCAGCTGGGCAATGCCCTGGAAGATCGATTTGGCGATGGTTTAAGCTTCAAGAACATGTCCCTCTTTATTCGAGCAGGCAACCTTGGGCAGCCCTTCCCTCTGCTCACCGACCTACCCCGTGAAATTGACAACATTGACGTCATCATGTTCATGGTTGGTCCATTAGGTGAGAAACTGACAACTGAACTCCCTCATTCTGTCGTCTGCACACCATTGTTCTTCTGTCAGAAATAGGTAGCTCGACCTTTTCTTTTGTGACATGGCCATCACACTGTCACAATAATGAAATGTGAAGAAAGAAAAGGAGGAACATGCATATTCGAATCCAGAATACATATCATCTGTTGGTTTCATTAGTTCTTATGATTGTGGGTTTTTATCGGATAATGTAGAGTTTCTAGCGTACGCAACATCCGACATTTGAAATGTTTAACCCACAACAAAATGAAATATTATGTGATTGCAGAAAGTTGTTACACTTTTGATCCTTCTACAATCTGATCGGTTAATAAATTTGTCAAAAATGGGCAATCATCCTTGCAGAAGAAAATTGATCATTCTATGTTACTTAACTGATCCACCAAATAGAAGTTACTACTGTTGAACAAATGCATGTAGTTCAGTATCCCCTTGTTCAGCTATGCCATTTGATGAGTTCTCGTGGCAGCAAAATTTTTGTTTAGATTTGAGTTGTGCTAGTGTACAGTGTGATGATAGAAAAAGGTATCCAGAACGTCGGCGAATTGAAGTATGTAATAAATACCAATGCTGATACAAAAGAATTAGACTGGCAGAAAACAAATGTTTAAACTATATGCTTTCATGCTGATGGGGTTTTCCTGCTTTCATTCTATACTGTTGTAACAGTTCAGGGTGATGAACCAAGATAGTCACTTCTTTGTGGTATACCTGCAAGGATAACATGAACTAAGCAAACATAAAAATTTTGGTTTGCGCAGGATAAAACATTTCATGGATGTGAAGAAATAGTAAAATAGGTATTATCATGATTTATTTTTTTTTTGTGGGAAGGCCTAGCATGGCCGACCGAATTTTATTAAGAAAGTGGGGTTTTGAAATTACAAAAGCTTGTGAACGACACTAATGGTGTCGCGCCGGATATGGAAACAAATCCAGCTTTAGCCTTTATCTATAAAGAACAACTACAAAGCAAAAACAAAACCGTCGCAAGCTCTCTTTTCCACCACCTTCCTTGTATTAGCCAGGAAGCTTAACTGCCGGTGCTATCGAAGATTCCCGCCTCTCTCCAAACCGCGATCTCCTCGTTGATGTGATTTGCTAACTCATCCACCGTTTTCGCCGTATGCCGGAAAACTCTTTCGTTTCTTTCTTTCCACAACAACCAGCAGGTGAGCTGAACAAGACAGTCAAAGTTGTTCCTGTAGCGCTTCCGACAAAGTTCCCTGTGCCGCAACCACCAGTCTCCCAGGCTTGAGCTGAATTGGGCCGGCGTTGGAAACGGTACTCTGCACCATCGACGCAGCTTCTCCCAAATTGCCGCCGCGAAATCACAACTGACGAAAAGATGATGGCTTGTTTCTTGATCTCGCTGACACATTGGGCAGATCGCAGGGTGTGGCCAATTTCATTTCGCCAAATTTTCTGTTGTAAGACATCTGTTTTGCAATGCTAATCAAGTAAAAAACTTGACTCTTGAAGGGGCTCGGGATTTTCAGACCAATTTCCCGAAAGCATTGTCTTCTGTTGCCACAAAAAACAGGTCATAGGCCGATCCCATTGTGAAGACGCCATTTGCACTTAGCTTCCAGATGATTTTATCCTCCTCTTGCCTCAAGCTGACAGTGCTCACTTCCTCCCAGAGCTGGAAGTACTGGGCCAGTGCTTCATTTGATAAATTTCCTTGCAAACTTCTTACCCATCTATTTGAGTGTACTGCATCTTTCATTGAGAGCTTCCTTCTTTTTGCATAGGTGTACAGTATTGGCCATCTCTGCGCTGGACATCCCCCTTCCCGTCCAGTCATCCGTCCAGAATTGAGTGTTTATGCCGTTCCCCAAGATAAAAGATGCCCCTGCACTGTGAATTGCTTCAACGTCTTGGCCGAAAGAATAATCCACTTGAGTCCAAGGTCGACCACTATGCTCTATCAAGTTTGCTGGCCATTTCGCTCGTAGCGCTTGCCCGAAGTAATTCAAGTTCTTGATCCCCAATCTTTCTTTTTGTACCGGTGAACAAATTTTACTCCGTGAAACAAGGCAATGGTCGCCGCTAACCTCTTCTTGCCCCTTCCAAAGGAAACCCCGGCATTTTCTGTCGATTTGTCTAACAGCCCACTTTGGGAGCTGAAGAACACACATGAAATGCACTGGTAATGCCATGATCGTCGATTTTATTGAACTCAGCCGCCCATCTATAGTTAGCATCTTGGGTTTCCAACCACCCATTTTTTTGGAGATCTTGTCAAACATTGGCTGTATTTATGCTTTTGTAGGTTTTCGAGGGGAAAGTGGCAATCCCAGGTATACAATGGGGAGTTCCTCGGTACGGCAGGATAGCAGCTCTTCGACTCTCTGTGTTTGCTGCGAAGAACACCTTATCGGGGTCGCTGCACTTTTGATTAGATTGATTTTTAGACCTGAGGTTTCTCCAAAAAGCTGGACGATCTCTCTGACCGCCTTGATTTCCCCTTCCTTTGGCCTGAAGAAAACAACTACATCATCTGCATAAAATAGAAGCTGCTGGCGCAGTATTCTTTGTTCCAGCGGTGGCAACAGACCCGCTTGTCGCGCTTGAGAAAACATTGCCTGTAACACATCCATTGCGAGCACAAACAACATCGGCGACAACGGGTCCCCTTGCCTTAACCCCCGCGCTGGCTTGATCGTTGGTGACAACTCCCCATTAATCAGAATCTTTGTGCGCTGAGAAATAAAAATTGATGCGATCCACTGCCGCCAATGGGACCAAAACCTCTAAATTGCATCATTGAAACCGAAAAACTCCAGGAGAGAGAGTGTCAAAAGCCTTTGAAATGTCTAACTTTAGGAGAATTGCCGGTTTTTTCTGTTTGTGAAGCCTCTGTACCAATCCTTTCACAAATATGAAATTTTCATGTAGGCTCCGTTCCCTGATGAATGCTGTTTGTGATGGAGGGACCAGCTCTTTCATTTTTGGCGCCAATCTTCCTGCGAGGACTTTTGTGACAAGCTTCGCAAAACTATGAATTAGACTGATAGGTCTAAAGTCCTTTAGGAGCGCTGGATTTTCTCTCTTGGGAAGCAAAACGATGGTTGCTGAGTTCAGAAAAGTTAGGTTTTGGTTATTGCCTGAACAGAACTTTTCCAAGGCCGCCATAATGTCTGCCTTGATATATTCCCAACAATGTCTATAGAACAATCCGGTGAAATCGTTGGGCCCCGGTGATTGCTCTGTGTGGTGATGCCTTTATCGCTTGCCAGACTTCGTCCTCTGTGAAAGGCGAGATCAATCGAGGTCAACTTGATTTTTTCAAAGCAGAGCTGCTTCAGAGCACCATTTTCTGGCTGCAAAAGATCCTGAAAAAATTTTGCCGCAAGCAACTCTAGGTCTGGCTGTGTTGTCGCGATTGTTCCATCATGTTCAAGCCTCGGTATTATCATGATTTACATGGTGGCTCGTTTTCTTAGATATGTTTATATCAGCAAGGTGTTAACTGCCTTGCGTGTGTTATATTTCCAATGATACCTACTGAAGGAATGCTCGGTTACTGCCTATAGTGTTCATAGCATTCCTCTGATCAGCTTATGTGCACACAGTAGTACTCTCGGTTCATGCTATTTGAGTGGAGATACTGAGGAGTTTGTTTTATATGTCAGGATCTGAAGTAGCACCGTATGGTGCAAAACACTTTCATATTGAGCTTTGCAATCATGAAGACAAGTGCAACACTCTGACTGATCTAGTACAGAGATTGGTTTTCAGGTTATTTAATTTGATAGGCAAAATTCACGTAGTCTGCATCATTTAGTTTACAGCTGCACTCGCAAATATGGAATATTTCATCATTGTTCATGGTAATTGGTGCAGAATGCAAGAGAGGCTACAGCGATATGGCTATTGGATGTCTTTTGTCAAGGCTGGTATCCGTACTAACCTTTGGCCTTTCCCACAGGTAGTATAATATTAACCCCTAAATGTCTTTTAAGTATGCATTGGTTGCAGAAGTTACTCAAAATTGTATTTCTTGGACAGTGTGCATGTTGTATGTGTGAGAAGGAAATGGAAGGACGTATGTGATTTCAAGACTATTCTTTCTTGAGATGTAATTTGGACTTGAAAGTGATAAGTTTAAACCTAACCTTGACTAATGGCTCCTATAAAAAAAGGCCCAGTTATATCAATTGCCTGGTTTACTGAGTTGGAGGCCATTTCTCCTAGGTTTTTATATACTACTCGAAATTGAGGTATTGTTTGAGACATCCCTTTGATGGTTATTTATTTCGTATACTCTTTGCTTTTTAGGAATGTTTTTCTTCACCCGGTGATGTTCCTGAGCTATTTCTTGGTAGCCTTTGCCTTCTAACTCCTGATGGTATTTTCTGTTATATACTTAAGTTTTTTCTTCTTTTTCCAGGCGAACAATACTGGGCCACCATATGAAGGGAACACAAGTGTGGTTATTGCTAGATCTAATCAGATCATTGTTGGAAATGTTGGTGATTCTCTATGCGTACTCTCAAGAAATGATCAGGTATAGTGATTGTTTTCCTATTAAATGTCTGGCTGGTACCTAATTCACACTAAAAATGATATATGCAATCCTGACATCCACATTGTAAGGGTGTAGCTAGGTTTAGTTTGTTATAAAGTTTGTATTGCTAGGTGGATCTGATGAAAAATGGCCTTCTCTATGTTAGGTGGACGCAACTGATGCCCTTGTTACAGCAAAATCTGGAGATTTTATTCAGTTCTTTGTCCGTATTTCTGGATTGAGTATTTCACTGTACAAGGACCGAATGATGAGAATAAGAGAAGCGGTTGATGAGGCTTTAGCACATGCGAATATGAGAATGACGGACTCATACATTCAGTATCGCCATAAAATCCTCGATAATGATAATGAAACCCTTTGTTCTGCCGGGGTCATGTGCAACACGCATGTCTATGCCAAGCAAAGGATTCGTGGTGGTGGGTAAGTAACAAAAGGTCCCCATTTTTTTAGGCTTGTGAAAATGCTTTGCTCCATAATTGTGATTTGCTAGAGCTTGCCTGAATACCCTTTCTGTGTTAATTATAGGAATTCAGCAAGAGGCCTTCCTTTTCCTGCTGCTATACCTTTCAAGGCATATATTGAAACTCAAGGCTATAAAAAGGAGAGGCTTACAAGGTGGTTCATCGAAAGGAAACTACCATCTAGATTGGTAGAACATGGTTTTGATGACAGGGGCTTTTTTTTGAACAATTCAGCAAAGAAATGTGGCGCCATGTTGTCAGAAGCTTTGGAGAATACATTCAAATGTAGCAAGTGCTTTGATGGCTTCGAAGAAGGTGATATATTTTATGATTCACTCAAGGATGAGTTGGTCATAACAGTACCCACTGTAGATTTTACACCAGCGGCATACAGAAAGGATTGGAAAGCTTGTAAGAAGATATTAGAGAAGTATTTTCGCTATCCAACCCCAACAGGCAAGCTTATTTACCCTTTGATGGTGGATGATATGGTACAAAGGATTGACAAGCTAGAACAAATAGAAAATGCTGGGATCTTATGGAGGGATAGAGTTCTACTCTATAGGCATCCCTGTTTTAAGACAGATGCTGAGATAATTGGTATATTCTTCCAACTGGTGCTTCATTACCATACCTTGGATACAGAAGAAAGAAAAATATTTGTGTCCTGTTTTGATGAAGCTTTACTATGGGGGCAAAAAGCTGAACTATCAAGGGAATTAAGGAAAATGATGAACTTCACGGCTTATGACAAAAGGGGAGAACTGAAGCTACAGAAAGTGTACAATGAAAATTGTTCATTCTCAAGAATTGATATGTGCAGATGTGCACTACAACACGTTATTCGACCTGGCACAGTATGATTCTATAACTTAGTTCTCTTCTTATATTTTGTATTTTTGTAGTACTAATTTATCTTTTTGCAGAGTATGATTCTATAACTTAGTTCTCTTCTTATATTTTGTATTTTTCTAGTACTGATTTATCTTTTTGCACTGTACTTAGATTTCTCAGGTGGACGTCCTTGTGATGCTGTGTTTCATATTTAATGATCTAGTTCCACAAATGATCGAATCTATGATCAGATATTCTCCATCTAAAATATCTGAAGGCACAAACAAATCACAAAACCATCTGAAAATGATAGAAATTCTGGGGTTCTTGGAACAAGGAAGAGATTTGCGTTAGTCACTTCAAGAGAGTTTGATCTTTCGATGATGAAAGGTATGATTATTGCATTTTTTTGCTAGATGGGCCGAAAGGGTGGCCAACCAATTTCATTAAGATTATAAAGGAATAAAGTTCAGTTTCATTACAGCGGCGATAGATCACCGAGTTCAGATCACAACATGTGTAACCCGACGAATAAAACTAAAGGAACTGAAAAAACAAAACTTCAGAGAACAAGCGCTTTCGCAAGTTGGCCGAAGCAGCACCCCTGCTCCGGCCGACCTAGCCGAGCGCTACTGAAAAATATCGGCTAATCTCCAAATTTCAACCTCCTCTTTGATATCAGCCGTCAGCACAGCCAACGTTCGACTCTTCTTATCAAATATCCTTGCATTCCTCTCCTTCCAAATGCGCCAGCACACTAGGAAGAACACGTTGTCAAACGTGGCACTGTAGCGTGTCCGAAAAAAGCTTCGGGCAAACAGCAAGCAGTCCAAGAGAGCTTCACCCTGTTCAGATGGAATCGGGAAATGTACTCCAACCCAATCCCTCATCTTGTGCCAAACATCAGTTGTGAAATCGCAACCGACGAACAGATGATGCACTGATTCATCTTCTCAGCGGCACAGAGCACAAACCGCCTCATGAGGCCAACCCTTCTTCGCTAGATTATCAGCCGTGAAGCACTTCCCTTGTAGAGCTAGCCAAAAGAAGAATTTGACTCGGGAGGGGGCCTTGGAGTCCCACAGCAACTCCCCATATCCACAGTCCTGTCTTCTGAGGAAAAACAGAGCATATGTGTCGCGCGCCGAATACAATCCATTCGCTAAAGCTCTCCACCTGATTGAGTCTGGCATTGAGTTGACTCGTTTGCATATGAATTCGGGGTCAAAATTTCTCTGAAAATAAAAGGTTTCCTATAACTAATGATAAAAGATTTCACTTTTATGGAATGAGTGACAAGATTGACTGTCTTTCTTTTTTTTGTCGGGTTGGCCGAAGTGGGGGGCCAACCAATTTCATTAAGATTTTGAGGAGAATAAAAAAATTAATTACATCGGCATCAAAATGCCGACCTTAGACGACGCTTACGCAAGGGCTAAGAAATCAAAGAAAAAGAAACAAATGGGACTAAAAACAGAGCCCTGAAGAAGCAAGGGACAAGTCCCTGTTTTCAGTTCTGAACTACTTTGTGGATTACTCGCAATCAATCTGGAACACCCCAGCCTCGCTCCATTCCCTAATTTCTTCTTTGATCCCCTGGAAAAGCAGTGCCGCCGTTGTCGCTTTGTTGTCAAAAATCCGCGCGTTTCGTTCCAAACCCTCCAACATACTAGCATAAAAACTGCATCAAAAGAGCTTCTGTTTCTCTTCCGACAACTCAGCCTAGAGCTTAGCCACCAATCAGCCAGGTTCATGCCGTCTTCGGAGGGGACATCAAAATGCAGATTTAGCCACGCTTTCATCAAAGCCCACACCTCATTGGTATATCTACACCGCATGAACAGATGGTCAACATTCTCAGTTCGAAGAGCACGGTTGCAGCACTCCTCATGTGGCAAATTTCTGTTGGCTAGGTTTTCCGCAGTCATGCACCTCCCCTGCATAGCCAACCAGATAAAGAATTTGATCCTCCCTGGCACCCGCGATTTTCAAAGAAGATCACCATGAGAGCAATCTTCCTTTGGCAAGAAGAAAAGAGAATATGCCGAGGATGCTGTGAAACTTCCACTTGAATCCAATTTCCACCTTATTTCATCCGGCTGTGTGCAAAGGGAGATACTTTGGACTTCTTCCCGCACTTGAAAATAATCCCCAATCGCCTCATTTGAAAGTGCACCTTGCAGGTCCCTGACCCATCGCTGACCCGTCAAGGCTTGCTTCACCATCAACGTTGATTTTTTAACATACGAGAACAAGCAAGGCCATCGATGTTGAATGCTGCCTTGCCTAGACCAATTCGCCGACCAGAATGGCGTGGAAGCACCCAGATTGTAAGTTAAAGTAGAAGCTGCCATTTGTATCACATCCTTCTCGGATTGAAAGCCCACGAGACACCATGGCCTACTGATCTGTTGCAACTCCAAAACTGGCCATTTCAATCTCAAGGCTTGCCCAAAGAGTTCCAAGTTTTTGATCCCGAGACCCCCCTTCTCCACCCAGCGAGCAAATTTTCTCCCATGGTACCAAGCATTGGCCTCCCCTCACCTGTTCCTGCCCTTTCCACAAGAAGCCCCTACATTTGCGGTCCAAATCCTTAATAGCCCATTTTGGAATCTTCAAAACCGAGGCCAAGTGAATTGTTTGCGCTTGCAGCACTGACTTAACTAAGCAGACCCTGCCATCAATTGAGATAAGCTTCGGCATCCACCCCGAGACTTTCTTTGAGAGTTTGTCTAGCAAACCTTGCAGCTCCAATTTGGTTGGCTTTCTGACTGAAAGTGGCAGGCCTAAGTAGTCTATTGGAAAGGGTTGCGTCTGACACTCAAGGATTCCACAAACAAGCTCATTCCGTTCTTCAGTACAATGAATGGGCGTGAGAGCACTCTTGGCAAAGTTAACTTGCAGCCCTGTAACTTGTCCAAAAACCTTGAGTATTTCCTTAATTGTTGTCGCCTCTTTTGCTGTGGGGTTGGCGTGACTGTCTTTCATTGTCTTGATCTCTTGCCAAATCTGCATGGAGGATGATTGGGCTAGCTAGGTGGCTGCAAGTCTGAACCTAGCTAAATCCGCATGCTTGATGTTTAGAATTGTTTTACAGTTATTATGAAGTGTGCAAGTCTTGTTTAATTGCCCAATTGCTTGGTATACTGTTAGGGATGCCTTAGGATTAGAGTATGCTCCCAGTAGCTTCTGGAGTTGCTTTAGACTTCTCAAAAATAAGTTTAATTCTAGATAGAGAGCTGAGAGCTGGCGGCCCCAGCAGGACGTTTTGTTTTTTTTTATGTTATGTAGTTATTTTGCCCCGCGCGCGAGGTGGGGGTCTGCTTGTTGCAATGTGAACCTCTCTCATGTTTGGCTTGTTTCTCAAGACGGGTAAATGAAATTTAGCCGATTTCCAAAAAAAAAAGTTTTCAGCTGCTGGAGGTGTTTCGTCCCATGTGGCGTATTATACGAATACCACGAACTGATGAACATTTTGTGTTTTACAGAGGCCGCAGAAGAGAAGAAGTTCGAGGAGGTTGCCAAATCATAAAAAGCAATAGAAGTGGAGAGGGAAAAAAAGATTCAAGTTGAATGGGAACATGTCTTCACTGGAGCTGATTGGGAAATTGATGGGTCAATGAAGACAGTGTATATCATCACAGGAGGCCTTGCACTCAAGTGTACGATCAATTAGGTGGATGTGGTTGGTGATAGCATGTAACAGTATAACACAGTTTTTTACTTGCGAGATTTTGCTTGGGAACGCACGGTCCTGGTGTAATATTGTTGACAAAGGCGAAAAATAAATTTGCTCTTTTGTGCTTAGCTGCTATAATTTGGGGTGATCATTTTTCTTGTGTATGCCCTGCTGTTCCTTTTTCTTTATTAGTACTGATCGAAAGGTAAAGTGAAGTTCTGATCGGAAACAATAGTATGGAGTCCGTAATAATATTATAGCAGAAAATAAAATCTATTACTCTGTTGAGAATCTCAACAGAGCTGTGATCCAGTGCAAACTCACTGGTATGCTGTTAATGGTGCGTCTTTGGACAAGCATAATCAAAGAATTCGGTCTGTTACGGCTGACACTTTTGGTGCATTAGTTCAGGCGATCCACTGCCGTGGGGAGTAAAGTTTCTTTCTGGTTTCGTTCCAAAAAAAAAGTTTTTTGTCGAAACTTGGTTTCGGCAATAGAATTTTTGGGGTCGCAGTCAAGATCGTCAAGCACAATGGGTTAAAAGGAAAAGAAGATTTAGACAGGTTCAGACCCTCTCGTGAGGTAATACCCTACTCCTGTTTCGGAGGATTCGATCCGCCGAGTGTCTTTATTGATCTCGTGATCTCGTGTGTCTAAAGCTCTTGCTTATGAAATCTGCTATCGCATCTGATATCCCTTAAGGGACGCCCCTTACCCCCCTTATATAGTCTTGGGAGGCGGGCTTACAGATCGGAAACCCTATCTTACTCTAAGTCGGTTTCCTCAATCTTACCAAACCGTGACTATGGGCCGTTGCCTTATTTCTATCGGCAACGTAACACCCAAGTCATATTTGGTTTACAGATATGGCAGACGCAATCTATCCCTACCTCCAGTCGGATAAGCTTGCCATATAGATACCCGATTTTCATAATCTCCACAGTAGCCCCCGAGTCCTTTTCAGTCGACGAGACAACTCAGCTTCAAACCAAAACAGTACGCAACCAAAAATCTCTTTGGCCGAATGCTCCTGGCACCGAGTGATTCCATCGCCTCTGCCTGAATCTTCCCGAGTGGCTCCAAAGACTGTGAAGGGCTGAAAAATATCTAAAAAATTCTCAAAAATAAATATCCAGGTGCATCTCCTGATGCACCTAATTAGGTGTAGCCCCCGACTACATGGTTAGTCAAAATCAGACTACTCATATAGTCAAGAACTATAAAAAAAATCATCCTCATATAAATACTTAGCTCACGCTAAAGCAATCATAAAAATCTCATTACCCGGCAAGTTCATACTCATCTGAGTGAATTTGCCCAAGTCATCTCAGAACAAATAATTCAGTCAGCCCTCATGGATGGAAAGCACTCGGTAAGCTTATGCTTATCCGAGTGGACCTGCCCGAGTTATTTCGGAACAAGTATTTCAATCGTCCCTCATGGGAAAACGAGTTTTTCAATCGTATGAAAAACACGACCAAGTTATTAAATAGCTCTTGCCATAATACTGGTCTCAATTATTAAAGATCTTCACCAAGGTGGAAAATAGCATTGATATAATCACTTAATCAAATGCTAAAAAACCAAACAGCCCCTGTCATCAAGGCAGCTATAAAAGCTTAGCTGTTGGTCACCTCCCAAGTTGCATTGTGCCAGCTTCTCATGAAGTCAGGCAAACTGTTGTATGAAAGGATTTCCAAAGGTATAGGGCATTCGAACACGCGCATATTGTCAAGGCAAATCTGCTTAAGCTCATCCGCTTAAGTCCCTAAGGACACGCGTCGGGCCACACCTTAGCTGGGCCGCAAGTCTCTCATGGGCTCGGCCCAATCACGAGAAAACCTAACGCAACCCTCAAATCTTTATATAAAGCCTCGAGGTCATCCCCGCCTCTTCGTCTTCCGAAAAATTCCTCTTTTCACAGCGCTGTTCACCAGCTCCCTGCGAAAAACTCTAAACTCGCGCGCACCCGAATCCATCCATCCAGGAGCTCGCTCCTTGCCACAAACTAGCTTCCGCAACCAACTCCCAAGATCCCTTGCTCAAACCCCATCCTTTCCGACCAGATCCACTTCCCACCCAAACCACACTCATGGAGGATGAAAAGAGAATCCCCTTTGACCAATGGGCCACATCGGATGTGAGGGAATCTACCCTCAAGGAGATGGTGAAGCACGACGTGCTTCCCCCAAGGAGATCGTGGGCTGGCGCCCGGCATCGGGTGAAGATTTCCCAACCCCGAACACCGGTGAGCTTGTTGTGTTCATCTCTTTCTTTTATTGCAGGTTCAGCCTCCCCACTTCCGAGTTCTTCCGGGGGCTTTTGGATTACTATGGTCTCCAGCTCTATCATCTGAATCCCAACTCTATGCTTCACATCGCTCTTTTCATCCACGTATGCGAAGCTTTCCTTGGCATCCTCCTCCACTTTCATCTCTTTCGCCGCATGTTTTACCTCAAACCTCATTCGAATAAGGACCACCCATGCGTTGTTGGTGGAGCGGGTTTTCAACTCCGCGGATCTCTCCGCAAGGAGTACTTCTCTCTCCCCTTGAAATCTTCCAACAAGGGATGACACGTGGGTTGGTTCTACATTAGCAATCTCGAACCCAGCCTGCCAGCCTTTGTCGGCCTTCCTCCTGTACCCAAGCATACTTGGAGCATTGTACCAGTGGCTCAAGATTGGGATGAGGCCAACAACCTGCGAGCGAAGATCTTGGCAATGAAGCAAAAAGGTCTTCGCGGCGAGCAGATCACTCGGCACTTCATCAGGTGCCGACTGGCTCCAATCAAAGAGCGGTCGAAGCCAGCCTTCGAGTACGAAGGCGAGAAGGACCCCAATCGGGAAGATCAAGATCCACTCAGTTACGAGATCCTGAAGATCTGGATGTACAAGATCTTCTTGACTGGAATTGCAGTCGAGCGCGCCCTCATTCTGCCAGTTCTTCCCTTTAGCATCCATCGGCCTCCTCCTCCGGTAAGCTGACTGACTCCTTTGTATTGTCTTGCAACCTTGATGTCATGCCTGTTAGTATTGCTGGAATTTCTATTGCAGGAAAATGCTTCCATAGTTTCAAAACCGTACAAGGTGCCTCATGATGACGTGTCGCTTCGTCCTGCCAAGAAACTGACTGGCGGGATAAAGATTCAAAGCGATCCAGTCGGGAAACGGGCGGCCCCGAGTGAGGACGCCAACAAGCGGGCGAGCAAAAGGAGGCTCGTCATTGACGACTCGGACGATGACGTCCCGGCTCCTCCAGTCGAGACCCCTCCTCCAAGGCCATCGCCGAAGGCGGCGCCGAAGATCCGCCGGTCGTCTAGGTATGCTTCATGACTGAAGTCCGATCTTTTTGTTGAAAATTTTCTTTGTCTTCATTCTGACTGCATCCGTTGTTGCAGGAGGCCCCAAGACATAGATCCTGCCGGGAAGGGTGAGGGGCCTACTCCGGCTGCTGTGCCCGAGGTACCTAGGCTGCGGAACAAAGGCCCCGGAGCCCTCTCCCAAGCGAAAGTGCTCCGAGCGAAAGCCCTCGCCTCCGAAGAAGGATATCCCGAGGAAGGAGCCCCGACCGCCGCCGGACGTCCCCGACCGGAAGCCGATCGGCGGCGGGAAACCACAGTGCGGCTCGGTCGCCCGACCGAGGATCGCCGCGAAAGCCGAAGAAGGAGGCCGGCGGGCCGCTCCACCCAAGAGTGCGGCCGGGCCGGTAAGTCTTGAATCAAAGTCTTGTCTTTACTCTTTAGTTTAAATCTTTTGTGTCTTCATCAGTTCTTCTTAATCCGCCAGCCACAGTGGAGGAAATCCCCAGGTTACAGTCTTCTGAAACCTAGGTTCCCCGATCAAGATCGAGTGGCGAGACTCGGAAGGCCCGAGGCAGGGCATCATCTTGGACAAGCAAGCCGAGAGCGAAGAGAGGGATGCCCTTGTCAACAGCCTAAACGAGGCGACTCGGCTACTCAACGTAAGCCTTATTCTTTTTCTCTTATTGCTTTATCATTTCTTATCAGTCGGTCAATCTCGGATTTTGCGCGCAGAAGGAGTATTGTCGATCCTTGGCCAAATCCGAGGTGCTGGAGAAACTGGTTCCTCATCTGAACTCGTTGGAGGACGTCCAGCGGAAACTAAAGACCACTCAGGAGGAGGCCGCGTCGAGGGAGGCGGCTCTGAGGAAGGAGATAGCCGAGCTACGGGAGGAAAACCTCGACCTCCGTGGTTCAGTCGGGAGTAAGTCCAATCTTCCCAGTTTCCTTATAAGTCTTGAACTAATCTCGGTTGCTGATAGCCTTCTGTGTTTGTAGAAAATTCGTCAGAGGTCCACTCACTCCAGGTCCAGCTGGAGGCAGTCAGCCTCGACAAGACCAAGTTGGAGGCTGAGTTCGAAGGTAAGCTTCTTCAAAGTAACATTCTTTGTGCTGCTTTATTTCCGAGTACTTTGCGTGATCAGATTCTTTTGGCAGCTTACAAAGTCAAGACCCGAGCTCAATACGATGTGCTTCTTGAGAGGGTCAGACGAGCCGGAGAGGTCCGGGAAGAGGTTGCCAACTCAGCAACGCCCATCTTGCTATCCTTGTTTCATAATGGAGTTGGGACCAGCTCACTGGACCCGGTCGAAATCTTCGACAAGCTGCGGAGAGCCTCCGACCAATACTTGGCCAACATCACCGAGGCTGCAACCATGGGGGCTGGCCTGGCTCTTGCACAGACCAGATCTCTCTACCCCCGAGTCGATGTCAACTCAGTCGGGGAGGGCTTCGCCGACGGCACCTTGGATGAGCAGGCCCTGGACCTGCTTAGTGAAGCGCAGGAGTCGGTGAAGAAGATTGCTATCGATGTAGTGAACAACTTCCAGCTTTGATCTGTCTTATGAACATTGTCTTGTAAACATTGTATGATTGTGATGCTCTGACGTCTTGTGAATATTTAGTTTATTTATGTTAATGCCCTGATCCGAGTTTTTGTGTGAAATTTCTTGAGTAATTTTCGTCCGACTGTCACCGAGCCTAGGCTCGATTAGGCCATCGAAAAACTCTCAGTCTTTAAACACTGAACTCGGATTGAGGAACATTAAACAATGATAAACCAAATCATCCACAAAAGTTGATGAGGAAAACTATGCTTTATTGACATATGTACAGCCCCCGACTGCTAACTCAAGAAGTCATCTTACTTGAGGTTGGCAGTCAAGACAACATGAACCTTTAGTCAATTTAAGCATAAAATCGTCGAAGATGCTCGATGTTCCAGGAGTTCTCCACCATAGATCCGTCTTCACGCTTTAGTCAGTATGCACCGGGCCGAGTCACCTCAGCTATTATTTATGGTCCTTCCCATAAGGGAGATAACTTGTGACGGTCTTTGGTGGTTTGAATCTTGCGCAGAACCAAGTCGCCAACGATGAAAGCTCGTGCTCGGACGTTGCGACTGTGGTATCGTCTGAGCCCTTGAAGATATTTTACCGATTGGATGAGGTCTGCCTCTCGGGCCTCTTCCAGTCGGGTGAGGTCGTCCACTCGGTCGGGGTCATAGCGTTCATCGTTGAAGCTGTGGACTCGAAGGGATTCATACTCCATCTCATTTGGTAACATGGTTTCTGCGCTGTAGACCAGAAAGAAAGGAGTTTGGTCGATAGCCCGACTGGGTGTGGTCCGCAGAGACCATAGAACCGAGGGAAGCTCTTGAACCCACTTGCCTGCATAAGGGCTTAGACGATCGAACACGCGAGCCTTGATGCCTTGAAGGACCATGCCGTTGGCCCGCTTAACTTGTCCGTTGCTTTTGGGGTGTGTGACTGATGCATAACAGATCTTGATTCCAAAGTCTTCGCAGAATTCCTTGAAGATGCCTCCCGTGAATTGAGTCCCGTTATCGGTTATGATCCTGTTTGGAACGCCGAAGCGGTGCACGATGTTGAGGAGGAAATCCCGTGTCTTGTCAGCAGTAATTGTGGCGACCGGCTTGGCTTCAATCCACTTAGAGAACTTGTCGATGACGACGAATAGGTGTGTAAATCCTCCTGGAGCTTTCTTAAAGGGGCCGACCATGTCTAAGCCCCATACCGCGAACGGCCAGGATAGTGGGATTGTTTGTAGCTCCTGGGCTGGGACATGGCTTTGTCGGGCGAAAAATTGGCAGCCTTCACAGGTTCATACCACTTTGTCCGCGTCGGAGACCGCGGTAAGCCAGAAAAAACCCTGTCTGTAGGCTTTGCCTACCAAGGTGCGTGCTGCCGCGTGGCTTCCGCATATGCCCGAGTGGATGTCTTGGAGCAGCTGTCTCCCTTCCTCGGGTGTAATGCATCTCATTAGGATTCCGGAGGGGCTTTTCTTGTATAAGTCGGAGTCAACCATGATATATGCTTGGCAACGACGTCGGATGCGTTCTGCCTCATCCCGGTCTTTCGGCAGCTCTTGCTGTGTTAAGAATTTGATGAGTGGCGTCCTCCAGTCGGCATCAGCCATGACGACTTTGTTTGCAGCTTGTTCGTTGGAAGTTGTCTTTGCTGTGATGGTTGGCTCATAGAGGTGCTCGACAAAAACGTCTGTTGGGACGGCTTCGCGCTTGGACCCGAACTGTGCCAACTCATCAGCTGCTTCGTTGTTGTGTCTCAAGACATGTGATAGTTCGAGTCCGTCGAACTTGTCTTCAAGTTTGCGGACCTCTTGTCGGTAGGCCTCCATGGTGTCGTTTAGACAGGACCAGTCCTTCATTACTTGGTTGACGACCAGCTGGGAGTCGCCTTTCACGATGAGCCGACGTATCCCGAGTGAAGCTGCGAACCGCAGTCCATGTAGCAGGGCTTCGTACTCGGCAACGTTGTGTGAGGCGGAGAAGTGGAGGTGAAGGACGTATCTTAGCCTTTCCCCAGTCGGGGAGATTAGCACCACTCCTGCTCCCAAGCCGGTGATCCTCTTGGATCCGTCGAAGTGCATGGTCCAGTGTTGGAGGTCTTCCCGAGGTACGTTCTCTTGTTGCTCAGTCCACTCGGCTAGGAAATCCGCCAGGGCTTGTGACTTTATGGACGTCCTCGCCTTAAAAGTCAAGTCCGGTGGCATCAGCTCCAGAGCCCACTTAGCGATGCGCCCAGTTGCCTCCCGGTTGTGGATGACATCGCCGAGTGGAAAGGAGGTGACGATGGTGACCGAGTGACCCTGAAAGTAGTGTGCCAACTTCCTCGCGGTTATCGGGACACCATAAAGCAATTTTTGTACACGAGGGTAGTGAATTTTGGTTCTGCCAACACTTCGCTAACAAAGTAGATCGGCCTCTGGATCTTCGGGCCCGTCCTTCTTCTTCGCGCTCGACCACAAGTACCGTACTAACCACTTGGTGAGTGGCTAGATAAATCACGCAGCGGCAAGGGCTCACGGGGGCTGCGGCGAGGCCGGGGCGGCGGCGTTGTAAGAATTCCTTGAAATCTTCAAAGGCTTTATGGGCTTCCGCGGTCCACTGGAAGTCGTCCGTTTTCTTTAGTAATCTGAAGAAGGGCATGCCTCGTTCGCCGAGTCGAGAGATGAAGCGGCTTAGTGCCGCCATGCGGCCATGAGCTTACGGACGTTCTTACGGTTACTCGGGGCTTCATGCTCAAGATAGCGTTGATCTTCTCTAGATTGGCTTCAATGCCGCGATGTGACACCATGAAGGCGGCGGTTTGCTTGATGGGACGCCGAAAGTGCACTTCTCGGGTTCAACTTCATTCGAAAGGCCGGATGATTGCGAAGGTTTCTTCTAAGTCGGCGATCGGTCTTCTTTACGCTGGTCTTGATGACGACATCGTCGACATAAGCTTCTACGTTCTTGCCGATCTGCGTTTGAAAACATCTCGGATCATGCGTTGGTATGTGGCACCGGCGTTCTTCGGGCCAAAAGGCATGGTAATGTAGATGAGGCCCCAAACGGCGTGATGAACGATGTCTTCGGGCGGTCGATTCTTTCAAACTGATCGATGGTAGCCCGAGTAACAATCCAAGAAGCTCGGGAGTTGGCATGCATTACATTTAGTCTACGACTTGGTCGATGCGAGGCGGCCGAATGGATCTTTCGGACGAGGCTTTGTTGAGGTCGGTATAGTCAACGCACATGCGCCATTGTCTCGTCTTCTTGCGGACCAGAACTGGGTTGGCTAACCAGTCGGGATGTAGGACTTCCTTGATAAAGCGGCACCAAGAGCTTTGTGAGCTCTTCCTTGATGGCATCTTTTCGATCTGCGCGAATACGTAATCGTTGTTTTATCGGTTTGGCGTCATCTTTGACGTGCAAGAGTGCTCGATCACCTCCTAGGAATTCTAGGCATATCGGATGGTTTCCAAGCAAAAACATCTTTATTATTTTGGAGGAAGGTGGCGGCGCGCTTTCCTATTTGGGATCTAGTTTAGCACCGATTACAGCAGTTTTCGAGGGATCCGATGGATCAAGGGAGATTTTCTTGGTCTTGGCGTCGCCGGATCCTGATTTAGCTATCTTCTTCGCGGACTTCGCCCTGCTGCCGAAGTCGATGCAGCCAATCAGTTTCTTGTTGGCCACGCAATCTCTCGCGAGATTGGGCCATGTCGCAGCTCTCCTTGTCGCGGTGAAGGCTTGCTTCACATCGGCTGCGAAGAGTGATGACGCCGTTGGGACCCGGCATCTTCATGCGAGAGGTAGGTGTAATGTGGGATCGCCATGAATTTGGCAAGCGCATGCCTTCTGATGATGGCATGGTATGCTGTTTCAAAGTCGGCCACCTCGAAAGTGACGTTCTCCGTTCGGAAGTTCTCTCGAGCCCCGAAGGTGATCGGGAGGGCGATGTGCCCGGGTGGTGTAGATGATAGCCCCGGGATGACTCCAAGGAAGGGGGCTGAGCTTGCCTTCAATTCGGCCCTCGGAATGCATCTCATCCATGGTCTTGGCGAAAAGAATATTGAGGGCGCTGCCCCCATCGATGAGGACGCGCTTGAGCGATGTTGCGGACCACGGGGTCCGGGGCGAGTGGATAGAGCCCGGGTGAACCACTCGGTCGGGTGATCCGAGCGGTCAAAAGTGATGGCCACTTCCGACCATCGCAGGTACTGAGGGACTTCGAGTTGAGCCGCGTTGACCTCTCGGTCGGTTAGCTTCTGTTTCCTCTTGGATTCATAGGCTAAGCGGCCCCCGAAGATGTGATTGAGCTCTCCCACGGGGTCTTGGAAAGGTTCGGCATTCTCGGCGCGTTGTTTTTCTTAGCGCCCGATGGACCGGCCTCCTCATCGCGCTTCTTGTTGAGTTGCACGCGCATTGTTGCGCTTGTTTGTAGATGAAACGATCCTTAGCCGCGTGCTTGTGATTGGGATGATGAGTGCATTGGGCGTTCATGATGGCGTTGTAGGCGGCGACTCGGGGGCGGCGTTGAGAGTTGGAGGTTGCGGCCACCAGATCCTCGGATCGGCGCGTGCGGTCTTTTTGGCCCTGGTTGTTGTTGTTGCCGTTATCCTTCTTAGGATTCCGACTTCCTCCCGCCTGCTTGTCTTTCCTCCTGTCGGGCCGGTCTTGACGGGCCGCCTTGATGGCGTCATAGGATTTGGCATAGGAGTTGGCCGTCTCGAACATGTTTCACCGTCTTCGGTGGCATGCGCTTGAACTTCCGATGCGGCTCATCACGGACTCCCTTCGGCGACGATGATGATGTCATCGGTGATGTTGGGGATCTTGTTACGCTTCTCGGAGAAGCGCCGGATGTAATCCTTCAGAGGTTCGTCTGGCTTCTGGATGACGTTGTATAAATCGAAGTGTGTGCCGGGCCTCTCGAAGGTGCCCTGGAAGTTGGCGATGAAGTGGTCCCTCGGCTCGCTCCACGAGCCGATTGAGCCTCTTGGCGAGCTCGTGAGCGGTTCTGGGCGAGTTGGCGAGGGCCACGGGCAGGTAATTGGCCATAGCCTTGTTGTCGCCGCTCGCTGCGCAGATGGCGAGTGTGCACGGTAAGCCACGACTCGGGGTCGGTCTTGCCGTCGTACTTCTCTATTCTGTAGGCTTGAATCCATTCAGGCGGTGCACTCGGCAAAGCTCCCGAGTGAAAGCCGGCACTCCGTCGTCTTTCTTTGTCGGGTGATCCCATCCGATCTTCCCGAGTGCGTCGGTCTCGCTCCCTGTGCAGCGATGGAGGACCTCCGCGAGATCACTCGCGGGGTCCTCGGTTGGGTGGTTGGTAGCGGAGCGTTATTGCGGCGGACACGGTGGTGGACGGGTGGGCGTCCACGTCGTTTGTCGCGGGAGTCGGCCGTTTGCTCCCGATGCTTCGCGTGGACTCGTGGCGTGGGCCTCTTGGCCTAGTCGTCGATCGGTCCGGCTCGGGCCTATTGTAGTCTCCTCACCTTAGAGGCGGAAGTCGGCTTTTGTCGGGCGTTTCAGCAACGGATTCAGTCGGCCTTCGTGCCGAGGTGGAAGGATGACCGTTGGCTGTGGCTGCGACGATGGTCTTGATTTTGTCAAGTATTGGAGTCACGTCGGCGGGTTCCGTCTCCATGATGGTGTCCAAGAGGGGAGTGCGGCAACAACGTTCTGCTGTGATGTCTAGAAGATATTGGTGTTGCGGACCCGCGTTTGAAGGATAGCCTCCTGAGCAGATCGTCCGGCTGCCCGTAGATCTTGCTTTCTCTTGTCGGCCTCTTCCCTGCGTTTCTTCTCCTCTTCAGCCAACTTGCGCTCTTGCTCGATCTTGGCTCGCTCTTCCTCAGCAAGCCTGCGGGCCATGGCTGATTTGGACTCGTCCGGCTCAGCCATGAGGACATCGAAGCACTTCGGCTCGTAGTCTTTGTGGTCGGAGTCGTCGGCTGTCCCGGGGATGCCATAGAGGTCGTCAAGCCGGCGGAGCCGAGATATTCGTTGAGCTCCGAAGATGAGCATG